>JADBJO010001057.1:152500-155000 GCA_016801955.1 Conus betulinus | reverse complement strand
CAAAAAAGAAAGAAACTGAACTCAATGATGATAACATCGCATTGGCCAGCATTGTTCCATCTCTTCCGACAACTATTTCATGGGGCCAGAATAGCTCAGTGGTAGAGCACTGGACTCGTAATCTTGGTGATCCTGGGGTTGAGGGTTCGAATCTCCGCCAGGTCGTTTTGGTACAAGGGGATTTTCCCCCCTCGGAGTTGACATTGATTTTGACTTCATTTCCCCATACAGTCCTTTGAATGAGACTATAAACCGAGGTTCCGTGTGTGAACGCACGCATAACATCTTGCACCCACGTAAAATCCCATCACCAACTTTCATAAGAGAAGACCAGTTTGGCCGTTGGTATGGATGACACATTACACATAGCGCGCACCTCCGAGAGAAATGGAAAGAATGAAAAAAAGTAAGGAAATTGAGTGAACGATATTGAGCGATATTGACTGGATAACACGCGGGAAACGACTGAATGAAGCGGCAGCTGGCAGCTCTTCAGTCGGCACTACCTGGGTAGGCAGCCCGTCGTGTAAACGAGTGTGGACTGTATAGCGCTTAGAGCATGGTCTCTTGTCGAGGATAGGCATTATATAAGTATTCATAATAACGATGATGATGATAATAATAATCATAATAAAGCAACATCGACATTGATTTTTTTTTCACTTATTCTCAGCTTCCTGTTTGGTGATGATCTGACTTTAAAACAAAAACATGTAAAGCCTGTAAATGAAAACATGTAGAGCAGTATACGATCATAATCAGATGCATCAGTTCCACTCGCCAGTATCTCACAGCTGAAGTAGCCAAAAAGGTGAAGAAGCTCTTCTATTCTGCCCAGACTGGACTGTTGTAAGTCCGTACAAGCCAGCCAGCCATTGACACAAAACCACTCCAACAGGTCCAGAATGCTGCAGGCAGGGTCATTTCACAGGTCTCACCAGACCACGACCATCAAGCGCTTCTTAACGAACTTCATGAACTTCCAGTAGAACAGAGAGTTCGGTATCAAGTATGCTGCCTATGCTTTCGGATCGTTATTGGCAAGGCAACTCTCTGTATGTATGAGCTCCTTAAAACATACGCACTGTTTAGAAGTTTTCGCTTTTCTGCTGACCGTAGAATGATTTGCAAATGCCCTACGTTTAGAAGAAAACAACACGGTGAACGCTCTCTCTGTGCCTTAGCCAACCAGTTCTGGAATCCACTCCCCTTTTCAATCCGCCATTGCTCTTCTTTTCTCCGCTGTCAAATCGAATTTGAATGCCAGCCTTTTTAGGCCAGCTCTTAGATAGCTCCAAATGGGTTTTCTATTTCTGCTTTTTTTGTGTATCTGTGTGGGTGTGGGTGTGAATGGAAGAGTGCTGTGCGAGTGTTGTGTTGATGTGCTGACCGAGTTAGACAAGCAGTCCGTGCATTGCAATATGTTTTTGTTGTGAAATGTTGGAAGTATATTACATGGTCTTACGTCATAGGCAGCTGTATAATCGGCCATGGAAATTGTCGGTACGACTTATATTATTTTTTACATCCTTTTAAATATTGTAAAGCGCTTTGGGCTTTAGAAAGCACTATAAGATCTGCCTTACCATCAATACTATTATCGCGCTAAGGCAATGTTTGCTGACAAATTCCTAACGTTGCCAGTTACTGCATTTAACAAACTGAAACTGAACAGGAAATGAAGTATACGATTACGATAGCTTAGACTTACAAGAGTGTTTTGAGTGTGGCATATAGTACAATCTTGACGCACAAGGAATTATATCTGAAAGCGAATAGTGAGCCAGGTAGACTGTGTGTGTGTGTGTGTGTGTGTGTGTGTGTGTGTGTACGTGAGTGCGTGCATGTGTGGTGCGTGCGTGGCGCGTGCGTGCGTGTGTGTGTGTGTGTGTGTGTGTGCGCGCGCGCGCGCGCGCGCGCGTGCCCGTGCATGTCTTTTATAAGTAAGTGAGCATGTGCAAATTTTTGTTTTTGAACGTTGTTTTTAGTGTACGTGCGGCCTCGTTTCCTTGTTTTGCCAAATGTTCTGCCGCTTCATCAAAACGTCGTGACTTAAAAATATCATTTCAAGGCTACATTATTATTTTTTGTTCTCTGGTTTTTATGATCTCTTTATCACATCTGGAAAATAATGTAGTTCCTGGTTGTATTTTTGCAGTATGTTAAATGTGTGTGTGTGTGTGTGTGCGCGCGCGCGCGCGCGCGCGTGCATGCGTGCGTGCGGTGCGCGCGCGCGCGCGTGTTTGTGTGTGTGTGTGGTTATTTTAGAATTGCCATTGTTTTCCATTTGGCTGGGAGATGTTTGTTTTTACGAAGATGTGAACATTACAGAAATGCTGCAGTTAGAACAAGTACAACAAACACAAAAAACCCTGACAAACCGAAGCAATCACCACCAACAAAACCATATACATGTGAGTATGAACAACGTCAGAAACATGGAAATAAAAGTAGACAAATAAGCTTTAAAAAATGTCCTGTTCCTAGGAAAATAGGCAAA
>JADBJO010001057.1:130000-150000 GCA_016801955.1 Conus betulinus | reverse complement strand
CTTTGAAAAAATAAAAAAAAAAAGCGGAGGGAGAGGGGGGTAGGGGGAGAAGGGAGGGGAGGGGAGGGGGTGGATGGGGAGTATAAATGGGCTGGGGCGGGGGATTAAGGACAACATGGAGTGGGGAGCGAGAAACCTACACCAATATGGCTGCACCGGAAAAGAAATGCCAGCCCCACCTCCCTCCCTCCCTCCCGTTCCTTTGCATTGGGGTGTTCTATTTTCGTTGAAAACATCTTACAGCAATATATTAACAATACAGTCAATCAAAATATTCATTTCAACAATTCAGTTTGAATGCAGCATTTATCAGCCTTTCTTTTTCTTTTTCTTTTCTTTCTTTCCTTTTTATAATGTAATTTTTTTTTTATACAGTATATGGATTCGATTATAAGGCTCAAAAACAAAAGCAGATAGTAATCAATCTGTATTGGAATAAGCCATGTACATTGTATGACTGTTGCATATGATATATAATCATATGATGAACACTTTTTCTTAATTCTGTACGTAATAAATTATGCATAGTAACCATCCGCCCGCCTCCCCCCCCCCCCCCCCCCCCCCCCCCCCCCCCCCCCCCCCCCCCCCCCCCCCCTTATAGTATGTTAATTAAAGGTGTACGCTTGTCTGAAGTGTGTCTGTCTTTAAGTTCAATTATAATGGCTGGTAAACACGGTTTTACGTGATTGATTCTATATTTCTGTATAAAGAACTTTGACCCTAATGATACCCAATCAAATGTTTCGTCTGTTTTGATTTTATTGTCTATTCCAAAGAGTTTCAGTTCAGCATTGAATGACAATACGGCACAGTCATTTATTTTTCTTTCATACATTTCGCAGCTGAAAATTTATTACCGTCATCAGACATATCATCGTCCTGAGAAAAAAAAGCGTATTTTCTTGCTTTAAGTGTTAAGTACAAATAAGAGTTGTCAGTTCTTGATTTATTTTTATAAAAGAGTGATCCAGCGGCCAGTCCGCTATCGCTGTCTAAATCAGTATCATGACTGAGGATTAAAGCGCAATCCTTCCACAATTGGTTGCACTTACCATTAAGATTTTTGTTGAACAGTGGTACTAGAGACTATATGCCTCAGGATAACGTGTGATCCCTTTTTGTGTTTTTTTTATAGCTTAAGAATGACATTTTAATACTTGCAAGAAAGCTTGTATATTTGGTTATTTCTATATACTTCCATTGTAACACTGCACACTTTCTCTTGGGTTTTTGAGATTTCTTCCTAAGGAATTCGAAGGACATCGTCCGGAGTAGTTTGAAGTCTTTATCAAGAGTAGTTTGGAGCCATATAAATAACCACATATATTCGGTTTCGATAAAGTGGGTTTTTCTTTGTTTGTTTTTAAAGATAAGGCAGCTTAATCCTGATAAGGTGACGATAACATTGAAACAGTCCTGTTGTCTCGGGTAAGGATATTATAACCATGATCTGTGTGTGTACGATAACGTTGAAACAGTAGTCTATTGTATAAAATGAGGACAACGCTGGGTAAGGATACAAGGTCAAGGGTAAAGTAACAGTGAAACAGTGATGTTGTCTTGGTTTAAGTGTGAAACAAGATACAATGTCAAGGATAAAGAAACGAAACAGTGATGTATTGTCTTGGTTCATGGGACAACACTGAAACAAGGATACAAGGTCAAGGATAAAGACAACAACGAAAACAGTGATGTATTGTCTTGGTTTAAGGACAACACTGAAACAAGGATACAAGGTCAAGGATAAAGACAACAACGAAACAGTGATGTATTGTCTTGGTTTGAGGACAACGCTGAACAATGATACAATGTCAAGGGTAAAGATAACAACGAAACAGTGATGTATTGTCTTGGTTTGAGGACAACGCTGAAACAATGATACAATGTCAAGGGTAAAGATAACGAAAAACAGTGATGTATTGTCTTGGTTTAAGGACAACACTGAAACAATGATACAATGGACAACAACGAAACAGTGATTGTATTTTTAAGGACAACACGGGGTGGTGTATTTTTTTGGGGCTAGAAGCCATAGTGACTCTGCTTGTAACAGTAATAACTGTTCCCCTATCGATGATATAATTGGGTCAAGTCTGTTATCGAAATTTCTTTGTGATTTGCATGTGGATAGCTTTGTTGCCCTATTGTCCGACGTAAGTGTACAGTAACACCAGAGACCCAGTAGCTTTGAGTGAAGAAGATATGGATAATATCAGTCAAAAAAGGAGCATCATTCAACTGGAGTTTAAAAAAAAAGGGATAATGATAAAACACACCTGGTCCAAAAGGTTGCATTGTGCATTGATATCAACAGTCTGACTGGCGCACTCAACAGCAATGAAGAAAGGACTATTCAAGATCTGCTCACAAACGGAGTAAAAGAAGCTACAAGAATTAGTGGTGACACCTCAGATTTAATTCTGGAAAGTAGCATTCAGATATTTAGAATCAGAGACTTTGTTTGATCATTCACAAAACTTAAATGAAAATGGAGAAGACTATTCAATGGATGGAGTTAACATAATGTTCCGGATAGGAATATAGACGATTTAAATACAAACACAACTATTCAGAAAATAAAGCATGCAACCAGTTTAAGAACGATGAAAGGAGAGGCGACAATTTAACATGAAACGGGTAGCTGAAAAGAAATGTGTTCCCATTTCATCAGCTATAGTTGGTAAACTATTGAACAAAATCTTAACACTTGAAACATATCAGACGAATGGATGGAAGGTTGACACTGGAAACATACCAGACGAATGGATTGAAGGTGTTATTCTGCCAGCATTTGAAGGTCATGGGAATAAAGTGGACAGAATTCTTCTTTATCTGCCCGCCTTCATCAAGCTGATAGGTTACTTTCTGAAAATCCGGCATGTTTTCGGCAAAATATTCCACAATCTGAACATGTTTTACTTTTATACTCAAGTAATTGTTGTGCTATTTCTTACGATAACAAAGAAAAAAAATCCGCATATTTGATGATTACAGAAAAACTTTTGACTGTTTTAAAGGTCAAATTAAATGGAAGAATCTTGACAAGAAATGTCAACTTGAATCAGCCCATAAACTCATGTGCATGTATCAATGGTAACAAATCGAAGTGTTTGAGTAGGTACAGAGGTGTTTCATAAGGTGAAAATGCATTTCAGTTGTCATGTTCATTATGTTGAAATGATCTGGAAATCTTTTTGCTTGAAGAGGGTCGCTAAATGATCAGTCCTTAAAATGAATAAAAAAAAAAAAAATCGACCACTGTCTGCTCATTTTCGACTTTTAGTGTGGTATATGCTGATGACATGATGTTGCGCTCAGAATTTAGAGAAGGCTTCAAAAAATTCCATTTGATGTTTTGTATCAATCTTAAGAAATGGAAACTAGAAGCGAATACTTTCACACTTGTAACGCACGCATAAATTTAAGGTGAAAATACATTTTGGTTGCAGAGCATAATACCTTTAGGCTGAATAACTCGACGTTTTGGATGTTAAACATGCCATCTAGGTTGCAGAACTTGATTTGTAGAGTGTAGAACTCACAGGCCATAGGACATGACGTTTTCGACTGTAGAACTCGCGGTTTTGTCTGTAGAACATGAGTGATAGACTAAGGAACTCGACGTTGTTGCTGTAAAAATATGACTTTAGGCTGTAGAATTTGACGTTGTGGCTATAGACCATGACGCTCCGGCTGTAGAACTCGATGTTTTGCCTGTCGAACATGGCCTTTAGGACGCAGCATTCGACCACGTGCTAATACAACACGACTTTTAGGCAGTAGAACTCATGTCACTCGACATCGTGCGTGTAGACTATGTTTGGCTGTAGAACTCGATATTTTGGCTACGAAAGATGATATGTAGGCTGTAGAACTTGATGTGTCTGTGGACATTGACGTTTAGGCTACAAAACTCGAAGTTGTGGCTATAGACTATACCTTTAGGTTGTAGATTTAGACGTTTTGCCTGTAGAACACGACCTTTTAGTATGAAGAACTCTACATTTAAGATATCAAACGTGCCGTGTGGGCCATAGAATTCAACATTTTGGTCGCAGAACATGCCTTTACCTTGTAGAACACGACGTTTTGCTTGTAGAACATGATTTGACCTTGTAGACATCGACATTTTGGATATTAAACATGCCGTTTAGCTGCAAAAATCGACGTTTTGGTTATAGAGCTTGATCTTTGCATTGTAGAACTGGAGATTTTGGATGTTAAACATAGCATTAAGGCGGTAGAACTCGACATTTTTTTTTTGCACTAGAACATGACCTTTACGCTGTAGAACTCGCCGTTTTTTGGCAGTAGAACTTGACCTTTTGTTAGAAAAAACATGATTTACGGGCTATGGATCTCGACTTCGTTGCTGTTGATATGTGACTTTAGGCTGTAATTCTCGACATTGTGCCGGTAGACCATGACCTTTCGGCTGTACCACTCGATGTTATGCCTGTCGAACATGGCCTGTAGGATGCAGAACTGCATAAATTGCCAATAGAACATGACTTTTAAGCTGTAGAACTCTTGTTGTGTTTGTAGACTATGCCTTTTGGCTGCAGAATCCGATAACTTCGCTATGGAAGATGACATGTAGGGAGTAAAACTCAACGTTTTGCCTATGGACCTTGACTCTCAGCCCATGAAACTCGATACTGTGGCTACAGACTCTACCTTTAGGCTGTAAGCTAGACGTTTTTTTTTCTGTAGAACATGATCTTCAGGCTGTAGAAAGGCGACGTTTTGGTAGCACAGCATGATCCTGACGCTGTAGAACTCGACGTTTTGGACAGTAGAATATGATCTTTCGGCTGTAGGACTTGACGTTTTGGTTGTAGAATATATGACCTTCAGGCTGAAGAAATCGACAATTTGGTTGTAGAACATGATCTTTAGGGTTGGGAAACTCAATGTATTGACAAAAGAACAAGACTTAAATGCTATGAAACTCGACGTTGTCTTTGTAAGAATATGACTTTAAGTTGTGCAACTCGACGTTGTGGCTATAGACCATGATCTTTAGAATGCAGAACAACTCGACGATGTGCCTGTGGACCTTGACCTATAGGGCGTAGAACTCGACATTCAGACTGTAGAACATGGTCTATAAGTCGCAAAATCGATGTTTTGCTGAAGAATAAGATCTTTGGGGTGTAGAACTAGGGGTATAACCGGAGACCATGACGTTTACTTTGTATAACTCGACGTTTTGGCTGTCAGACAAAATCTTTAGGCTGCAGAACTGAACGATTTGGCTGTAGAATATGACGTTAGGGCGTAGAACTTTTGCCTGTAGAATGTGACCTTTGGCCGTAGAACTCGTCGTTTTGGTTGATAATGAATAATGAATACTTATATAGCGCCTATTCTCGTCTAGACGCCAAGCTCTAAGCGCTTTACACATCAACACTCGTTTACACAACGGGCTGCCTACCTGGGTAGTGCCGACTGATGGGCTGCCAGCTGGCGCTTCATTCAGTCGTTTCCCGTGTCATCCAGTCAGTATCGTTCACGATCGCTCATTTTCCTTACTTCCCTCATTCTTTCCATTTCTCACTCAGGGTGCATGCTATGTGTAACGTGTCATCCATACCAACGGCCAAACTGGCCTACTCTTCCGAATGTTGGTGATGGGATTTTACGTGTGTGCAAGATGTTATGCGTGCGTTCACACACGGAACCTCGGTTTATAGTCTCATTCGAAGGACTGTATGGGAAATGGAGTCAGAACCAACCAATGTTAACCGAGGAGGGAAAAATCCCCCTGTACCGAAACGCCCCGGCGGAGGTTCGAACCCGCAATCCCAGGATCACCAAGATTGCGAGTCAGGCGCTTACCAACTGAGCTATTCCGGCTGCAGTTGTAGAACATGACCTTTCGGCTGTAGAGCTGGACGTCTTGGGCGTAGAACATGGCGTTTAAGCTGACACCTCGAGGTGTTAAACGTTCAAATGCCGTTTAGGCTGTTGAAGTCAACATTTTGGTTGTAGATCACGATTTTTAGGTTGTAAAATCCGACACATATTGGCTATATAACGTGACCCTTCAACCTGTAGAACACGACATTTTGCCTGTAGAGCATGACTTACAAGCTGTTGAGCTTCATGTTGTTGCTGTATGATTAAGACTTTAGGCCGTAGAACTTTGTTTTGGCTGTAGAACAAAGCCTTTAGGCTGTAGACCTCGATGTTTTGGTTTTCTTTTTAGACCTGACCATTGGGCTGTAGAACACGACATTGTGGCTGTAGACCTGACGTTCAGGCTGTAGAACTCGACGTTGTGGCTGTAGACCATGACGTTCAGGCTGTAGAACACGACGTTGTGTGGCTGTAGACCATGACGTTCAGGCTGTAGAACACGACGTTGTGGCTGTAGACCATGACGTTCAGGCTGTAGAACACGACGTTGTGGCTGTAGACCATGACGTTCAGGCTGTAGAACACGACGTTGTGGCTGTAGACCATGACGTTCAGGCTGTAGAACACGACGTTGTGGCTGTAGACCATGACCCTTAGGCTGCAGAATTCGATGTTGTGGCTGTAGCACGATTTTTTTAGGCAGTTGAACTTGACATTGTGGCTGTAGACCATGATCTTTAGGCTGTAGAACACGATATTGTGGCTGTAGACAATAATCTTTAGGGTGTAGAACTCGACGTTGTGGCTGTAGACCATGATCTTTAGGCTGTAGAACTCGACGTTGTGGCTGTAGACCATGATCTTTAGGCTGTAGAACACGACGTTGTGGCTGTAGACCATGATCTTAAGGCTGTAGAACACGACGTTGTGGCTGTAGATCATGACCTTTAGACTGCAGAATACGGCATTTTGGCTATAGACCGTTACCTTCAGGCAGTAGAACATGACCTTTCGGCGGTAAAATTTGACATATAGGCCGTAGAACACTCGACATTGTGGCTGTTGAACATAACCTTTAGGCTGTAGAATTGGGTGTTTAGGCTGTTGAACACGATCTTTAGGCCATAGAGTTGGATGTTGGACTGTAGACTTGTTGGACTTTGATGTAGACTGAAACCTATTTGCTGAAAACCTCAAGGTTGACTGTAGTACAAGGCCTCTAGGCTGTAGAATTCGATGTTTAGGCTGTTGGACACGATCGTTAGGCTGTAGAACCGGACGTCGGAGCCGTAGACTATTACTTACGTGATGTAAAACTCGGGGCTCTGGCTGTAGAACATGGCGTTGTGGCTGGAGGACTTGACTATGCAGTGAAATACGATCATTGTGGCTGTACAGCATGACGTTTAAACTGTAGAAATAGACATTTTGGCTGTGGACGATTATCTTTAGGCTGTAGAACTCGACATTTTGTCTATAGAACATGCCCTTTCAGCTATAGAACCCGACGGTTTGATCTTTAGATTGTAGAACTCGACAGTTTGGCGATTGAACATGAGTTGCAGACTGTAGACTCGACATCGTGTCTGTGGACCTTGACTTTGGGGCTGTATAACTCGATGTTTTAGCTGTAGAACATGACTATAGAACTCGACTTTTTTTGTAGTAACCCTATAGACTGAAGGTCGAGGTTTTTGTTGTAGAACATGATGTTTAAGTTGAATAAGTCGACTTTAAAAAATATACCCTTAAGGTTGAAGAAGTCTGCGTTTTGGCTATAGAACATTATCTTTAGGTTGTAGCACTCGACGTATTGGCTGTAGAACATCAGTTATTGGCTATGGAACTCGACGTTGTTGGTGTAAAAACATGACATTAGACTGTAGAACTCGATGTTTTCCCTGTCGAACATGACCCTTGAATACAGAACTCAACAGTATGCTTGTAGAGCATCTGTACAACTTGACGTTTTGGCTGTAATGACTTCTAGGGTGTAGTAAAATCTGCGTTTTAGCCGTAGACCATGGTCTTTAGGTTGTAGAAGTCGTGATTTGGCTGTAGAATATGACCTTTAGGGAGTAGAACTCGACGTTTTGGGTATATAATATAACATTTAGGCTGTAAACTGAAAATAAGATTGTGGTTTCATAATATGACGTTTGGGCTGTAGAACTCGACGTTTTAGGTCTAGAATATGACAATTAGGCTGTGGAACTAAAAATAAAATTGTGGCTGTAGAATACGACCTTTGGGTTGTAGAACTCGACGTTGTGGGTCTAGAACACGACTCTGAGGCCGTAGAACTCGATATGGTGCATGTACAACATGTGCAACATGACCTTCATGCCACGGAACTTGACGCTGCGGCTGTAGCTGCACA
This sequence comes from Conus betulinus, assembly GCA_016801955.1. Lineage (NCBI taxonomy): Eukaryota > Metazoa > Mollusca > Gastropoda > Neogastropoda > Conidae > Conus > Conus betulinus. The sequence continues at coordinate 141,755 of JADBJO010001057.1, read as the reverse complement.
CCTTGATGCTGCTCCAGTTCAATACAGTCTTTAGGCTGTAGAACTCGACAATGTGCCAGTAGAACATGACTCTCAGGCTGTAGAACTCGACAATGTGCCAGTAGAACATGACTCTCAGGCTGTAGAACTCGACAATGTGCCAGTAGAACATGACTCTCGGCTGTAGAACTCGACAATGTGCCAGTAGAACATGACTCTCAGGCTGTAGAAACTCTATGCTTTGGAGGTAGACCATTAAGTCTAAACTGTAGAAATAGACACTGTGCCTGTAGAACAAGAACAGGATGTTATGACTGCACAGCATGATCTGTAGGCTGCAGAAGAACGCCTTTCTTACATCCTGTTTTTTTCAGGTCATTTTGAAATGCAGACTATAACAATATAATTACAGAACATGACGTCCTGAGTGGTGAACGTGGCATTTTAATTGCCGAGGAAGATCTTTGACTGTTTAAGTCTTGCTTAGATTCCATTTCTTCCTTTCAAACGCGACTTTAATGGCTGAGCTTGTTTGTCTGCTGTGTATACTGCAAAAGGTTTTTGTTTTGTTTGTCTGTTTTGTTTGTTTGTTTGTTTTGTTTTTTTTTTAACACCTAATGTAATGAACGCTTATTAGTTTGATTGTTATGCTGAACTCAGTCACAGTCAGATTTGACGTTTTAAATGCCAAAGATGACGTTCAGATAACTAATCTGACGCTCCGATTGCCGAACATACCATCTGTCTGTGTCAGTGACTGCGGAATGTGCACGCGTCGAATTTCAGCTGCGTTCGCCAGTGCAACTCCCAGCTCCAATCCCCCACCCACCCCCCGTCCCGCCTCCCTCCCCTTTCCTGGCTTGCTGAAATATATCTTTAAAAAAAAAAAAAAACGCGGCAGCGCGAACGAACGAACCAAAACTGCGATGTGGTAGGTAGGCTACTACTACTAACCACACCCACTGCACTGTGAGATTCCTCGTGAGACTTTCCGCAGGACCGCCGAGACTCGCCATGTCATGCAGGCCACGCCATTTGCTGACGGCCAAAGTCGACCCGTCAGTCAGTCTGGATCACCCAGTCTACTGGATACTCATCGTTCGAAGTTTCCTGCAGCAGACAACAGAGTTAGTGCCGAAGTGTTGACCAGAAATCTGCAGGCAGCAACGATGAACAAAATGAACTCACTGTTCTCTGACGTGACTGTTCGTACTGCCCGGAACTATTGTGTCGGAAGTAAGCTAAGTTTGCGTTTCTCATGTCGTATGCGCTTGTCTGGGATCGAAACGGTGTGTGTGCGTGTGCGTGCGTGTGCGTGTGTGTGTGTGTGTGTGTGTGTGTGTGTGTGTTGTGTGTGTGTGTGTGTGTGTGTGTTGCGTGCGTGTGTGTGTGTGTGTGTGTGTGTGTGTGCGTGTGTGTGTGTGTGTGTGTGTGTGTGTGTTGGAAGTAAGCAAAGTTTGCATTTCCATGTCGTACGCGTTGTTCTTGGATCGAAACTCTCTCTCTCTCTCTCTCTCTCTCTCTCTCTCTCTCTCTCTCTCTCTCTCTCTCTCTCTCTCTCTCTCTCTCTCTCTCTCTCTGTGTGTGTGTGTGTGTGTGTGTGTGTGTGTGTGTGTGTGTGTGTGTGTATTGTCGGAAGTAAGCAAAGTTTGCATTTCCATGTCGTACGCGCTTCTCTGATCGAAACTCTGTGTGTGTGTGTGTGTGTGTGTGTGTGTGTGTGTGTGTGTGTGTGTGTGTGTGAGCTAAAAAGCACAGTTTTGTGGTTTTTTATTACCTTTACCGTTTAAGCAGTGTAGTTTAACTTTAGATGATCTCTCATCAGTGTACCCCCGCCCCCTCTGTGTCTCCGGCATTCTGCCGCTTCCCACCCACAAACCCTGTAGGCTGCCGGATGTTTTTTGGTATCAGTTGTACTCGCGTCTTCATGGAATTTTGCGCTAGTAATTTTCTCTTCTTTCTTATCGACCTCTTTTCTTCTTCTTCTTCTTCTTCTTCTTCTTCTTCTTCTTCTTCTTCTTCTTCTTGTCATTACCATTGTTATTACTATTATTATTATTATTATTATTATCATCATCATATCATCATGATGGTCATCTTCATCATAATCGTTGTTATTATTATTACTATTATTGTTATCACTATCATCATCATCATTATTGTTGTTAATATTATCATTATTGTTAAATTTATTATCATTTTGTTTATCATCATCATCATCATCATCATCATCATCATCAATTATTGCTATTATTGTTATTGTTATTATTACCATCATTATTATTATTACTATCATTTTGAATATTGTTATTTTTGTCATTTATCATCATTATTATCATCTTTATCATTTTTGTTGTTGTTTTATCATCATTATCATTGTTGCTGTTGTTATTATTATTATTGACATTATTTTTGTTACTGTTAGAATGATTGTTTTATCATCACTATTATTGTCATTGTTATCATCATCATCATCATCATCATCAGTATTATTTTTTTTTGCTATTATTATGTTATAACTATTATTGAATATTTAGTATTATCATCATGAGTATTAACTGTTATCCACTGTTTCAGTGTAACTGTGGTCCACCCATCTATCTGTCCAATGAATTGTTGTACCAGTTTATAACACGTCAGCAGTCCTGCTCCAGTCAGGCGACCAGGAAGTGACACAGTGACCACTGTCTAGAGCGGACACTGGTACCCAACCTGCACTGTCCATTCACCTCGAGGATTTCTAGTATGTCTTTTTATGGCGCCATCATACTTTTCATCAATTTTGTAAAATTGTGAGATAGCCTGGGGGTGAAGCTTAAGTTAAATGCTACCAGCGCAGCTTAGCTTTATCTTCTTTAAAGATTTCAAAAAGTTTAACTATTATTCTATAAAGTTTTGAAGAGAACAGTTTTTTTTTTTTTAGTGGTGATGTAATGTTTTAGTTTTCTTTTTTTTTTTTCTTTCTTTTTTTTTGGCACGAAGAAGAAGGAAACAAATGGGGACACACATACACACACACACACACACACACACACACACACACACACACACACACATTGACACTCGCGAGGCTTTTGACATAGTGTTGACATAATTTTGCACATACATGCACTTACCTTTGTGTATGGCCGCGCAGTTTTGTGCATAATACGCTATAGTGGAACATGCAAAAAAAAAAAAAAAAAAACAACAAACAAAAACACAATCAAACAAGATAAACATTTTACAATTATATCACAATATATTAATTCACGAGGAATTCTGAAGTACAGATGGAGAGATAGATAGCTGCAGATGACCACAATAATAATAAATGAAGAAAAGCCAGACACAGAACACATATTCAGAAATAGTGGTTGATGATAAGTTTAAGCAATGCACACATTGCACATTATTTTTCAACTGCAAGACCCAGACATATGGTCAAGTAGAAATTGCTGATTGGTGATAAACATAAAGAATATACATAGTACTTTTTTTTTAACGACTACAGTAGTTAGTTACATTTTGATTAGTTCCATTGATTAGTTATATAGAAAAAAACTCATTAGCTTACAGAGAGCGTCGTCAATCATTAGCGAAAAACTGAGACGTAAAAGTCATTTAATTACTGCACATGTAAGCTGACACAATCGTGCAAAAGTATACATCAGCAGTTGCCTGATGCCAAGAAGACAATTAAATAACTATGTAAGGGAGACAAGTGATTCATATGCCAGCATTTGGCATAGAAATCTGCATGGTTCATGTTTACGTGTGAGTTACGCTTTTCAATCTTATATGGAAATTTCAATACTTTGAGAAACCTGTGACTTTTTGAAAGGCTCTATTCTAGCTTACACTATACAAATATTGTTTCGCCAAATAATAATACGCCATATAATAGTAATAGTAATGATAATGTTGATAATGATAGTAATGAAAATGATGATGATGATAATAGCAACAACAACAGCAACAACAATAGTAATAACATTAATAATGATAATGAAGATGATGATAATAGTAATAATGACTTGAAAAACAGAATTAATAGCAATTAAAAAAAAAAATCGACACCCTGAAGAACAAATGATTGTTTAACCTATATTCAGTACATTGGGGCATCTCTCTGTTATCAAATAAATGGAATTGCTGAACATCATTACACTTGCAAAACATGTGGTCACTTGCTGCCTTTATATGCTTCGCGAAAGCCGCGTTTGTCGTTTTCAATTATCCCAGTTTCTTTTGAAGTAACATTTCTCCCTGTATCACCATGCAGTATCTTAATTGAAACCATGAAAGCTTAGTGTATTTGTGTACATGAAACATCATTGCCTGTCGTGAACTAGCGACAGTTTCAAATGCCGTTCACCGCAGCATGCAGCTCACGTGATATTTACCAGTTAATACATTATGATAAATGTCTGAACCTTTGTTAGTGGATGATATGCTTTTCTTTCATGGCAGCACTGTTCTGGTTTCCATGACAGAGCCCTGAACTGAGTGTGTGATCGGCAGGACATCAGTTTAAACTCTAACTGAAAATGCCACGACTTAAGATCCTTTTCATCAGTAATAGGATGATGGCTTTGAATCAGAGAGAGAGAGAGAGAGAGAGAGAGAGATGATCATAATGGTGGTACTCTATTTCCAAGGGTAAAAGATCAGCAAACATATGCTGTTTTTTTTTTTTTTTTTTTTTTTTTTTTTATCCGGCCTTTGCCCTGGTGAGGGACTAAATGCGACACTGAGCACGACTAGGGATAAACGCTTACAACCTTAAACAAATATACATATCTTCAAAGGCAAAAACAAACGTAGATGAGTTGTTCGAAGTTAAAAGGAAAAAACTGCAACAACCAACAGGAATAAACAAAAGAACAAGAAAATGAACGAAGTGACTTAAAAAAAAAAAACATACACATAGAAAGCGATCATTCTATTAGTTATGTAGGAGGAACACACACACACACACACACACACACACACACACACACACACACACACACACACACACACACACATTTCTTCTTCTTCTTCTGTTCCTCTATTATTATCATTACTACTATTACTATCATTTTGAATATCATTGTCAGAATTATTATATTATTATGATTTTATTTTTATTATTGTCATTATAATTATTGTTGTTGTCATCGTCGTCGTCGTCGTCATCATCATCATCATCATCATCATCATCATCATCATCATCATCATCATCATCATCATCATCATCTTCTTCTTCTTCTTCTTCTTCTTCTTCTTCTTCTTCTTTTCTTCTTCCTCTCCTCCTCCTCCTCCTCTCCTCCTCCTCCTCCTCCTCCTTCTTCTTCTTCTTCTTCTTCTTCTTCTCTTCTTCTTCCCGTCCAGTCTCTTCCCTCTTCTCTCCATAGTTTTACTTTTTTCACCAAAGCCTTTTTTTTTTTTTTTTTTTTTTTTTACCCAGATCGAAGAGGTAAGTGATTGTCTATTCGTCTTATGTTTCCATCGCTTTGAATGATATTAATCTTGCCTGAAGAAGACCCAGAAGGTCGAAACGCGTTTTTTTTCTGTTTCGTAATCTGTTTACTCCTTCGTTCGGCGGGTCAGTAATTTATTTTTTGCTTCTATGTTACTGTTTGGATCCATAGATAAACACAATGTTTATTTTCGTGAATAGTACTTTCAAATTTGGAAGAAAAAAAAAACTCTCTGCCCCTATCTGTCTGTCTCTCCCCCCCCCCCCCCCCCCCCCCCCCATATGTCCCTAGTAAAGGATTTTACATTTCTAATTTTTAATACCCCCCCCCCCCCCCTTTTTTTTTTTTTTTTTTAAATCTTTGCCAAGTAATCATTGTAATGACGGAGGCCTTGTTACCGTGCACTTGTTTTCCCCCCACTACTAATGTGTTCAGCATCTGCCTGTGGATCTGTCTATCAATCGATCGAAAGAAAGAAATAAAGAACGAACGAACGCACGCACGCACGCACGCACGAACGAACGAACGAAAGAAAGAATGAACAAACGAACGAACGAATGAATCATGGATAACCTGGGGCGAACGTCCAAACACAATGTGTTGGAAATTTAACATTCCACGCCGTCGTCTTCTTAACATACCTGTTTGTTGTATCGGAAGGCCCTGTTAATAGAAGAAATATGCTGGCCCCCGCAAATTTGTTCTATTCACAAGGCCTTCCGAAAAGGAGCTAAAAGCTCCGAAACAAGTGCTTTCATGGACTGTTAAAGCGCCCCACAAAAGCACTGAACGCTCTCTCTCTCTCTCTCTCTCTCTCTCTCTCTCTCTCTCTCTCTCTCATCAGTATTTCTCGAAAGCTGTATACAAAAAATCGGTTTTTTCTTTGTATTGCAATATTTCCAAAATATGTTTTGTATTTCCGAGTCTGTATGACAATTTTCATTTTTCTTTCTTGTTGTTGTTGTTGTTGTTGTTGTCTGAAGGCAGGATGTACAAAGAAGCACTTGTGCTTAGAGGGAGATTGCTTTGTATTTCTACATCAGTTCATATGTTTACGTGTGCGTGCGTGCGTGCGGGGCGGGGGGGGGGGGGGGGGGGGGTCTGTTGTGCTCCCCCCCCCACCCCTCCACCTAGTTACCTTTGCATCAATGTGAACAGAAGAAATACAATCAAGCTATAACTTCTGAAATGTATTTGAATGTATGCTGTACATCTGTCAAAGCTGTCTTTAATCTGTTTTAGCTCGCTCATCATGCTTAGTTCCTTTTCGGGGCAAGGGTTGGATGGAAAAAGACATGCACTTCTTACCTGTTACCTTTGAAACTAAAGAAATTATCATCATGATCATCATCATCATGATCATCATCATCAACTTTTTCTCTTTGCGAAAGTAGTTTGGTGTTTCCAGTGGGTATCCACTTTATGTGGTGATATCCTTCTTTCTTTGTACACCCCCCCCCCCCCTTTCGCTCTTCTGCCCTGCCCCTCCCCTCCCTTCCCCCTTCCTCTCCCTCTCCACCTCCCAATTTCTGATGTTGACAATGAGGACAGATTTTTTTTTTTTTTTTTTCATCGACTGTTGATTTTTTTCCCCTCAACTTTTTTTTTCCAGCTTGGTTAGTGTTTTTCTTCTACTCTTTTATTTTTTTATTTTTATTTTTTTTATTGATTATTTTTTTGTACATTTCCATTTCTAAATTTTATTTGGTGGTCGATTTATCTTTTAGTTTGTGTTTTTGGTTACATTTTTCTTTCGGATTGGTTTATTTTATTCCTCCCATGTCTTTTTCTCTAACTCATATTTTGTTATTCAACTATTTTTGTTATATCAGAAAGAAAAGCAATAGTCCTCCAAAGGGAAGAAAACAGTACACAAGATCACAATTCCACTCTTCAAGAAGAGTGAAATTGTGGTCTTGTGTATTTTTGCTTAGTTCGTATTTTTCGTGTACTATATTTTCGTTTGGCTCGTATTTTAAATCTACTTTTTTTTGTTTGGTTTGTTGTTTTTTTTTACACAACTTGCCCACCTGTATTTATTCCCTCGTACAATTATTGTATTAAGAGAGGGGAGGGGTCACAAGTGTAGAAGAAGTTACCTAACATACAATAGAGTACAGATCAAAGTAGCTGTGGTCCGTTACTTTTCGACTTCACTTGAATCCAAGTTCTTGCTTATCCCCAGTCATTAAAATGCTTGTGCGTGCATACGTGCGTGCGTGGAAGGAAGATTTTAAGTTAAAAAGAAAAAGAAAAAAAAAAAAAAAAAAAAGGGGGGGGGGGGGGGAGGGGCGGACGGAATGGAAAGGAAAAAGGGGGCGTTAGAATATACATAAAAACCATCACTACCAGAAGATGAGGACTGACATAGTCTTTCTTGAAAACGGACCCTTTCATATGACTTGTCCAGATGCGCCTTTCGTACGCTGATTCAGACTCATCAGTAGAACATGGCTGATTGGGTCGGTCCTCCTTTGGCTAAACAAGATACACCACCCACAATTCTGAGGTATTCTCACTGCCAAGCTTTCGAACACAGAATCGTGCGGCACCCCAAAACCAGCAAGTGAAGGGTAGAAAAAATGAGTAGAAAGCATTGTCAGGAAGTAAACTGCTTGAAAAGTAAGGTCGAGTATTTAGTGTGGGATGAAAATCTGTGGGCCACGCTCGAGGATCCATTCGAGGATACAGAGGAGGTAAAGGTGTACACAGAGTGGTCGTCTCCACTATTTAGTAACTCAAACACGTTCAGCCGCGTCAGTTCTGATGGCAGCTAAGAATTGTATAGAACAGCCGTTACTTGGATCTACTAGGAGATGCAGTCTCCCACTGATTAAACAATGATGATTATGCAGAACAAGTAAGCAGCGGGGGTGGGGAGTGGATGGAGGAATGTACAGGCCAGCAGTTTCTTTGTGATTAAAGCAAGAGGAAGAAAGGAGGAGACAAATAAGAAATAACGTACATCAGAAAATATGTACATGAAAAAAAAAATTACCACTCGTTCAGTGGTTCATTAATAATGAACTTGCTTTTTTTTTTTTTTTTTTTTTGACGTGTTCCTTTTTTCTGAATGTTTTAAGCTGTATTCCTTTAATAGTTGAAATAAACGCGCCATTACTATAAACATCTTATTTAACTGCAATGAAATCACCTTCCACTCCTTATTTATATCAATATCTTTGCAACGCCTCAGTCTTCAGCGTCTGTGACAGTTTCTGAAAGAGATTAACTTTTTTTTTTTCATCTGATCTAAGATTTTACGGAAGAAAGATTTTTAACGAAGTTTCTTGTGCGTTTTTTGAAGGTGTATTTTTGTGAGATGAGTGAATGATGTGTGTGTGTGTGTGTGTGTGTGCGTGTGTGCGTGTGTGTGTGTGTTGTGTGTGTGTGTGTGCGTGTGTGTGTGTTAGATGACTTGTGAGTTGATTTTTAACGTGGTGACGGCCCTGATGTGGCCCTTTGCGGTTGGCTTGGCTATTAGCAACCTTACCTTACCTTACCTTACCTTACCTTACCTTACCTTACCTTACCTTACCTTACCTTTACCTTACCTTACCTTACCTTACCTTACCTTACCTTACCTTACCTTACCTTACCTTACCTTACTTACCTTACCTTACCTTACCTTACTTACCTTACCTTACCTTACCTTACCTTACCTTACCTGACCTTGACAGCCGTGAAGCACAATGATAAAGTCTTAAAGAAAGAAAGAAAGAAGTACGAAAACCAAGCGCTACTAGTAACAATTACAATAAATCCGTCCTCGTGATGTCAACACACTGAATGGAAGACTCCCGCGAAAGGATCCATTCAGTTAGCATTTGTGAATGCTATCCATTGATGTTGCATCGCATTCTATTTTGTATCCGTATTTCACATGACTGATAAAAAGACATCAGGAGAGGACTGTTTTACAGAGTTTACATTTGTAAATGTACATTTTCCAACAGTAAACTGAACACACGCAGTCTATCCGTTTTGATTCCAGCGTCTAGTCCAATAAACATTTTCACAGAAATCTTAAATAAATGTCAGCGAACCGCCAAGAGAAACGTGGACGAACGAGTCACAAGACAAACACGACGCGTTTGGACCTCTTAAGTCTTCTTCAGGCAAGACACAAACAAATAGGACAACGAAAATGAACTTGTTACTTAGCTTCGATCTCTTCACTCTCAGCGCAAGGTAGGCAGGCGTTACATTTCTCGCTTAATAGATTTTGAAATTTGCCCGAAGTTGGAGTATGGCTGCCTTAATGGCGGGATGAAGTTGGAGTATGGCCGCCTTAATGGCGGGTTTCCTTCAACGCCTGCCTACCTTGCGCTGAAGAGTGAAGAGATCGAAGCTAAGTAACAAGTCATTTTCGTTGTCCCATTTGTTTGTGTCTTGCCTGAAGAAGACCTAAAAGGTCGAAACGTGTCGTGTTTTGTCTTGTGACTCGTGTGTCCACCTTTCTCTTGGCGGTTCGCTAACATTTATTTAAGATTTGTTTAGATTTCCGCCTGCAGTCGTCTCACTTTGCACTAGATTCATTTCGAAAGACGATTTACATTTCTGGCTTAATAGATTTTGAAATTCCCTGAAGTTGGAATATAGCTGCCTTAATGGCGGGATTAAAAAAAAACGGGCCATACACACAAAACTCGACTCACTCTGTGGGGTAGATGGGATCAAACCTTGCCTGTCTATACAGGGAGTGTCCGCTGGAGTATCAGTACGCGTACGCAGAAAGAAAGAGATTTTGAAAGTCTAATCGGCGAGTTCTCATAAGCTGACATGTCCCCAGAAAATAGTCGATCTATCCCCTTTTCTTTACGAGGAATGCAACGATGATTGACCACTCCTTTCATTTGTTTTCAGACCACGTTAGTGGTCAGTATTCTCTGGACAATTCGAATCTGGAGCCATTTAAGTTTGATGTATTTAATTTCTTTATTTTTTTTTTTTTAAAAAATAATTTTGTTTTATTTTATGTGATTTTGTTTGATTTGATTTTATTTATTTTGTTGTCGTTGTTGTATAAATGAATTGTGTGGAGTGGATGTGTGTGTGTGTGTGTGTGTGTGTGTGTGTGTGTGTGTGTGTGTGTGTGTGTGTGTGTGTGTGTGTTCCACTTTGAACAACGGTTTAAGTTACTCTCATTGCAAGTTAACCTATCACAATAAGGTTCTGCGCCCTTTTGTGCAGAGCATATTACTTTTTAAGCTGGTGGTAACTGCTATAGAAAAGGGGCGTTTCTAATCCCCACATCAACCATCGTTGTAAACAAGAGCCAAAAGAGAATTACTGGGCCGCGAAACGAAACACTAAACAAATTACAAAACAACTGCAAAGTGTTTCGACCTATTGCGTCTTATTCAGCAGGACACAAATAACACTCAAAACAATGAAAACAAAGGACGAAGAGAGACAGTCACTTCTTCATCAGGGTGAGAAGAGACTTAGAAGAGATAACTGACTGTCTGTCCTTCTTCGAGTTAATCATTTTGAATGCTGTTTTTCCTGCATGAAGGAGACCCAATAGGTCAAAACGCATTGTGCTGTTTCGTGTTGGTTCCTTCGTTTTGCGGCCCGGTAATTCTGTTTTTTTCTCCTTTTTTCACTTTCCGCCCAGCAGTCGCTCCATTTTGAAAGCCACTATTAAAAAATCTTAAATTGTTGGTACGTTTTTTTTTTTTTTTAAGTAACAAAGTTCAGTCTCAAGCCGTACTTTTTATCTGGAAAAAAATCTCCTTTCTCTCTAAGGAATTGAAATATACGATGCAACTCATTTTCGATCATCTTGATATTAATTTGTTACAACTTTACTATTCACAAGAATATTTCTGTCAAATGATATTGGTTCTATCACTGTTTCACATGATGACTCTGATTCCGTTTTATCGCGCAGAAATGTTTATAAGACTTTAAAAAGTGTGTATCCAAGGAAGATCATCGTTCTTCATTTTACGAAACTACAACTATAGTTTTTTTCAAATGACTTAAACACGGGTACAACTGTAGACATTTTCTTTTCTATGTCTGATTGGCGTTTTTGAGTTTCCTGAGCCAAGTAATCTTTGAATTTCGTTATGCATTTTTTAATCAAGATTGTCGAGACCCCGTTCCAAATTTTTTTTTTTTTCATCGCTGCTTTCTGTTCATTTCATCATTTTTATCATGTTATTTGTGTAAATCCCTGACAATGTGGCAACACAATGTGTGTCATTAAATGAGTCAGGTGGAATTAAACAAACAGAGGTAAAAAAAAAAAAAAAAAGTTTGGGTAGGATTGTTGATTTTAATTGTAGCAGTTCATCCTACCAGTGCATCGCTCCTTTTAGCTA
>JADBJO010001057.1:112500-125000 GCA_016801955.1 Conus betulinus | reverse complement strand
AAATGACAGAAAGACTGTCGTGGAGGAGGAATGGGAGGGGGGGGGGCAGGAAAATAATTCATCTGGTTAGAAAGCAAACAAAAAATATGAATGTTTGGATTATTTCCGTAAGCACATATTGATTACAACAATGTAATTATGTTTGTGATTTCTAAAACTCTTTTTAGTCCACCAAAAGATGTTCTCTATGTTTGCGTTTTTACACCTCCAGAGAAATCACCACACTTGTCCTTCTCTGACGTTGATAATAGCGTCAGTATTAAAAAAAAAAAATACTATCATTGATTAAAAAAAAAAAAACAACTTTCCAGACGTGGATCTATTACCTAGAGGTGAATAACAAAAAACCCAAAACCCACTGACGTTGCCCTAGATGTACTTATTGACCTATGCGAACATAGTTTTCATCCTAAAGTAGGTTCATATTTTGGTAACGGATCCTCAGAAGATTAGAATTTGAAAGAAGTATAACAAATTTCTAACGGATCTGTGCTTTAAGTATGCAATGGCAAATTTACGGCTTTTTTTCACTTTTCATCTCAGATACAGGAGATAGTGTTAATGACTATTTCTTTTTAACGTCTATCGGTGTGCTTTTCAATATGTATGAATTAGATTCCTTTACATGAAAAACATACCGAGTTCTATCAACTAGCCATGGGATTTTTATGTTAATCATCTACATGTCGATAAGTGCGCTGTCAAATGCTCTGGACACGTCCACTTCAGTTCATGTTGTTTCTTGCCCACCGCAGAGATCATGCAGAACCTACGGTCTGGGGAAAGTCAGTGTTTTGAGACATTTCAATAGCAAGACAAAGTCGATGACGTTTATCACAGATCAGCGAGTAATGAAAGGTTCGGGTTAACAAAGACAAATTCGATGACGTTTATCACAGATCAGCGAGTAATGAAAAGGTTCGAAAACAAAGACAAATTCGATGACGTGATCACAGATCAGCGAGTAATGAAAAGGTTCGGATAACAGTAAACACGATGACGTTTATCGCAGATCAGCGAGTAATGAAAAGGTTCGATTGATGAAGATGCAGATGCAAAACACGGCGTTAGCCAGGTTCATAATTGTACTGAAAACGAGCGGACTTCATGACAAAAGAATATAATACATCCAAGGGAGAGCAGTGATACCTGGCTCGATCCGAAATAGGAAAAGGCTGAAACCAAGCATATCAATAAAACTTTCAGGTGTTGAAAATAGTGTTCAATACTGCAAAGATTGGAGAGACTATCAATAGACGTCGGAGAGAAAGAAAACAAATATAATGACCATTTATTGATTTATTTATTCAATTCAATTGATAATTGCAATGAGTTTTGGCAAAAATGTTGGTAAAAGTTCGTCTTTTAAAACATGTTCTTGTGATAGCATTTCTGTGTTGATAAAAGACATCAGCATTTCATCGATTTTCGCAGAGCGAGATGTTGAGAATGAAGTGGATACGTAAGAAGGAAGAACGGGAGCTGATGGGACAACCCTATTTCAAAAAAAAAAAAAAAAAAAGGGTTATCAGTATTTTTTTAAAAAACCGAAAGAATGGAAAATTGCTTGCTCAGATCGACTGGTTGGACAACTTTTCAACTTGATAACCTTGCCATTAACATTGTGTTAAATTGTCAATGCTCTGTTTGGTAGAGGATATTTCGAAAATTGGACTGAGTAAACTACATGTTCATTTTTCAAGAAAAAATAAGAAAAACACAGCTGATCATCCCATAGAGGCAACTTTCTTTGTGATATATGGCAAATTACATGGTCCTGTTGTAACAGATCACAAAAATAGACAATGCCATCAGTAAATACCAAGCGGGCTCTGAGAAAGTTCTTCTGTTGTCAATCGAATGTTAATACTTTTGACGGGTTATATACTTTTTTTTTCTAATTAAAGTGCGAATTGTATGTAGCACTCAAAGACTTCGAGAAGGCTTTTGATTCTGTTTCTAGAAATTTACGTTTGTCAGAACTTTAAACAAATCGCAATAAGGTAAATTTGACTAATGTGTCCGAATTATGAACAATAATGTCAAACGCCAAGCAAGATTAAATAATGAATTTACAGACTGCATTTAGTGTACGTATCGTGTGAAACAAGGTGATGTATACAACCCTTTTTATTGTCTGTGTTATATGAACAAGTTAGCTTTAGAAATGAAAAACATGGTGTGATACTCACTCCAGGTGTGACTGAACCATTTCTTTTCTTTTTTCTTCTTCTTAGTTGACTCTGTTGTTTAATTGTCAAAAAACTCTGATTAGCTTCAAAATTCAGCTGAGTAAACTGCACTGTGTTGATACCAGACTTCGACCAGAAGTCAGTACGAAGAAGAATAGAATTTGTTTTTAGAGAAGCTTGCTGCTTAGCAAACATTTTTTTTTTTCTGGTGGAGAGGCTATGGCTATTGTTAATTGTAATGAATATCTTGGTATATACTTCTCCACTTGTTTATATTTACAGCTGCCTGTCAGCCTATTGCAAGGAGAGCAAAATGTGTCTTATGGTGTCTTTAAAAAAATGTTACCTGCCTGATGATGATTCATGATCAGTTTTCCTAAAATCTTTGTTGTACAAATCTAGCCGATCACTGAAATGTAGGGTCTGAATTAAGCTGCTTAAAAAAATTGTAATTTTGTTTGCTCTTCAGAAATATTTAACGTCAGCATCAAACTAGCCAGAAATCTTCTTCACAGTGAGATATCCCTTTTATATAAGATGTGTCAGACGATTCATCAGATAGTTAAAAATTTACGCTTAACCCGAAAACAGATTGCTACCCAAAGCGTTTGATGTTGCTTGAATTAGTATTGGGTAGAAAGAAGTCGTGTGTGCGTGTGTGTGTGTGTGTGTGTAGTGTATGTATGTATGTGTGTGTGTGGACCTAGATAGCTAGATGGATTGATACACACACACACACACACACACACACATTCAGGACTTCTCTACCCCCCCCCCCCCCCCCCCCCCCCCCCGTGCCAAATCAAGCAACATTATATAAACGCTTTGGGCAGCGGTTTGTTTTCCGTTATGTGTAGAATTCACAAAAAAAACAAAAAACAAAACAAAAAAAAAAACATAATCTTATTAATCGTATAATCAGTTTTATATAAAAACGATATTTATCTAATTACCCTTTAAACAAGATTCTTGCGCATTTGATGCTGACATTAAACATTTCTAAAGAGCAAGCAACATCTCAAAAAGCTTTTTCTATAAAAACAGCGGCTTAAGCCAACCCTGTATTTTAGTTCTATGTTGATTAATCGGCAGGATTAGAGCCTCAAAGAACAGAACCTAATCTGAACTATAAAGGTAAGCCCCAAAGCTGGCCTACTATTGTGTTGACGGCCCAGCAGTATGACCATCCGCACTAACACCAGCTTTCGTTAAAACGAATCCTCTCTCTCTGTCTCTCTGTCTCTCTCTCTCTCTCTCTCTCTCTCTCTCTCTCTCTCTCTCTCTCTCTCTCTCTCTCTCTCTCTCTCTCTTTTTAAAAAAAAAACATCTTTAAGTTCCTGATAAACTTGTCATCGGGGAATTGGGGCGTTATCCCCTGTATGTAAATAGTGCAGTAAGGTGCCATCGATATTGGCTGAAACTGATAAAGATGGAGGCTCATCGGTTGCCTAAACAAGCATACTTGATGTTTGCGAATTTAGATAAAGATGGTGAAAAATTGCTGGGCAACTTTTATTTATCAAGAATATATTATTCAGCCATGGATTTGGATATGTCTGGATTGAGCAGGGGATGGGCTGTGAAATAACGTTTGTTTCACTATTTAAGCAGAGAATGAAAGACATATACATGCAAGAATGGGGTGAGTCTGTTATGAACAAAGATATACATCAGATATACAGACTGCTTTAAACAAACTTCGAATGTGAAAAATGCTTTGATTACATGGACATCAGTTGCTTTACGGATTGTCTAATAAAGTTGAGGCTTGGTGTGTTACTAATCAATGGATCGATTTTCAGAAAAAAAAAAAAAAAAAACTTGCAGCAAGAATGCTACACAATGTGTAAAGTCTTAGCAGATGAGGACCATGTGTTGTGCAAATGTGTTCTGTACAATGATATCAGGAAACAATATTTTAACTTTGATGTCAATCCATATGCAGCCTTGTTGAGAAAATCGGTCTATTTTCAATATTAGGAAGCTTGGTGTATTTCTGTGTAATGCCATGAAGTTAAGGCAAACCTTTGTTGACAGTCTCACGCTAGAAAGCTGATTGGTTGTGATGTATGTGTCTTTTAGTTTCATGTTAACTTGACCTTATTTCCAGGGGCTGGGGGCCTGAAGAAATACAATGAAATGTCTTGAAAGAATTGTCCTCAGTTATGTTTTAAAAGATACTACACAGTACCAAGACCCGTTTCAGTTCGCATACCAACAGAACAGATCAACAGATGATGCCACACTCACACTTCTCCATCATGCTTTTTTCACACCTCGAAAAACCTGCCTCCTTTGTACGCATTCTCTTTATTGATTTCTCATCAGCATTCAACACCATACAACCACATCTGATGGCAAAGAAACATTAACATAAATGTGGGTAACAAGCTCATTCTTTGGATAATTGATTTTCTTACACAGAGGACACAGTCTGTTCGATATCAAAGTGTGTTTTCGTCTTCCAGAGTCATTTCAACTGGCACACCCCAGGGTACTGTTTATATCACCAGTGCTTTTTACTCTGTACACAAATGATTGTTCAGGAAGTGATTCAACTTTGTACATTAAATATTCAGATGACTCAGCACTTGTAGATCTTTCCAACTCTGATTCTGTTTACTTCAAGGAGGTTCAAAGATTTGTTGACTGGTGCGATCATAACTATCTTGATCTGAATGTAACAAAAACGAAAGAAATGTTGATTGATTTTAGAAAGAATCCAAAAGCTGTACCACCACTTTTTATCAAAGGTGCTGAAGTAGAACGTGTTGAATCATACAAATATTTAGGAACTTTTTATAGATAATAAGCTGAATTTTAAATCCCATGTTGAGTATGTCCACAAAAAAAAATGTCAAACCAGATTATATTGTCTTCGCAGCTGCGCGATCATTTCATGTGAATACTGACATTCTTCGGACATTTTATTCATGCTTCTTGGAATCTGTTCTAACTTTCTCATTTATGTGTTGGTATGGTGGGGGTTGACTGTGAAGAGCAGAAATGGTGCTTGAGAAAGTGGTGAACGGGAGGAAAAATCGTTGGTGAGAGACAAAAAAGTCTGAGTGAGCTATATAGGTGCCGTGTTAGTTGTAAAGCGAAGAAGATTACGTGTGACCAGACCCACGTCCTTGCAAATCAGTATGACCTTCTTCAGTCAGGACGAAGATATCGATCGGTTAAAATGCAGAAGTGTCAGATTTAAACAAAGTTTTATTCCCCTGTCCATTGATTTCTTGAACCGAGAAGATGTTTAATTGAAATCCAAATTCCTCTATACACACACACACACACACATACACACGCATACGGTGCAAAATACACCTACCCTCTCCCTCTCTCTCTCTCTCTCTCTCTCTCTCTCTCTCTCTCTCTGTAATGGGTAACGGTCGTACGGCTGGGCCATCAGTGCTAAATAGTAGCTGCGTTTGAGGCTTTAGGAGTGCTGCTAGCTGGAGGCAGTGGTGTCTTCAGTGGGGTTTGTAGAGTCCAATGCTAGTTCCAAGTGTGTCTGGAGTAGCTCTGTTAGTACAACACTGGACTCATGATGCTAGTGATCCAGGGGTCACAGATTCCGATCTCCGCCGGCTGACTTCCTTCTTATGAATTTTTCCTCGGAGTTAACATTGGTTCTGACTTCATATCCTGAGAAGTCCTTTCTAATGAGACTGGAAATCGGAGTTCCGTGTGTTAACCCGCGCGTAACATCTCGCACACAATTATGTGAAATCCCATTTACATGTTTTGGGAGAGAGACCAGTTCGGTTGTTGGTATGGATGGCGCATATATATATATATATATATATGATGAAAATTTAGTAATGGGAGAAAACATGTGCAGGCTAACAATTCTTCCACCATCATATTTGTGACTCGGCAAAGATTCAAAAGAAAAAAGGCCGGGGGGGGGGGGGGGGGGGGGGGGGGCGAAATAAAGAAAATAAGAGCGAAAAATCAAACAGAACTGAGCAAATATATTTGGAGACTTAAAGACAAAAAAAATAAACTATAACATATCCTGGAAAATCATAAAAAAGGGCATCACCATACAACAACATTTCAAAAAGATGCAACCTATGTTCAACAGAAAAATGGTTAATACTATGCAAACCATACTTAGTAACCCTAAATACTAAAGTAGAAATAGTAAACAACTGCAGGCACAAATGGAAATCGTTGTCAGCAAACGCACCCTGAACTGTAAACAACCGAAAAACCGAACAACACGTGCAGCCAATCCGCACGTGCAAACAGTGACACTAGGCCATATAACACCGGCAGTAGGCGACCCAAAACCATCCTGAGGAGAGCCAGCGCTCGAAACAGACTTGTTGATTTTAAAACTTCCTTTTACCATCCTATTTTTTTAATAGATGTTGCTCCCCAAGGGGTTGAGCACTTTAAGAATTTTTATTAGGCATTTTAGTGGTATTTTATATATATATATATATATATATATATATATATATATATATATATATATATATATATATATATAATATATTGTATAATGCATCTTCCGTGGAAACTCGAAGGTATGGGTGACAAACTGAATGTCTGATATTCGACAGATTGACACGGGAAATGACTGATTAGCCCCTTTTGTAAACCCAGAGCGTGGGCTGCTTAGAGCTTGGTCGTTGACCGAAGATAGGCGCTCTGCAGGCTAAGTAGGCCTACTCCCTGTAACAACGTGACACATTTGGGTGCTGCTCTTCCACCAAAAGACCACTATCAGTAGTCACGGGGTGTGAAATGAATGGCCGCTTGCTTTACCTTGTGTTGTTTGTTATCTGAAGGGACCTGTTCAGGTAAAAAAAAAAAATAAATAAATAAAGAGAGAGAGAGAGAAAATCAGGGGAAGATGATGCTTGTGTTTCTATTGAAGACAGACTTACCCTTTCTGAGTTTAAGGGTCAAGCATACAGGTCTATACAGTCAAATATTTCATTTGAAGCGCCCCGCTTGGATAGCGACTGGGATATTGACAATCTGCATGACAGACGCACCGTTTCACACCCATACTTAATATCTCTCTCTCTCTCTCTCTCTCTCTCTCTCTCTCTCTCTCTGTTTGAACTGTTAAGCTGAATAATGGGTCAATACTGCTTCGGGCGTGCCTAACACTAACAGCGGCACCTGTCCTATGAAAAAGGCGTGGTCACTCTCACTGAGTCCGAGCGGCTGAGACATAGATTACGTCCCTTGCAGAATTCCGTGCATCTGCTCGGATGATTATTCTGAACAAGGCAACCAATCATAAGCGACTGGAAAATCTAAAAAGTGTGCTCAGGCCGAACTGGAGGACAGTAGACGCAATTTGGAATCTCCATTATCCTCTGTCCTTAGTCATGCGTGACTTGCAAGAGGTATTCTTACGGGCCAACATTGATGATGATGATGATGCTGGTGATGAGGTGACGACAGTCGGTAATGATGAATGACGTGTTGCAGCACGCCCTCGCTGGGCGACCCTCCACCCGGACAACTGGACAACTCTAGAGGTGGCCGAATGGTTGGACACCGTGGCAACGGAGTACAGGCTGGGCCAGGAAGCCAGGGTCACTCTCACTGACGTCTTCTGTGACGTGGACGGACGCCGTCTGAAGGCCATGACCTTGGAAGATTTCCTTCACCTTGACCCCCGCCATGGAGAGCTGCTCAGCTCTGTGTTCCACAATGTGGCCTTGGCTGGTGAGAGAGAGACGAACACACACACACACACACACACACACACACACACACACACACACACACACACACACACACACAGAGATCTTTAATACGCACAAAGAGAGAGAGAGAGAGAGAGAGAATACGAACAACGAAAACGAACAAAATACAAATACTTATTCAGATTAAGGCCATAGTCCATACTGAAGGGGTGGTACCCGCAATATACATGATATCAATTGTCATTATGTTAAAAAGATCAAAAGAGAAAGCAAGTGCGTATGCACCATACAATGATACTAAGAATACACAGAATGTATCCTTCTTGTGCTTCACGAATGTACATAGTAAGGTTGAAGAGAACATTTCCATTTCTTACGCTAGGAGTAAATTTACTCTGAAAATACAAGGGTAAGAATTATACTTGAA
Organism: Conus betulinus; assembly: GCA_016801955.1. Lineage (NCBI taxonomy): Eukaryota > Metazoa > Mollusca > Gastropoda > Neogastropoda > Conidae > Conus > Conus betulinus. The sequence continues at coordinate 116,703 of JADBJO010001057.1, read as the reverse complement.
TAACGTTAGAATAAAATTCACAAAGAGAGAGAGAGAGAGAGAGAGAGAGAGGGGGGGGGGGGTTCAAGCCCATCCTATTATCACAGTTTCTATGGAACAGCATGGTGACAAACACAGCCTACATTCTCATCATCAATAAAATGATGATAAAGAAAGTCCACATTTAGTATCATCAATGTTCAATGACAAAGAAAGTTCACATTATTATTATTATTATTATTATCAATAATGATTAAGAAAAACCACATTCACGCCATCAATGAATATTAATGAAGTTCGCATCTCATCATCAATCCACAATGATTTTTAAAAAGTCTACATTCTACATCGTCAATCAATAATGATAAAGAAAGTCCACATTCACATCATCAAGTCCACATTCACATCATCAATCAATAATGATAAGAAAAAGTCCACATTCTAGTCACCAATCAGTAATGATAAAGAAAGTCCACATTTTCATCATCAATCAATAATGATAAGAAAAAGTCCACATTCTCATCATCAATCAGTAATGATAAAGTCCGCATTCTCATCATCAATCAATAATGATAAAGAAAGTCCCACATTCTCATCATCAATCAATTAAATAAAGAAAGTCCACATTCTCATCATCAATCGATAATGATTAAAAAAAAAAAAAAGTCCACCGTCTGACTGTCAATCAACAATGCTGACTATGCCAGTTTTAGACGTTCGGTGATCAGTGCTATGAACTTGAGAGCAACAGAAGCACGCAAATGAATTTTTTTTTTCTTTCTGCCCCCGCCGGCTCCCACTCAGAGTTGAGTCAGCTGTGGGTTAAGATGGGAAGACTGGAACCACACAGTCTATTTTCATCTTTTGTGTTTTGTCCTGTACTGTATCTGTGTCCTTGCGGGTAACTAACCCCCACTCTTTCTATACATTTTGCTTCATTTTCCGCTCTCAGTCACTCCGTTTTGAAACCGATTTTCATCTAGTTTTATTGACACTGATGTGTTCAAAATTTTCTGATCAGCACTGCAGGTGTTTGTATCTCTCGGGACTACCTGACGTTGGAATATGGTATGAAAGGACTTTACTGACCGACACTGCAGGTGCCCCTGTCTCGGGCCTAGTTAACGCTGGGAAATAACATGAAAGGAATTTTTTGACTAAAACTTCAGGTATCAGTGTCTGCAGGGACTAGCTGACTCTAAGATATGTTGTGAAAGGAATCTCCTGACCAACACCGTAGGTTCCTGTTTGTCTTATGCCCAGTTGACTCTGGGAACGGGATTTCCTGATCAACACCGCTGGTGTATGTATCTCTCGGGCCTCGTTGACGCTGTGATATATATTATGAAAGGAATTTCCCGACCAACACTGCAGGTATCGCTTTCTCTCGAGCCTAGTTGATACTTTGATATATTATGAGAGAATCTTTCCTGATCAGCTCTCCAGGCGTCTTTATCTCTCGGTCCTAGATGACGCTGATGTATCATGCAAGGAATTTTCCGAACAATACTGTAGGTGCCTGTATGTGTGAACCTATTGATCCTGTGTATATCATGGAACATCCTGGCCAGCACTAGTGGACTCTGAGATACATTATGGAAGGAATTTCCTGACCAACACCGCAGGTGTCTGTATCCCTCGAGCGTGGCTGACGCTGGGATGTAGTATGGAAGCACATTGCTGACCAGCAGTGTGAGGTATGTATTGTGAAAAACGTACAGAACACGCTGTCTGTGAGCAGATTGGACCTCCATGCCATCATCTTCATTCAGTTCAGTTCATGTTGTTTGTAGTCAAGCCGACCACGACGGGCCTTAACAGTGCCATATTAACCTCATTCACTGTCATCATCATTTTAAAAGTTCAAAAAAGTCTCAGATTCTGAAGTTCTTCATGTCCTGCTCCCGGGGTGACCTTAGTTTCCATTTCCTGTACTCGTCCAAGCCCTTAACGGTTTCGTGTCAAGGTCGCCGGTATCGTCAAGGTCATGGGCACTGGCCCATGGTGGCGCCCTCCGGTGGTGGTGGTGGTGGGGGGGGGGGGGGGGGGGGGGGGGGGGGGGGGGGCAGCAGCAATCAGTGTCGTCAGTAGGCGGCTTAAAACGTGGTGTCGTGCGGTATTTCGGATCGCAACAGGCACCATTGACTCAGACAATAGTGCAGCGTCTCCTCTGGTTGGTTGCCTCTGGAAGATTTGTTAGGAGGTTAATCCTGAGTATGGATATGTATGGTAAACCGGAACAAGCTGTGTGAGAGTGATGTCAGAGGTTTCGGAAGGAGAGTAGGGGGGAGGGGACACACATAAAATGAGACAGAAAAAAGGGGGGTGGGGTGGGGGAAGAAAGAGCTGGGGAAAAAAAGAAAAGAAAACATCAGTTGATGGTCTTGAGGCTGCTTGAATAGAGAGACAAAACTAGGACAAACAAGTTTATTAATTGGTTCCTTTTATCGAAAACCAAGTTCTAATATCAACTATTGGGATCTGATAGAAGAAAGTATTCACAAAGCAAATAATACATCGTTAAGATTTTTGATTCTAGGGGATTTCAACACTGATTTCTTAAATATACCGTCACCCCACTTTGTAAACATTCTTAATCGCTATCAGCTTGTACAGTTAATAAATGAACCAACGAGAATAACTGAATTAGCAGAATCATGTTTAGATTTAGTTATCACCCAGAGCCCCAATATTATACAATCAACGGCAGTTTGGCCAGCTATTTGTAGTGACCACAGTGTTCCATGTGCTATAATCAAGAACACTGTAGTTAAAGAACAATCATTCAAAAGAACAGTCTTCAATTATAATAAACTTAATATAGACAGGTTCTGCGAACTGCTCAACGAGCTAAACTGGGATGAAATAATTTATAACAATGCAATTGATGAAAGTGCAAAAATGTTTTCAGATATTATATTAGAAAAAGCAACACTGTGTATGCCCGTTAGAACTATACTGTTCATCCTCAAGATGTAGCTTGGATGACAGATGAAATTCGACTTAATTGAGGAACGCCAGAAAATCCACAAAATAGCTAAACAGACTAATAAACCAGAAGACTGGCTCAGGTTTCGACAATTTCGAAACCATGTCATATCCAGAGAAAAGCAAAGACAGTTGGAATACACAGAAGAATTGGAGACTAAAGTTTTAAGTTCAGATGATTTTGGAAACAGAGAATGGTGGAAATTAGTTAAATCTTTTCTTAAAAAGAAGGGTATGGACACTAACGAAATTTCACCAATCATGCATGATAACATCTTGTATCACACAAGTAAAGAGAAAGCTGATATTTTCAATGACTTCTTCATTAGCCACCCTACAATAGAGAATGAAGAAGATGAAGTGCCTGATATTCCATTCCTTGACCTTGAGCTTAATGAAATCACACTCACTCCCTCTGAAGTTGAAAATATCATTAGAAACCTTGACAAAAACAAAGCCGTAGGACCTGACCTAATTCACAACAAAATACTGTTGGCATCCCTTCTAGTTATCTTAAATCCTCTAACCTGTCTTTTTAATAGAACTTTAAATGAAGGCAAATTTCCAAAGATAGGGAAAACTGCGCATGTAAATCCTTTGCATAAAAAGGCTGCAAAAGAGAAGTGTAATAATTATCGACCGATTTCATTGCTTAGTTGCGTCGGTAAAGTCTTAGAGAGATGTATTCACAAACACGTATTTAATTTTTTATCATCTAATCAACTTATTTCATCATCTTCTCAGTCTGGATTTATCCATAGAGATTCTACCGTCAATCAGTTGCTCTGCATATATAATGATCTGTGTTCCTCTTTTGATAATGGTACAACAACGAAAGCCATCTTCCTTGACATTTCCAAAGCTTTTGATCGTGTCAGCTTCAAAGGTCTCCTGCATAAAATGAAAGCCATCGGCATACGAGGTAAATTGCATGAATGGTTTACTGATTATTTATTAAATCGTACTCAAGCAGTTACCATAAAGGCGAAAAATCTGTATACAAGAGAATTCCTTCTGGTGTCCCACAAGGTTCAGTACTAGGCCCGCTCCTGTTTTCTTATATATATCAATGATATTGTAAATGAAATCCAATCCAACATAAAACTTTTGCTGATGACACGAGCATGTATTTATTTCTTGATAATCCCAATCTCCGCGCCGAAATACTTAATGCTGACTTGAAAAGATAAACTCATGGCTAAAAACTGAAAGTAAATTTAATGTCGAGAAAACACA
>JADBJO010001057.1:35000-107500 GCA_016801955.1 Conus betulinus | reverse complement strand
AAATTTGAAGATAACTTTATAGCATATCATGATATAGGGATAGATTTGCTGAGATCCACCAAGCTAATTTTATATTAGGCCTATATGATGATGTAGGTATAGATTTGTTGAGATCAACCTAGATAATTTTGTACCACATGATGATGTAGGTATAGATTTGTTGATGATATAGGTATAGATTTGCTGAGATCCACCTCGACGCCGTGTAAGTGGAATGCAGAAGCAGAGTGTGTCAGTTGCCGAGGTATGCTGGGCTGTTTTTGCAAAATGATTTAAAATCGTAGAAAATCTGATACCTTGTCCCAGACACCCAGCTGTGATGAATCCTCTCACAACGTAAAGAATTGTCTGCAAAGGAGCTACTTTGGTGTACAACCTTTTTCTGGAATTAACAATGTTAACACGGAACTGTAAGGAGTATGATTATTGTTGATGGAATCACATTGTCAGTGAAGCTGTGATAACTTGCTTTCAGATCCCGTGACTGCGCAAGAATCGCCGCAACAGCAGCAGCAGCAGCTGCAGCAGCAACAGCAACAGCAGATGCCGGAGCAGCAACAGCAGCAACCTACGGGAAGACAATCAGACGGTCCTACAGCTTACAGCAGGAGTTATTCCTCTTGATGATACCTGGCCCCAAACAGCCATACGACCCCGGTCTTAACACCATCCCCATTTCCACCCTTACCCCCCAACATCTCTTCCTCTTTACCCCTATATCTCTCCATCCTTTCCCTGCTGCCCTCCATCTCACTAACCTCACCCTTCAATCCCCTTCAGTCTGTCCTCAACTCCTCCGTTCAGCCTCCTTGTGTTCCGATTTCTTGCAAGACCCCAACGTGGCTGAAGAGAGGACACCGAGACACTGTGCAGCAGTTGTCACTGACCTCCGACCCATGTTGTAGACAGGTCAGCTGTAGTGGTTACCATCTCATCACCGTACAGTCATCCTCTCTGACCCCATTCAGACAGGTAGGGCGTAGCAGGTGTCATTATCAGGAGTCTGACCACCATCATCACTGATCCTCATTTAGGTCAGGTCAGGTCCATGACAAAAAAGCGTTACAGTGGGGTCTGGCGGACCAGGAGGGAACAGACCCAAAACCCGGGCTTCTAGACGTCCACGAACTGATATCCTCTGCCCTCGACAAATTCTGGGAGGGAGGTTAAGGGTACTAGGTTTCTAAATGAGACGATACGGGTGGAAAGGTTACGCTGCGCTGCTGTGTGGATACAAACTGACCTTCTATTTCCGAGCGCACTGCTAAATGATCATCTGTCGGATGTTGCCTAAGACTGTGAGTGTTAACATCGGAATAACCACGTGGTTTTTAAAAGATTGTATGGCGAGCGGAAACAAGCATCAGTGAAAAACCGCAGAGAAACCCGTCATGCCATTGAATTGTGGCATTTCAGCCAGAGTGGAAAATCTACATCGATGGAACTGTTCAGAGCGTGTGTCAAAGAACTAACGGCTCGAACGGAACTGAACTATTGGCTAAACTGCGTGATTATCAGTCGACTGTGCCTTAGCTCCTGTTCTCACATTCAGCTTTAAGCGCACTGTGATCTCTCTCTCCCTCTCTCTCTCTATCAAATGTGATCTGTTGATAGACATATTGTGATAGTGAAAATTAATATCTCCACTTCTAGTCGACAGCATGTGGCTGTACAACCACTCATAGACCAAGAAGGGGAAGAACTCTTCCTGCCCCAAGAAATAAAGATTATGTACTCTGCTTACCAAACAGCAGTCAGCTTGACCTGGTTGTTGCCATCCGCACCATTATTACACAGTCCAGTGTTAGATCTAGTAGTGCATGGTGGTTAGATTTGAAAAGAAGCTGGAATTTTACGGGCGAAGAAAACAAATCTCAGGTAACATGGCTCAGAGCGGTGCCCGATCGGAATGTAAACCCGGGAAGCGCAAATTAAGTGATCTGGACTGGCCAGCCATTGACACACTAGTTCATGGTAGATTAAACTTTTTGACTCGCGGTCAGACCCTTTTTTGGATCCATTCTGATTTCCCCACAAACAGGACAGATCGACGATGGACGTTACCATCACAGATTCTATTCACAACTAGAACAATATGCCTCTTTTTAGTTCGCCGGGATTCTTTGTATTGTGGAATTTTCTCTCAGCTTTCAATGCTTTACAACCATGAATAAGAGACTCATCAATGAATTGTTGCCTCTCTAACTCCGCCGACTCGGTGTGATCGATTTATCAAGCTGCTGTCTCATCCCTTAATACACTTCCATCCGCACCCCAAGGGGCTGTCCTCTCTCCTGTTTTATTTGTTCTGCACGCAAACGATTAGAAAGGAAGCCAATCAACTATTGTAAATAAAATATTCTGATGACTCTGCGGTACAAGATCTCTCCAACTCTGCTGTAGATTATGTCAATGAAGCCCTAAGAATTGTTGACAGGTGTGATCATAATTGCCTTGACTTGAATGTGGGGAGAGAAAAAAAAAAAGAAATGTTGATCGATTGTAAGGAAAGCACAGATGTCGCATCTTTAATCAAAGACGTTGAAGAAGAACGTGATGTCTATAGATGTTTAGGCACAGTTTTACACGATAAGCTAACTTTTAAACCACAGTTTACCATATCAATAAGAAATGCCGAAGCGGATTCTGCAGTTTGCCCAAGGTTCAGTCTTTTTAATGTCAGTACTGATGGGTTCTCGAATCGATTCAATCCTGCATTTTGAAAAATCTATTGGGACAATTTCTTTAGGTGTTGGTATGCAATGGTTTGAACGTGAAATATAACAATGTTCTGGGCAAACCAGTGAATGAAGAAGGAAAGATTGTTGTTGAAAGACAGAAGAGCCTGAGTGAACTGTACAAATGTCGTGCAATAAGCAAAGCAGTCAAAGTCGCCTGCGATGAAAGTCATGTTATGGCAAGTCTGAACTTCTACCTTCTAGAAGACAACATCGGACAGCGAAATGGAACAACAATCCCATATGGGGAACAGTTTCATCCGAAACTCAGTTTCTGAACTGCAGTTCTTGTCTCTGATGATCTTTTGTAAGAGAGAGAGAGAGAGAGAGAGGGGGGGGGGGGGGGGACATGGGGGAGGGGGAACACATGGGGGGGGGGGGGTGGGGAGGGTGAGGATTGGCGTGTGTGCATCTGTGTGTTATGGTTTGCTCGAATGCCTGTGTGTGTGTGTGTGTGTGTGTGTGTGTGTGTGTGTGTGTGTGCGTGCGTGCGTGCGTGTGTGTGTGTGTGTGACAGAGACAGAGAGAGAGAGAGAGAGGGGGGGGGGAGTGAGGGAGGGTCATTCAAGCGTGTATGGTTTGTATATATATATTTAATTCATATTGTGTATGCACTGTTCTTGTACTTGTTTGCTAATATGAATCATGTCGGTGAACTTAGCATGGACGTCGCCTTCATTTTTGTTTTATTTTATATTAATTATTTTTTTTTTATTTATCTATTTTTTTTTAAATCATTTGCATGTGATAAATATGTATACAACCAGAATGTAGTTTCTCTTCTGAACAATAAATTGATTTGAGCTGATTTGATAGTCAGTGGTAGAGGCCTATACCCATACACTAGCCTGGTGACTCTAGTCAGAGAAATGATCATTTCAGCAGACTGTTATTTTTTAATTATCTCTTTTCTCTCCCCCCCCCCCCCCCCCCCCCCCCCCCCCCCCAAGTAACTGGATGGTGATTGCCCTGTTGGAAAAGACGAGGCAGCCACCTTCCTGGCAAGTTGGCGGGAAATGGAAAGGGATGTTATCATGAGCTAGATGGCTCATGTTTCAATATGCACCACTTCGTGATTTTTTTTTTTTTAACGTCATATTTTATGCGTCACAAAGGCGCGAGTAATACGCTGCAAATCGAAGACTAGGTCTCGCCTTGTAGGCTTATGAGAGAAAAGCATGATCGCAACCCCTGAACAGTATGTTTAGTTTCACGATATTCCAGTATTCTCACTGGAACCACACTGCAGCCAGTCTGACCTCCTTCAGACACGAATGCTGGATCCACACAGAATTTCGCTTGAAGACATTCAACACCGTTGTCAAACCGCAGTCGCAAACATAAAGACGACTTGAACTAAGATCTGAAGTCAGAGGGCTGTATGTAGCCTAGATAATTCGAAGTGAAAGTCCTCGGCTTGGGCCTCAAATGTTACAGCTAAGGTGAAATCAAATTCTTGTTCCAGGGCATCACGGTGGACTCGACGCTGAATGAAATGATTCGCAGATAAGAACTGGCTGTGACCTCTTGTTGAGTCAATCTGGATTCTGTTAATCGGTTCGGAGTCTTTAATTACGGCAGATGATTCACAAATCGATATTCAGTGACCACACAACCGTCCCCAAAACAAGAACGTGCTCTCCTAAACACTCTCAACTTCAACAAGTCTCTTGTGCATGAATTCAGTCCTTCCATCCTTTCATGGGGTCTAGAGGGTATCAAATAAACAAACCAGTGCAAAAATAACGTGAACAATTATTTTTGTGTGCGTCAACATTTCTTTGTGAATACACACTTTTTTTGTGTATGTCAAACGTCCATTACAGAGATTAAAATGTAATTTTTTTTTTAATACAAAGAGGGGGAAATTAAGCAACTGTACTATTTTTCCAGAAATGTTGCAATTTTTAACATTTTTTTTCCCTCCAGTTATCAATTTACGGAAGTGATATACATACTATTGCTATAATAAATAAGTAAATACTGTTTTCGTATTAAATCATATTTGGGGCACTCAATCATAAAATGATATTCATCACCACTGAAGTTCACATTAGTCTTTACATAACCGTTTGTGTCTTTCAATTCCATGTTTTCTTCCCGTCTCATTCCCTCAATCTAGATAACCGAATCGAAAGTTGAAGAAACCGGACTGCTTAATTAACCAATCAATTATCGTGGCGTATTCTGGAATGTTCAACATTTATGACATAGCACGGCAAATCAAATGCATGGAACTTTCCAGACGGATCAAGTATCATTACATGTTATAACCAATCAAATGCTCGGAACACCTAAGAGGCAATTTCTGAAAGCTTCTGACATCATCTGCCATATTTCCGAGCTGAGCAAGAAGCTCTCTGTGAGGCAGCCACAACAGTCTCGCAGAACTCCACAAGAACAACAGGGCAGGTGGTGGTGCTCTCAGACGCTCTCTCCGTGCTCCAAACCCTCAAGAACTCCCGCTGCAAAGAACAGAACCATCTTACTTCAGCCCTTGTTGCCCTGAGTGCCAGGGTGGAGAAAGTGGTGATACAATGGGTACCAGCACATTGTGGCATCAGAGGCAATGAAAAAGCGGACATTCTGGCAAAAGACGGTGCACAGAAGGAGCAGGCCAACAAACCTGGTGTCATACGATGAAATCAAGACAATCATCAAGGCACAGCAAGGAATAAAGTGGCGCCTGCAGTACCCCAAATACAACCCAGAAGACAAATGCCATTTGCTAGGACGACGGGATCAGGTCAAGATCTTCCGCCTGAGGACTGGACAATAATCGCCTGCTCCACCACATGCACACAAAATTTGGCATTGGACAGAGTGGAGAGTGCCCTTGTGGTGAGGGACCAATGATAACCGACCACATCCTTCAAGATTGTACGATGCATACAGCATCCAGAAGGAGGTAGGCCTAGTGGCCAACACCAACAGCAGTGGAGGCCAAGTTGTACGGCACCCTGGAGGAGCTGCGGTGGACGGCAGCCTTCATCGAGGACACCGGGCTGTTCATCTAACGGGAGGCGAACGAGGAAGAAATCTGCCATATTCCGGTACTTTGAAGTGACCCCTAAATCATCACGCAATCTGTGCATACGTCATTTTATAATCAAACGTCACATTAAAGTTCACGAATCGAAAACCCAAATAATGTAGACATAGGCTATAGGCTATTCACAGTGAAATACAAGTACCTGTACCAGTGCGATGGTGACAGTTAAACACCTCCCCATTAGAGCCATTTATTTTCGCGATTTTTTCTGCTCCGGCCGGCATCTTACCAGAGTTGAGTTTGATACAGGCACAAATGGAAAGACTGGTAGCCTACCACACAGTCAGATTTCCTTCTCTAAATGGATGCGACTTCGAGACGGAGTATCGCTCATACATATGTAATAGGCTACATATCTTTCCCCACCAATAATGCAGTTGTATCCCTCGGACATGGCTGATGCCGATATATATTGTGAAAGGAAGCATAGAGTACAGGTCTATTATGAACCGGAGAGAATTCCATAACATCGCTTTAATCCTCATCCATCAATCTTCTTCTTCTTCTTCCAGGAAAGCGACCGCGATCAACCAGTTGATTTCACTTTGGAGGAGGTCGGCGAAGACAAAAAAAAAAAAAAAACAAAAAAAAAAAACAAAAAAAAACCTATTTAGTGAGTCTGGAGGCCCCTGACACAAAAGTGTCGATAGTTGTGGCCTCCACGACGTTCTGGGGCAGACGGTTCCAGTCACGGATTGTCTCGGTAGAAAAGTCTGTTGTTGGTATTGTGTGCGGCATCTCGGTTGGTTATATGATGGTCGTGGCCTCTCCTCTGGCGGGCCACTGCAGGCTCCATCTTTTGCTTTATGCTGTTCATGCACACTGTATCGTTTCGGATTTTGTATAGCATGGTGAGGCGGGCAGTCTGTCGTCTGTCTTGGAGCGAGGGCCATCGTAATTCGTCGTCGATCATGTCTGATACACTGGAGGTGTTGCGATAGCGCCTCAAGACGACGAATCGAGCTGCTCTGCGCTGTATGTTCTCGATCTTCTCGATGTTCTCCTCTGTGTAGGGATCCCAGACTGTTGCAGCATATTCCATGATGAGTCGCACAAGGGTCTTGTATGCTGTCTCTTTGATTCCCCGGGAGCTAGACCAAGGTACTTTACGTTGCTAACTGTTTCTAGTGTGTGCCCGTGTAGCTGGTAATGGGGCTGGAGTACGCCTTTCCTGCCGCGGGTTACAGGTAGTGTGGTGCATTTCCCTGGGTGGAAGACCATATCCCATCTCTTCTCCCACTCTGCGAGTTGGTCGAGATTCCGTTGTAGATCGTCTTGATCATTCGGTGATGCCACCACATCATACACTGCTGTGTCAACCGCAAACAGTCTGGCATGGGCAGTCAGTAGATCTGGCAGGTCGTTGATGTCGACCAGAAACAAGCAGGGGCCAAGTATGCTACCTTGTGGGACTCCAGACTGAACACTGATGAAGTCTGACCGTACTCCGTTGACTACAACTGCTTGCCTTCGGTCTTTGAGGAAATCAGAAATCCATGTGAGGAGTGTTCCCTGGATGTCATAATGGTGGAGCTTGTGGACCAAGAGTGAGTGGTTAACTTTATCAAACACTTTTGCAAAATCCATAAGGATGTCTGTCTGTTTTCCTGGGCCATGTTGTTAACAAGTTCATCCGCAAAATCAAGGAGCTGCGTCTCACACGATCGTTTTCTCTTAAGTCCGTGTTGTTGGTGACACAGTATGCCCTGTATCTCTAGGTGGTCCATAATGGTACTGGCAAGGATGTGTTCCAGTTCTTTGCAGCAAACACTGGTCAGTGACACTGGTAAGTAGTTTGCTGGATCGTGATGTTCACCTTTCTTAAATACTGGTGTCACGTTTGCGACCTTCCAGTCAGATGGTAGAGTGCCAGTGTCTAAGGACGACGGAAAAATGATGGTCAGGATGGGGGAGATCTCTTCTGCCAGTTCTTTCAAAATGGTGGTGGTGATGCCATCAGGACCAGGGGCTGGCTTTTCCAGGTTTGAGTGCCTGCAGTAATTTGGTGATGCATGGCATAGATGTCCACACTGTCTAGGACTGGGAACTGGTTGGGAGGCATTTCGCATTTGGCAGCGAACTCTTCTTTGGTGGAGCTCCTGCCCTCGCTGAAAGATAGATACATAGGTGACAGGCAGATAGATAGATAAACAGACAGATAGATATAGGTATATAATTCTGTAGCCCTTACGCCCTGCCGTCATGGTGACCTCAGTTTCAATTTCTTCTTCACGTCTATGCCATCTATCATGTTCGTGCGGACTGTCATTGGACGCACGCGGTGAGCGCCCTCTTCTGGGGAACCCCAACTCATCCCGGCTGGGCTACTAAGCAGTTATTGTCGACAGTAGAGAGCTTAGTAGGCGGTTGTGTCCTGCGTGTGCTGGACCGGCACCACTGAACACCACCGAAGTGGACTCGTAAGCAGTGCAGTGCCTCCTCCGGCGGGTTGGCTCTTGACTTGACATTGAATGCCACCAGTGTCGGAGCTGCAGAAGGACATGCCAGGGTGATGACAGGGGGCCGGAATGAGCAGCTGGAGGGTAACTGTCACTGAAGTACAAACAGCAAATGAGACGTGGGGGGGAAAACATCCCAAAAGCCCCTCTGAGGTTCATCTTCAATGAGATTTTTTTCTCTGTGTGTATGCCACTGTTTTTAATCCCACCATTTGAAGGCAGCCACAGGAATAGAGTCTAAATATGACATCAGTCTGCATGCGCTGTGTTACAGTGTTATTCATTCCAGGTACCAGCTCACGATGGCAAGTCCTTCTCTGAAAGATTATTTATGAATGTGTTTATGCAAGGGACCTCAGTTTACAAGCCTTATCCGAAAGAGTAGGAGGGGTCAGATTCTGCTGTGAGACTAACATTGGAGAGAGAGAGAGACAGAGACAAGAGAGCAAGTCCATGTTTTTGGGACACTGTTAAAAGCAACACTGCGCATTTACGAGAGAGAGAGAGAGAGACAGAGCGAGCAAGTCCATGTTTGGGACACTATCAAAAGCAACACTGCCAATCAATGTTTGCGAGCGCATTTACCAAACCATGTTTGCAAACGCATTCTTGTTAGTTTCAGTACAAAATGGTGAAAACATACACTACAGATCTGAGAGTGCCCACTGAAATATGATTCCACAATCACACTTCAGAGAAAGCATAGGTACACTTTGAACACAATTGTTTTGTTTTTATTGCAGCTTCAGAGACAATGTTTGTACATCAAGACATGGAACAATTGCTGAGTTGATAAAACGATGAATTTCACTCTATAACTCTTAAAATCCTTGTATATCACCAACATCTGATCTGGAATGTTCCCATATCATTTACCTTGTATACTTCACAGATTTGATCATATGACTTTAAGTGAGCTTGTTTAAAATAGTCTAAAATGCAATTATGTCACTTGAGTACAACTCTACATAACAAGAGCAATGAATATTAGGGGCCTACTATATCTATGTCTACTGCAAGAACATACAATTTCTCTTCTAATGAAAGATTAGAATTTAAGATTCACATTCTCAGATCCTACATAAAATAAAACAATAACAATCCAAAACAAAAGAGCTACTTTCATATAACCAGCTAGGCATATTTGTCTGATGCATTTGGTTGGTGACAAACAATAATAATTACCATTTCATGTGAAAAAGATTATCATTTTGGCTTTTGACCCTTATGCTGCATCATAACATTCACACTTTTCTTTTGAAACAGCAATTCTTTATTGCTTTCAGAAAATTACTATTTTTGTGAAGATTTCTAACTTCAAAAGGTCATAGTTTACAGTTTTATTGAAGAGAAAGGCCTCAATCATCATCACCACTTTCATGAAGAAAGACCCGTTGTGAGAAAAATTATGCTTTAACAATTTTAAAAAAAATACAGACAGCATACTATGGTCTAGAGGTTATCATTTTCTCTTTTGACCGTATAATTTTGTAACAGCATCAAATGCATTGAAAATTACTGTTTCATTTACCATCTTCAAATACATAATTAATATACTCCTGTAACAAAACAGTTGATTTGTTTGCCTTTGACGAAGATTATGTAAACACTGTTGAACTGGTATTAAATGAAACATGATGGAAAGATAGAAAGCACAAAACCCCTAAATTTTGGAGTGGATCCAAATGAAAAGGCCAGTCTTGATCATAGTTCAATATTAAACTTTCAAATAAATGTTGATACCCGGTATTTTCCATATCCTATTAGAGTAAGTACATAGGGTGTAATCTCACACACTATGCCTGTTCTATGGCAAAACAATTTGTGTGGCGGAGGTCTGCCCTCTCCTTAGTGTCCTTAAGTTATCATAGGAAGAGAATAACTGTTTTCATGAACATTAATTATGATTGGTTGAAATGATGATCGTTTAAGTGAGAAATCTTTTAAATTCATATCATCAAGCCAACCCTGTTTGCACTATCTACCTGATGGTTTAATATGTGTGAGCTAGCTGGATGGTAGGTAGTGCTAAACAATAGTGGTTTTAAGTCAGGTGTTACCTTCAGTTGGGGAGCCACATATGTCTGTACCTGTTTAGTACTGTTAAACAGCTTCAAACTTTGTTATTCAATTCACACAAAAAACGACAGGATAAAACATGGTAAAAAAAATCAAAACAAATTCAATACAGGCTTCCTAACTGGGTTTTCTATTAAGCACCATTTTTCATTCAACAATTTGTTCTTCACTTGTTAAAAGGAAGCTGAAATTAGCTAGAAAAAAACGTAGATCCATGGCAGAATTCTACATCTTTGTAATGCAGAACGAGGCATGAAATGTTCACATTCCGAGATCCTACATGAAATTCAAAATCAAACAAATGATGGTGCTGCTTTTTGCATTTCCAGCGAGGCATATTTGTGAGTTTGATGCATAAAACTGACCCCAAACCTGAGAATAAGACTGAACGAAGATGATGAAGACAACAGAGAGTTGCGTTCCAGTGATCATACCTATAAAATCAGTCAAAAAAAAAAATTCAAACCCTGGACTTTTCACAGTGGAATGTGGAAGTTTTTTTTTTTTATTCTATGTCCAAGTCACAAAAAATATCTTTTCCAGTGAAAATGCTGAAAACTGAACGGAGCAGGTATCCATGTAAACTAATACTCTTTGAGAAAACAAACAAACAAAATGAACATTATAACAACTTCAAAAACATACACGTTTAGAAAGTGTTGAGGGAAAAATTGAAATAAAGACAGCAATTTAAATCCTTCCACATAAATTTTACTTTGAAAAGCCAACAATTGCTATGCTAAGTAACAGTCAATGCCTGAATGACCAATTAGTGCCTTTACCATTTGATGTAAGTATGACAAATGACGCAACAAACTTTACATTTTCAACAGCTACAGACTGCTTGTCACTGATCAAGAAGAAATGCTGCTACAACAAAAAGACAAAAGGCTGTACATGCTAGCCACATTCTAAGCATCACTGTACACTAGCAGCCACAGAAGGTTTTTTTTCTAAAATCAGGAACTGTGCATAACTTTAACTCACATATTGCAAAAACACACTCCCCACTCTTTCTCTTCCCCCCTTCCTGACTTCCGTCCAAAGAAAATATATGAAGGTGTTACAATAAGAAAAAAAAAAATTGCCAAAGAAACACATCTTGTACAAATATCAGATTACACATCCTGTCCCCATTCTCAGTCCCCTCAATTTTTGGTCAGTGTCTTCGATTTGGTAAACATGACACCCCCCCCCCCCCGACCATTTTGCGAGCAATTTTTTTTGATGACAATAATTCTTTTACAGCTTTTTTTTCATGACAATATTTCTTAGATTCTTCTTAGTTTTTGTCACAAAATCTACATCTATCTCCAGAATCTGACAACCATTACCATTGTTCACAGGGGAAGGTGGTTGTTCTGTTTTCATAGAATATAACGAGTATTTACAGCAGTAGAATGAGAAAACACAGCAGTAGAATGAGAACACACACACGCACACACACACAAAGGCAGGCAGATACATAGGCACAGAGACACACATTGCCTTGGGTTTGCACCCGACGAAAAAAAAATCTCTTTGGGTGGAATATCCTTCATTTGCCAAAGAAGTTGAACAAAATTCAAAACCCATTTGGCAGGTGAAATATCTTTGTGAGAAACAGAACAAGGTGAGTAAGAAAAAAAATCACACAAATCTCACAGAAATTCAGACTTAAAAATATAGTGATCAAGGAAATACTTTAAACAAGTTTTCAAAACAGATGTATTAATCTTCAGAAGACGGAAACAGGATTGATTTCAAATAGCAATCAAGAATAGAATGCAATGACAGAAAACAAAAACAACAACAAAAAAAAAAAACACAACAAAGGAACTGAAATCAGCAGAAATGAAAATAATCGCAACAGAATCACATTTCCTTAAAGCAGTGGAAGCATTCAGTGTTCAACTGACTTTTTGTTTTCTTTCATGACAGATTGTGCCAGTTAAAACCAAGTCACAGAAAATAAAAGAAAACAACAATATTTTTCACACTATCCAAAGTCTGTAGTTTCTACAGTTTTGTCATTTTACAGCCGATCTGACCAAGCAGGCCTTTTCATGGCTTTCAGCACATAGGGAACACAAAGTCCAGCCTGTGAAATAAAAACAAAATAAGCACACAACAGAACAAATAACAAATCAAAAAGACATTAGATAGAATCCCTTACTAATTTATCGACACCCCTATGGCAGATCAGACTAACATGTACCAATGGCACCTTAATTTTTCTATCACAGTGTTTGAAAAAGAAGGTAAAAAAATAAAAATAAAAAATTCTAGAACTCCTTCCCCAAAAGCCATATATATGGGCAAACAGACATGGCAGAGAGGTCAGCTGCAGAAAGGACAGCTAGTTCACCGCAGAAAGGACAGAGCAGAAAGGACAGCTAGTTCATCGCAGAAGAAAGACAGAGCAGAAAGGACAGCTCGTTCACCGCAGAAAGGACAGAGCAGAAAGGACAGCTCGTTCACTGCAGAAAGGACAGCTCGTTTACTGCAGAAAGGACAGCTCGTTCACTGCAGAAAGGACAGCTAGTTCACTGCAGAAAGGACAGAGCAGAAAGGACAGCTCGTTCACTGCAGAAAGGACAGCTCGTCACTGCAGAAAGGACAGCTCGTTCACTGCAGAAAGGACAGAGCAGAAAGGACAGCTCGTTCACTGCAGAAAGGACAGCTCGTTCACTGCAGAAAGGACAGCTCGTTCACTGCAGAAAGGACAGCTCGTTCACTGCAGAAAGGACAGCTCGTTCACTGCAGAAAGGACAGAGCAGAAAGGACAGCTCGTTCACTGCAGAAAGGACAGCTCGTTCACTGCAGAAAGGACAGAGCAGAAAGGACAGCTCGTTCACTGCAGAAAGGACAGCTCGTTCACTGCAGAAAGGACAGAGCAGAAAGGACAGCTCGTTCACTGCAGAAAGGACAGAGCAGAAAGGACAGCTCGTTCACCGCAGAAAGGATAGAGCAGAAAGGACAGCTAATTCACCGCAGAAAGGACAGAGCAGAAAGGACAGCTAGTTGCAGAAAGGACAGAGCAGAAAGGACAGATAGTTCACTGCAGAAAGGACAGAGCAGAAAGGACAGCTAGTTCACCGCAGAAAGGACAGCTAGTTCACCGCAGAAAGGACAGAGCAGAAAGGACAGCTCGTTCACCGCAGAAAGGACAGAGCAGAAAGGACAGCAGCTCGTTCACCGCAGAAAGGACAGAGCAGAAAGGACAGCTCGTTCACTGCAGAAAGGACAGAGCAGAAAGGACAGCTCGTTCACTGCAGAAAGGACAGCTAGTTCACGGCAGAAAGGACAGAGCAGAGAGGACAGCTAGTTCACTGCAGAAAGGACAGAGCAGAAAGGACAGCTAGCTAGTTCACTGCAGAAAGGACCTGCAGAAAGGACAGCTAGTTCACTGCAGAAAGGACACAGCAGAAAGGACAGCAAGTTTACTGCAGAAAGGACAGAGCAAAAAGGACAGCAAGTTTACTGCAGAAAGGACAGCTAGTTCACTGCAGAAAGGACAGCTAGCTCACTGCAGAAAGCAGACAGGACTAGCTCACTGCAGAAAGGACAGCTAGTTCTGCAGAAAGGACAGCTAGTTCACTGCAGAAAGGACAGCTAGCTCACTGCAGAAAGGACAGAGTAGAAAGGGACAGCTAGTTCACTGCAGAAAGGACAGCTAGTTCACTGTAGAAAGGACAGCTAGTTCACTGCAGAAAGGACAGAGTAGAAAGGACAGCTAATGTCTACTCTGAGCTGTGTGTACCGTTGCACCACCCAGTCAACAACTAACAGCCAAGAGAGGTTTGCTTGAATAAAAACTAGAGCAAAGACTTTCCAGTACAGAGGCTGGTGAGTGGGCCGTACAAGCAGAACCATTAAAAAAAAAAAAAAAAAACCAACTATGTACAATTAAAAAAGAAAAAGCCCATCAGGAGAAAATGACAACAAAAATTGCCAGAACATAATCTCTAGAAACGGAAAGAAAGAGTCCCTGGCATCCCAGGAGTTGTTAATAACGATGATAAAATTCACCTCCCATCATGGAATTAAAATGTGTTGAAAGCAAGCACTACATGTTGTACGCTCACTACTGGAAAACTTGAAAGACTAAATAAAGTAAGTTTCAAAAAGTCACTTTATTGGTTTAAAAAAAAAAAAAAAAAAAAAAAAGTCATTTGTTGACAATTTGGTCCCTTATGCAAAAGCTCAGCCTCCTGCAGTATATGCTCTGAATTTGTTCAACAGAGGGTCAGACATTTACATTTTTGCAGTTCGAAATGTCCACACATTCCAACGACACATTTCAATACAACTTGCCCACATCTGTGCGAACTATTCTTCTCAAAGCAGCAAAACGTCTGCCTACACAAGAAAAAACGAATCCTAAAATCTTGTTCAAGTTTGTGATACAGCCGAAACATAACTTAATATCATAGCCAATCTATGCAGAGGTTACTAACATGTTACACAAGAGAACCATTTCGTCGTGACACAATACGAACACTACATATCAACTCTAATTGTCCTTGCCCAAATTTCAGCATCCCTTCATATTTTGCCCTCGAGTTCATCTTTTTTCTTATCAAGAACTGATTTTGACACAAAAACTCAGGTATGCAGAAGCAAAGGAAAAAAGTGATCTCTTTATTTTTATATGCATGATCAGCAGATTAATTTGAATATTTTGCCATACTTCATCATTGAGGTCACCTTTAAAAGTAAAAATATCTATCCAATAAATGAAAACGAACGAAGACCAAGAAAAAAAAAAAAAAAGGCTGATGGGCGGGAATGGACAATACTTTTCACTGATATGTTCAAATACTTTGTTCTTGTGGCGGCTACAGACTACATGTGATCATTACCATTGCTAGAGAACATGGACACACATCATCCTCGAGTAAAGACAAGGGTGGGGACCTTAAATCCAACAGAAAATGGTTCATCCATAATGCCAACAATGCTGCTTTTTCTGAAGAGCATGATGAACCTACAGTATTACCACATCAGTCTACTGCTGGTTAGAAAGGTTTTCTACCTGAAACTAACAGCAGCTTGTTAACAGAGGTAAATAAAACACATACTTTTGTCTCTGAATTAAAGATATTGACAAAACACTGGGCAATCTGACAGAAAAACGTGGCAACACAGAGCATCTCTTTGGCTAACCGGAAAAGGGACCATTCAGATATGTGTCTCATCGGTCCACACAAGCAGGGAGCTCAAATGATTAATTTAAAAACGATGATGAAAGCCAATCATCCTAGGAATGTTTACAATGATGGGATGCATATATATATAAATATATTATGAATATCATATATATTTAACATCATTTAACTTTTGCCCACAAAGCATGTAAAGCTACAGTCACTGCGCAAGTGACTGAGCTGAAATTAGAAATCCAACAGGAGGGTGTCTGTATAAAAAAAGGTGATCTTAAAACCAGGCCCATCAGTGACCTCTGAAATACAACAAACTCAGCGATTCAAATAGAAAACCATCATCATTAGCATCCATGTTAAGGACGGGCATAGATGTTTTGCAATGATTTTTTATTGTGAAAAATAATGTTCTACATGTGTGAAATGTCACAGATATGTAAAGAAGGAATAAAGTGGGGGGGTGGGGGGGAAGATACCATAATGAAAGTAATAAATTGTGCAACAAACTCAACAAAGCCGATCGCAAGCATAGCAATCAAACTACACAGAAGTCGCTCGCAACATGTGTGACAAAACACACACTCAGAATGACCCCTAAACATCCTTATAATTTGGTGTTTTATAAGGAAGGAGTCTGACAGTCCATACACTTTCTGATCAAGATTCGCTTCCCAGCTTTAAAGACTTCTGGGCAAAGACAATAATGTTCCAGAAGATACAGCAGAGTCTGGACAACACTGAGAAAAACATAGGAAGAACAAACAAACTGCCTGACCCACTGAGCTTTTTTCATTCCCCTCCCTTCTTGAAAACAAATCTCTCACAAATACATGTTTGACTTATCTTTTTGTAAAACCTCATTTAACCATGGATACTTCAATGCTGTGCCATTCATGGGTAGTCTTCTGTTGCCTTATTCAAGAACAAGCTATTCTTGCGTCGCTCACAAATTATCCACTGTTGCATCATTCATGGATAATCCATCGTTGCGTGATTTTCTGATATCGAATGTGAGTTAATTCTTGGACCCGTGTGTGTGTGTTTATGGATACACTATTGTTGCCTTTACAGATACCCCATCGTTAAATTATTCCCAAATGATTCCCATATGTTCTTGCATCATTCACGGATACTTGTTCAGTGTGTCAGTTATGATGTACTCCATTGTAGCATCATTCACAGGGACTCCACTGTTGTGTGATTTGAGGAAACTCTCTGTCACCCAACCTTTCAGGATACTCAGTAACTGCATCCACCTGGTTAATCCATGGTTGTGCAATTGATGGGTACTCCATTGCCGAATCACTGAATGTTGCCTCATTCACCGATTCTTCGTCTACCGTGGGGTCATTCTTGGAGCCTCTGACAGGCATTTAAGTCGGTCACTGTTCTAGAATGGACTCTGTGCAACAGTCTGAAAACACTGGCTATCTACGGATGAGTGTCTCTGCTCATCCGCCTCTGATAAAAACCCCGTTTCTCACACTCTGGATTCCCGCAATAGAAGCTATATAACCCATGTGAATCTGACTGTCCAGCAGTAAACAGACAATGGAAAATACTGGCATTTGAATCTTTCACATGCATGCTCTTTGTGCTGAATACTGCTAACTGTTTAGTACAAAACTGACATGAAATCCAATATAAATGTAAGAGGGGAAAATATGTCAACAACATAAACGACACATAAAGTTTAGGGATATATACAAATAAAGCCAATACAAAAATCTTTCCTGTGAAATGTAACATACAAAAAGAATGATTATGATGATATGGCAAACAGTTTCAATATTTTAAGAACACAGCAAAAAGTAAATCCTTAAAATCTTGAGTTCAACTACCACAAAAACCAGATGAATGCATAGTGTATATTCATAGTGCATAACACAACACTCTTCAAGAAGCCAAACACTGGACTAAAAAATGGAGAATAATATAAAAGATCTCTGCAGGCTTTTGTTAAGAAAAAAAATATTTTTTAAAATGTACATTCTGGCATGATGTGCATACTGTAGTTTCATGTACAAACTTGGCACTTAATCAGATGGCCTTTCAAATCCAACCACTGAACATTTCATTCAAGACAATATCAATAGCAAGGAAACACATTATGTACTCATCCACCTGGCCTGATCAATTAAAAAAAAAAAAAAGACAAAAAAAAAAAAGGAAGCTGCAAGTTTTGCTTTGATAACAAAGGACAACAGAAATCGATTCAAATACTAACATAACAAAGATTTCCATGCCCTAAGCACACACACACTAAATCCAGATCTAGCCACCAGCCAGATAGCAAGCACCGATAAATACCAGAGAAATTTCGACGCAGAAGCATGCTATTTACTTTTGCCTTACCTTCTGTTCATGCAATTACCTGTTACATTATTCCAGGGCACAGTAATGTTGTGACAGTAAAACGCACTATCAAACGAATCAACAGCTATTGATTCCTTATTTCTCTCTGCATCATGTGCACAAAATCCGGTGGACATTCTCATTGCTCTGAACTTTTCATCTTCTCACCTGTCTGTTTTCCGGCATATATAGAGTGAAGAAGAAGCATCTATATCATCTAACATCACAGAACAGAATAAAGCTATCAAGCAAGAAAAAAAACATTCTGTAAGGCTTCATGCATAAAATAATTTACATATCAAACAATTTTACAAGCAAAGCTTCCCCATACCATCCCCCGCCCTTTTCTCTGTTCATTTCTCATGCCTTACAGAACAGACAACCCCGTTTTTTAATCTGAAAAAGGTATCTGAAATGTACAAACAGCTGGTATTTTCTGGCATGCATCTAATTTTGTGCTCTGCGGGACAGGGAAACACGTACAACAAAGGACAAAACTTCTTGTTTTTGTTGAAGAATATCACTTTTCATACCCTATTTCCAAGTGAATTTTGTTTTGTTGCCCTCCTAGGCCTGAAACAAATTGCAGTTCTTCTCTCGAGCATTTGTCACCCAGAGTGAACACACAACTTCTTTACATGCACTGAGCATGTATCACATATGCGCGCACAGGTTTACGTAGATTCAGACAACTGTAATCACACACAAACACACACAGACACACCAAAACACACACTGTTGATCAGAAAGGTCCCACAGACATCAGCATCACATAAAAACTTGGGAACCGAACTCAACAAGCAATCAATCATATCATCTGGCACACATCAGAGTTAGCAGGCACTGAAGTCCCGGGAATGTGTGGAGCAAAAAGAAAATACAGTTCTCTCACAGACAGTAAATATGGAGCCACAGCCTGTAGCGTCGAATTCCCTCTTCAACAAGGAACAGCAGCAACTAAGGTTGTCATAGTGCTACCGATCCACACAAAGGAGAGGTGACTGTCAACACCCCCTCCAGACCTCCCCCATGCCCCCCCCTCCAGCCTACTTGCAAGATAAAACATGCCACACTCACAAACTGACAAACCATCTCCCTTCCTGCAAATAAACGAAAACAAAAAACGAAACATAAAAAAACAGCAAGTATTTTTTTCTTCTCTCACCATCACCAAGTGAGACTGCTTCAACCTGAAGCAGTGACATCGATCTCTGTGGAAGGCTTTAAATGTCTTCGAACCGAATCCTTCAACACTCGCGCCTCCCTCCCTCCCTCTCCTTGCCTCTTCGCCTGCCCCTTTGCAGGCCCGCTCCATCCACTTTATCCTACTTCTCTCCCCTCCTCTCAAGGGCTTGGTGCTGTTCTCCCAGGCAGCACGGATTCCCCAAATCACCACCAGAACTTCCCCGCCCCCTTCGCAGACTGCTACTACAATGTCAGCAACACACTGGCAGACAATCAGAGAATCAGCAACATTCACACCCATAATCCACTGTGGCACTCCAGTGTCAAAAAACTCAGTAGCAGCATGTCATCTTTCATCCTCCTTTCATCGAGGGGAAAATGGGTCATCTTTCATCTTCCTTTCATCGAGGGGAAAATGGGTCATCTTTCATCCTCCTTTCATTGAGGGGAAAATGGGCAATGACAAACTCCAGTTGTACCATTCTCTTAGTCATAAGGGATTTCAAAAAAAAAAAAAAGACATCTCAGAACATTTTTCCCTTGTGAATCATCGGAAGAGGAGTGATAAACATCAAGTACAGTTTTGTAGTGTCACATGCTTGACGAGAAGGGGAAAGAACTCTGGAATGTTGTTGACCTGTCTGCGTAATTATCCACAGGTCCTCAATTGAAAACGTCTTCAACACTGTATACAGCCTCTAGTATTGCTCGCTTGACAAATAAAAAATCACAAGGACCTTGAAACAACGGCACGTTGGCTTTGATCCTCAAGTCATCAAGGAAAGCTGCATAAGCCTGCAATCTGGAACATCTGGTTGCTGTAGACTCGGACCTTCAGTCTGTCACTGTTCACCTCACACACACTAGTCTGTAACTGCTCACCTCACATACAGCAGTCTGTAACCGCTCACCTCACATACAGCAGTCTGTAACTGCTCACCTCACATACAGCAGTCTGTAACTGTTTGCCTCACAGACTGCTGTCAAGTTTTTCACCTCACAAACTTCCACCTGTATCTGTTCACCTCACAAATCTCAATCTGTAACTGTTTACCTCACAAACTACAGTCTGTAATGGTCTGTCCATCTCACAGACTGCAGTCTGCATCGTTGGGCTGCCGAATACTCAGGGACAGGAACGCTGGAACTGTATTGTGTAATCTCTGATCATCAAACCTGCTGTGGGTTGGAGGGTGCACAGTTCACTGACATTCTGCACACAAATGCACACACAAGGTTCGTAATGGATCATTTTCAAATCCTCCTTGGGGTACAGATCAGCGCAGAGTTCATGCACACAAACACATCGTTTATAACTAATCAGTTCTATTCAATACAAATGAACACTTGAACAAGTGTGTAAAGTATGCCTTTTCAACCTTAACAATGCTTCTTAACTACTGCAGTACACAGACACACACAAACATTTTGTTCATACCTCTGGAACTGTTAGAACTATTCTAATGAAATTATAGGTATCTTTTAAAAGGTAATTTACTCTATGTTGACAAATTTAGCAGTCTGTGCATAAAAATGGAAAGAAACAACCAACTGCATCATTTAAATTACACACTTCAGATGAAGCGTCCTGATAAGTGCGGTAATCAGACACCACAGCACACTGAGCAAGGGGACCTGGAGGACTCATTTTGTCAGGTAAAGCAGAGACTCTTGGGACTCTAATCAGCATGGGTTTAGCATGACCTTCAACATCTGAATAAGGATAAATACAGTAAAAACGACAAAGTAAACCCTATGTAAGATGAATGGGTACTGGGGGGCCTACAATGTCGGAAACGGGTAGTCAAGAGTGATATGCAGTGAAAACACAAGTGGATTTTAGACAACCATATTCTCTATACACATCACACACACAAAGAAAAACCAGTCAAACAAATGAAAAGAAGACTAAAAAAAAAAAAAAGAGCAAATAAAAATACATATCTGTCAAAAATTGACATGTCTCTGTCTTGTGTATTTAAAAAGTATCATTTTACATTCTGTTCCATTTAAATCTATTCATATTTTGGCTTGTTCATAATAATGCTACAGTCTCTTTCAGTCTCAATACCATCGGTGCGAGTCTTGCTTCACATGAACACATTCCCAGCCAAAATGATTAATGAACAAGAATCACTGGATCACAGGTATCGGAAGCACTTACGTCGTCTGGGATGCCCTGGCCCTCAGCGACCCGAAGTAAATACAGTGTTCTGAAGTGAACACCCACCTGCAGTGACCATTCCACACTGCTGCCCTGAAACATGCACACAGTGCGCTTATCTACTCTGTGTGTGAGAGAGTGTGTGTGTGTGTGTGTGTGTGTGTGTATGTGTGTGTGTGTGTGTGTGTGTGTGTGTGTTCCTCTGTATGTGTGTGTGTGAGAGAGTGTATGTATGGATGTGTATGTGATGTGTGTGTGTGTTCCTCTGTGTGTGTGTGAGTGTGTGTGTGTAAGAGAGAGAGAGAGAGAGTGTATGTATGGATGTGTATGTGATGTGTGTATATGTGGATGTGCGTGCATGTGTGCGTGTGGGTGTGTGTATTAATGTATGAGTGAGTATATGTATGTGTGCATGCTCTGCCTGTGTGTGTGTGTGTGTGTGTGTGTGGTGTGTGTGTGTGTGTGCGCGTGTGTGTGTGTATGGGTGTGTGCGTGTGCGTGTGTGTGTGTGTGTGTGTGTGTGTGTGTGGTGTGTAATTGTGTGACTATTTGTGTCAGAGCAGGCACTTACATTTTTAATCTGCCGTTCAGGGAATTCGAAGTCAGCATTGGGACAAGCTGCCATAGGTGTCAACCCGCACAGCGCCATGACGAGACTTGTTCATCCTGAAACACAACTCACACTGATAAAGCTGTTTTCTCCGTGTATCAACAGCAACTGCAATAGCAATAACTGACAGAGATTTACAACAGTCCACTTAAACATGACCATGGAGAAAATAACAGCCTACAAACTGCTAAATCACCAACAGCAATGAGTTGGGTGACCAGAAGATAGTGAGTCGCCGTCAATGTTCAAATCTTCAAAAGTGCAGGTGAGAGAGACTCTCTATGGTCAGCCATAAACATCAACAACACACAGACAGACACAAGCACAGTAAGCAACATCCATTGCACAGTTTTTTTTTTTATACACAACGGAGAAGTCGGGTCTTTTTCAGGTTAGTTTGAATACTAGTTTCAAAACAGTGCCCCCAGTTTCATGAGATGGTCTGGTGATCCAGCAAGTTAATTTGGGGGTCCGGTAAGTGTTACATCCATAAAACCTGGTAGTGAAAAGGTGGATGTGCGGTCATTTCAGTGGCGTCAAAGTGGACGTGTGGTCGTTCTGGTGGTGTCATTGTGACATTACATAACTTCCCCTTCCCCTCCTCTTCTAGGGTGATTGTATCTGTCTGCCATTATCACCACCAGTGAGTACTGACGCTGATCCTAAAAAAAAAAAAAAAGATAATGAGAGAATCAAATATAATTTACAGTGGGAAAGATAAAGTTAACAGCCTCAGGAACAGTTCTCTCCCCAGCCAATCAGAGAATGGCTTACAATTGCTTGATAAAAACAAAACAATGATAGATGCTTGACAACATGTGGTATGAGGCATACACCTAAAGTCAGAGGTATGTGATGAAATGTGATGCAGTTCTTTGACCATGAAACACCTCCAGCATATCACTTTGCAAAGGAGGGGAGACAGAGTAAATGAGTTGCAGACATTTCTAGTAATTTACAAATAAAAACAGGTTTTATTTGCCCCCCCCCCCCCCCCCCCCCCCCCCCCCCACATCAAAGTCACCTAAAAAAAAATTCTTTTTAAAGTAGTCTTGAGATACTGACCTGAATTCCAGTGTGATAGGCTCATATCCAAACAATGGTGCCATGCGAACTAGGTAGGAATGGTTGTTGCCTTGGCAACCATAACTGCAGAAGCGCTGGTCTATGCTGGCATTCAGCTCCTTCACTGTCAGTTGTATGTCAGCACCACTATTCTCTGTCGCTGTTTGAAAACAACATGAAAACTGTGTTCACAATTGGTACCTATAGCCTGTATGCTTTCACACACACAAATGCTTTTGAGCTGAAAGAGGCTTTTCTTCTTACACACATTACATACACATATTATGCCTAAGCTTTTGAATCGTTATAAATGCACACATACACACAAGTGCACAAATATGTAATGCACTTGCAAGCATACACACAGAACACACACACACTTGTGCAAAGTGCACATACACCGACATGCTTATGTAACGTGTCTACAACACAATTTTCTAAGAAGCAAATACACAGACAGACAGACAGACAGATCTCTCTCCCTATTTCTGCTGAACCTTTAACTGATCGTGTGTGTGTGCTTGTCTTTCAGACACAGCTGAAAAACAAAAAACAAAAAAAACCCCCCCCCCCCCCCCGTATCCCCCATTCTAATCTGTGCTTTCGCACACATGAATCCTAGTCCTGAGCAAGTATTTTGTCCAACACCAAAACTGCCGTTTCCCTACCCATCTTAATGTACAGTCCTTCAGGTGTTGCTATGCAGGTTAAGACTAGCTGATTCCTTGGGAAGGTTATTCCAGAACTTTCACTTACTAAGTGTCACACACACTCATCAAGGGAGCTCACTCCTGTGGAGATCAGGGAGGTAAACTCTTCACACTCATCAAGGGAGCTCAATCCTGTGGAGATCAGGGAGGTAAACTCTGATCAACATACATTTTCTTTTTTTTTCTTCAGCCCAGACCTACTCCAAACTGGGTATGAGTATACAGAACAGTCAGGCATGTTGGAAAAAAAACAAAAAATAACTGGCTTCATGTTCTGGCAATGCTCTCTAAAAATACAGGATGACCTGGTCACATTTTGGAGAAAAAAAAACATCTGTAAAATAAGAGATACCTTTCGGGTCTACTGTGTCTATGTTTTGAATTATGATGTGACTCAGTTTTATAAAATGACGGAGATGTGGAAAACCAGCAACAGAAATTGTCGACAATGAAAACAAAAAAGAAGATAGAAAAGCTCCTTTGATTTTGCTCATGAGACTGCCTTCCGGTGATCAATGTACAAAGTTTAGAAATATTTGCGACAGGGGAACAAACTACTGCATTAACAATCGAAGTGAAATCACTCACGTTTATGGGATGCCTGTCTCAGTCTTATCATAGTACCAAACCTTAACAGGGATGAATGTCAACAAGCAATACTGGTTCATCGACTTTGTCTCCCCAACTCTGTTTCAAACTAAAATAAGTTCTCTCCTTTACGGCAGTGGGCCTGATAAGGCCATACACAGCCAGCGAACAACACAGCAGAGAGGACGGTACTGTGCATGTGCTAATGTCATATTCTCTGGCAGTAAAGATCAAAAACAACAATATATTTGTCCCCCCCATCCCCATCCCACCCCTCACCAAGGTTTTCCGGAACAGGTCTATTCAGAAGGAGGGGAAGGTGAAGACACGGAAGAGCTGAGGTTTGAGCGTTAAGTTTTAAATGCTGCACACTGAACATGGGGTTTTTTTTTTTTTTTTTTTTTTTTTTTTTGTTGTTCTTGGGGGGTTTTTTTTTTTTGAGGGGGTTGGGGTTTTTTTTTTTGTCTCAGCAACTATGCCCTCCCTGTGGCATTACTTCAATGACCTTCACTCTGGCTACCCAATACACCGCCACATCAAGGCAGTCACTCCAAAGTGAATAGAGGGCAATAAAATACAGCACTCCATGTTGCGTGGAACACACGGGATGGTCTGGATCAGTGACAACAACAACTAAAGGTCCTTTATTTTCTGTCACGACTACCTACCCTGGCGCCTGTAGATGCGGTGTACCGTGTTGTGGTCAGCAGCGCTGAGGATGCCATAGGGCTGGCCCTCCGTTCTGCACCACCACCTGGACGTTGCCCTTTGGGTTGTCCATACGGTTCATGGTGTGGTGGCTGATGAGGTGGTCATTGTTGCTTTTGCCAGTCTGGGTCATGGACACCACTGTGTTTTTGTTGTGAGACTGGAGACGGGGAAAAAAAAAGAAAAAAAAAGAATTATTTTCATATGTGGGGAAAAATGTCTGTACACAACAACAAATCGCACATTGACACAGAAACACAACTAGCACACATCATACACTGACCACAATAGTGCACAAACATGCATTTTGACAACACACACAAAACCATACTTTGACCACATCACACAGATACATGTTGATGTTCTGACCACAACATGACACAAAATACATTTTGACAATCACACAAACCATACACTGACAACGATGATAACGTCAACAACAGCAAAACTCATACACTGATGACAACAGGATGGAAACACATGTATTATACTGACCAAAACAACAAACATACATCTTGACAACAACACAAACCATACGCTGACTGCAACAGCACGCAAACATTATCAACAACAACAAATCATATACTGACAACAATGCACACACTCAAGTTGAAAAGAACATAAACCATATACCAATGACATTATACCATCACATGTTGACAACAGCACAAACCGTACACTGACCACAAAATACACAAACATACATTGACAACAAACCAATACTGACCCCTTTACACAAGCCAATGTTGACAATAACACAAAACCAATAATGATGATGACATCCACCATCACATACTGACAAAATAAACCATATACTGACTATACACAAAACACATACTGACAAAAATACAAACCAAACACTGACTTCAGCAATACACAGCCAAGTTTGACAATAACACAACCATATACTTGACTCTTCTTTGGAATAAACCAACTTCCACTGCTTTTTTTGTTTTCATTCAACACCCATCTTGCACCGAATATGAGAAAATACGTGAACACTCGTTCTTCATTTTCACCGTCCAGAATGTTGTTTATCCTGCCTGAAGACCTTAGAGGTTGAAATGCATCATGTTTTGTCTCTCGTACTTTGTCCCTGTTCTTTGGTGGACTCACTAACAATTCTTTTTAAAATCAGCTTCCATCATCATGATGTTTTGTACATTTTCATCAAAAAATAAACTCGTCTTCAGCCACACTGATTCTGATTCTGATAATAAAAATAAAACACTTACAACAACAGTGGAACTCAAACCCACACTCAGAAGGCAGAGATGGAAGGGAAAGTGTGAAGGGCGAAAAGGAGAAGGGAGGTGGACTAGACAGAAGGGGAGCGGGGAAGGGTGGGACAAAGACGAGAAGAGGTAAGGCTGACAGAAAAAAAAAAAAAAAAAAAAATAACCTGAACAAGGAAGCTTACCGCTGTGGTGTCCATTGCCGGTCTGTGCCTTGGTACTATCTCATCTTCCCCTCCCCCTGAATCGTTGTCAATGCGATCTGAAACAAACCCACCCGCACTCATCATCTTCAGGGCAAGTCCTGGACCCTGGCCTTACGTCATCAAAAACACAAAACCCACATCCATTCTTCTCACTAAAGAAAAGAGCATGGGATTTTTTTTCTTTTCAGTTTGAGATTTTCGGTTTTCAGTATTAAGAGCTGAAAATCTGAAACACCACAAATTTCAAGAGGAATTTGAAATAACTCTGTCAGTTAACATGGACAAACAAACTACAAAACAAAACACGACGCGTTTCGACCTCTAAGGTCTTCAGGCAAGGTGAGCAACACTCAGGACAACGAAAATAAAGAACGAGCAATAATTTATCTTCATTGACCCAATACCTGTCTTGCGCCCAATTTGAGCAGACAAGTGACAGCTCATTCTTCATTTTCATTGTCCTGAGTGTTGTTTCTCTCGCCTGAAGAAGACCTAAGAGGTGGAAACGCATCGTGTTTTGTTTGTGATTGGTTTCTCCATGTAAACTGGCGGAGTTATTTCAAACTCCTTTCAAAATTTGTTCCAATTTCCACCTGCAGTCACCTCACTTTACAAGTGAAATCCAACACCCAACATCCTGTACAGAAAACACAAATCCCACACTGACAAGAGAAATTCCCACCCAGCATCAGGTAACTGAACAAAGGCCTGTACTCACATGGAGGAACTCCCCCGCCTTCTCCACCGTCCCAGTCCCCACCACCTAGAGGGCTGATAATGGCTGATCTTCTGGAGGAGGGGGGCAGCACCGCTGTTCACACTCGTCCTTCTGACACGTTGGTACTGGGTAGGGCGGAAGCGTAGGGAGAACAGTCACCACCGTTGTCTCTTGTGGCACTGTCAGCAACAGAGCTGATCTTTAAGCACCACCACTTTGTCAACAACAGGACTAGAAGGGAACATTACGTCAGCTATCTAGTCAAATTCCAACCACCACAAATTAGGTCGTTGTATGCAATACTGTGCTAGAAGCCATATCACTAGTGAAAAATTCAGTGTCGATAATCAGATCATCATGAATGTTACAAAGTCCACACTCAGGTCATCATAAAACATTACAGTGTCAACAAGCAGCATCCCCCTCCCACCTCCAATCCCACCCCTCCCCCACCCCCCTTTTTTAAAAACTAAAATCCACTGACCCTGACCCTCTAAAATTCGAAAATGGCCCTCAAAAATTGCAGCAAAGGGTCATGACGACTTTCAGAATTTCACATTCTGTGGGAATATTGCTCTGTCCTTGTGTCACATTTCATCTTTCCACCATGTCTGGCTGAAACAGATTCTGTAGTTCTTGCATACACTAAAAATGGTAACAATCGCGCTGAATGGCTCTTGGATCTACGGTCTGAACTGGACTGCTCCAAACTGTAATGGATTTGTCCTTTAGGGTTCATAGTGTAAACATACTCTTGGAGACAGGTTTACATACTCTTGGAGACAGGTTTACATACTCTTGGAGACAGGCAAACCAACCAATCAATCGATGGATAGGGGTGAAAATGTAAGCTCCTTGAAGAAGGTAAAAAAGTGTCATCCTGAAATGCTATTGGCAAACAGAGTGTATTCTTTTAACAAAGGAATGCGCAGATGCACATGGGAAAAAATACCCAACAGTTGCGGTTGATGCAAAATTTGCCATGCAGTTAAAGATGCAGACTGAACAAGATCCGATTTAGAGTGTGAGAATTAGCCAGGGTCGTCGCTCGTTGATCAAACTTTTGAATCGACATATCGAAACAACAATCTGGTTACACTCCACTTATGCCAAAACAACTCAAAAAACTTCATGTGTAGAGAATTTTCAGATTACTATTAATTTTTTTTTTCTGTTTTGACTTTTAATTTATTTGGCCTATTTTTGCAAAATCTGACCGCAGATTATGCTGAAGTCACACCTGTAAACAGATCTGTCAGTTTCCACACCTATCCATGCATGGACACAGGCCTGACCTGTCGTTTTGCTGTCTGGGGCTTTGGTGGTGGTGGATGTGGTGGTGACAGTTGGAGAGGGGGTTGCAGGGGCTGAAGACGGGGTGGTGGTGGCCACACCCAGGTCTGACAACGGTCGTATTCTCCCAGTGTTGTTGCCCTCACCTCTCTCAGGGGAGGCTCTGAAAATTACAGACATGTTGCTTACTGCTTGGACAGGTGTGTGTGTGTGTGTGTGTGTGTGTGTGTGTGTGTGTGTGTGTGTGTGTGTGTGTGTGTGTGTGTGTGTGTGTGTGTGCGCGTGCGTGTGCGCGCACGCATGTGTGTGTTTATGTGCATGCGTGTGTGCATATGTGTGTGTGCGTGCAAGTGTGTGTGTGTGCATGTGAGTGTGAGTGTGTGTGTGTGTGTGTGAGTGAGTGAGTTACTGAGTGAGTGTGTGAGTGAGTGAGAGAGAGAGTGTGTGTGTGTGCATATGTATTTGTGCGCGCATGTGTGTGTGCATGTGCATGCGCGCATGGGTGTGTATGTGTGTTTGTATACAAATGTGTGTATGAGCACAGCAAACTACATCCACATCCAGAAGCAACTGCAAAGACACCTGCGCAGTCGACCCTGCATTCTGTACGGTTGTTATCAAATTAGTGGTATGTTTTGTCCATAATCATGTCAGACAGACAATTCCCTATCACTGCCTTATTTTCAAACAGGCAACCCCCCTGTTTTTTTTGTTTTTTAGCTCAGGTCAAAGCACTTTGAAGATGGAAATCACTTTTGCTCTCACAGATGCTCCTCGATGCCATGTCTTCACACCAAGCCTTCCCAAATAGCTCTTCTGGGGATGAAAATGTAGGAACACCCTCAACAGACTGACAAAGATGAAGATCAGTAGTTAAAGCACACATTCAAGTTCAAAATAAGCAGTACATGGTGAAATTTGCTATCAGCTACAGACAAGCTGTTCACAGTACTGTGGAAGTCTGTGCAGAGCTGGGGCGAAATGAGCTGCTGTCTTTTTCAATTTCAATCTTTCACTGGAGCTAGTTGTAAACACATGGAGAGGGAGCTGACAGAGGGTGAAAACTGCGCAAATAAACACTCTGCACAAGAAATTCTTTCATTCCTGGGCTAAACCTCTGATGATTTATCAAGGGCGAGACTTCAGTGCAGAATACTGAAGGTAGCCACATTCCGCCTTCAGGAGTGATGTCCAAACATGATACTGGTGTGTACGTTTCGGGGTATGTCATCCTTCCCACTGCCACATGACAAGACTTAACATGAGGAAGGTTTAATTTTTTCAATTTGTAATATATCTGGTCAGCATGGAACCCAAGTTTCAAACCAAACCCAAGAGAATTGAGAAAGGGTACGAACCTGTGCAGGAGTTGACAGGGCAAAGAACACACTTCTAACCTACCTGTGGACTGGACCCAAAATCCTTAAATTGAGAGAATAATGCTCTGTCCACCTGGCCAATGTGGCATTAGTCAGAGACCATTTTCCCCAGGCCCAGACTGGGATGTGGCAATCAGGGACTACAGATAATACACTGACAGAGCAAGAGAGCTTCCCCAAGTGGAAAACACTGACAAAGCGTTCGTGACTTACTCTGTGGAAGTGGAGGGTAGAAGGCGATGGGTGGGGGTGTTCTGGAGGATAGGGTGGGAGCTCTTCTCGCTGCTTTGCTTGTGTCGCTCCATGATGTACAATGTGGTGATGGCCACTAGACTGCAACCAGGCACAGAGCAGTTGCATTAACCTTGCACATGTTACCAATATTAACAAGGCACATGTCTTCAACATCAACAATGACCGCCATTCACATTAACAATGAGCACGTAGTTAACATTAACAATGTACATTAACAATCAACATCATTAACAAAGCACATACTATGTAAATTAACCAAGCTTACGTCATTCACATGAAAGATGCACATGTCACAAAATTCAACGACACACATGTTATTGACATTAAAGATGCACATCTCATGAACATTAACAATGGACATATCACTGCCTTTAATGATGCATATGTCATACACACTTAATGATGCATGTATAACTCTAACAATGAGTATGACATGCACATATCACTAACATTAATGATGCACTTGTCATTGATGTTAATTATGTACAAATCATCAACATTAAGAATGTAAATAATATTCAAAATGTACATGTCATTTACATAATAAATGCATACTCCACAAACATTCATGATGCACTGCACATAACTTAATGTTAACAAAGCATACATCGTTATGTGAACAATGTTAACAATGCAAACATCATTAACATTAGTCATGAACATTATTAATATCGACATTGCACACATCATGAGGTAAAGAGTTAAAACTCATAAATACCTGAAAAAATGTAAGTATAGCTATACACCTACTCATATACACACACACACACATCTACTGCCTCAGATCCCCCTCTCTACCCCATACTAGACCTCCGATCACATTCACATATGTATATGTATGTTCACACACTCAAATCACACACACACACACACTCATTTACTGCCCGTTATTCTCCTGCTAACTCCTCCTCACACACACAAACTCACAAACATACATATCCAACCAACAACTCATCCAACTAAACCTTAGCACCCCCTATACCCTCTTCTATCCCCTCTCCTCCTCCTGACAACTCACCAGAAAGCCATGACGAGGATCAATATCAGGATGGTGATCTGCAGAAAGCGGTTGCCACACATCTTGGGCAAACTGGCTAAACTGCTTATGGTGCTACTGCTGCACCGACGATGATGATGGTGACGATCTTGACGATGCTGACGACAATGCTGATGGCTGCGCTGCTGCTGTTGCTGGCAGTGCTGCAGGTACTGGCATTGTTGGTGCTCCTGCTGCTGGTGCTTCTGGTGGTGGTGTTGTTGCCATTGGTGCTGCGGGTTTTGTTTGGGGGTGGTGCTGTGCTACTGTGGATACAGAGAGAGAGGGTGATGCAGTGTCCCTCAATACCATTCTCAGTTTCCAAACAAAAGGGAATGAGTCAACTGTAATACAATACAATCAAATACAATCAACAAGTAAATATGTATCAATGCAACACACACACACACACACACACACACACACACACACACACACTCTTACAAGCAACCACACATGATAGAACTGCCAACCTCAGCAGTATCATTACAAGTCTCACACACACACACACGTATAACATAGACACACACACACACATTTATAACACACACATTTGAAAACTTTCATGCATAGTCAGCTGCAGACAATGAAATGTTATTCCACCAGAAAACTGGCAAAAAAGTGCTTCTGGTTGAATCACACTCAGGTCTATGAACATACCGAAGAAAACCAAAGATGAAATCTTGGGCACAGGAACAGTAAACAAATAACATGTCTCTGGTGGTGAGAGCTTTTAGAGTCAGTACACAAAGGAATCTCAGTGCTTAAATTACATCATTCAGCCCGCCACGTTTCACAGAAAAATCATCAAGGCAAACTTTGCCCTGTGATTGGAACTACCTGACAGTCAAAGCGTTTACACCTGAATACTTAACCCAGTTATCTGATTCAAGCCACTGGTTTGACAAATCTTTGAAAAAAGTTTCTGTCATTTTTGCTTTTTTGTTTTGAAATTTTTCTTGGGTGCATAAATGACCAGAGAATTCCATTTCTCTTTGATGACCAGCACACTAAAATAACTTCAATGTCCATTTGTCGCAGCTGTACTTCTTCTGGGGTCAGCAATACTGATATCCTATCCAAGCATTCTGAAATATGACATAGTGGGCTGCTTTGTGTTTTGACTTGATGTGAAAAGAAAAGGATACTTGGTAATTCTATTTCAATGGTCCTTTTGACACCTGCACAGCTCTGTAGCATGCCATAAATGCGTAGTAAACTGTGGACAGTCCCTGGCAGTTGGAAGCTCTGTACAGTAGTATCCATTCCACACGACCACAATCCAAAACACCCATAGAAAACACACACATTACTCGCTGACATTCACATGTTTTAAACATTCACCCCTTCACACATATTGTATTTCTCCCTCCTTATGCCCCCTCCCTCCCTTTCCCCATCTCTCACACATACACACAAAAGTAATCTTGTCACACATGGACATCCACACACATGTTCTCTCTCTCGCTCTCCTTCTTTCTCTCACATACAGTCAGTCAAAATAGTTCCAATCACACACATGCAATGATACCTGCCTCCCGCTGCAAACAAACACAAAATGTGACACATGCTTGCAAACTGTGTGCACACATACACACACACAAACCTACCTAAGTGCTGATACTGGAGATGGACTTAAAACTATGGGTGGACTTGACGCTGTCGTAGCGCTGCAGTT
Organism: Conus betulinus; assembly: GCA_016801955.1. Classification (NCBI taxonomy): domain Eukaryota; kingdom Metazoa; phylum Mollusca; class Gastropoda; order Neogastropoda; family Conidae; genus Conus; species Conus betulinus. The sequence continues at coordinate 74,843 of JADBJO010001057.1, read as the reverse complement.
TGCGCAGACGTTTGTTCATCTTCTCCAGTTCATCGATCCTGACCTCCAGGTTGTCTGTCAACTTGCACAGCTCCTTCACCGCCCCCACGTTCTCCATGAAGATGCGGTCCTGCACACACACACCAGACAGCTCTGTCTGACCCCATCCGTTCACACGTCATGACTCTCCTCCCCTCCCCTGCTGGGGCACATTGCAACATTTGGCCGGTTTCTTCCACACCATGTGAACAAGAAATGTGAACGTTTTGAGCGTTGCTCGTTTACACCTCCCTTGCACTTTTCTTGCGTCCTCAAGCACAGACTCAAAGATTTCTTTTTATATTCATTATCCTTTGGATTCTTATTCAAGCACAGATGACCAGTCACACACAGTTATTGAAAAATTATTCAAAAACCTGCATGTTCTAGTTGCATCAAACTGTGTATGAAAATCTAGTAATGGTTGTAGTTTGATGTGTGTCTGTCTGTCTACAGCTAGTATACATACTAGTTCCTGTTTGTCTAGTGTTCTGGTAAATAATCTAGTACTGAGGGAATGGTAGCTCTCAACACCAACATGGTGATTCTAAAGTAAAGTCTTTTACTTTTTTTTTTTTAAACGTTTAGTTCTCTTCAGTCTTGTCAACTCTGGAAACCAATTTCAGAACCAGTAAGTATCGTTAAAGCTAGAGTCTGTTGCAGGTGTCTAGTTACAGGAACATTTTGTTTTCCCTTTCTGAGGGGAAATAGTAGTTATGATATCAAGAATCAACTAGACAAACACAGGCGTATACATTTTACAGGCTTTTAATGATTCTAATTCTCATTATTCTCAGCCTGTTTTTTTTTCTTCTTCAAGGGGAAATATTGATCATAAGAATAAGCATCGTCTGCACATTTCTAGCAATTGCGATTCACATTATTTTCAGCAACTATGATTACACTGAGCTGCATAGGGCAGGAAATAAGTAATATGTTATATACATGACAGTACTATGCAGCTGGTACCAAAACACACACACACACACACATTACTTTAAAACACTATAAAAGTCTACTATCTGTATCAAATACACCCCCTTTCCACCCCACCCCCTCCCTACTTTTTTTCTTTTTGATGATATCACTTCCAGAGAAAAGTAAAAGATATAAACTGCAGATGAATAAACTCACACCAACACTCACACTGGCTACCTCCCCTTTCCTACCTCTCCCAATACACACACACACATACATACACACACGCACACACACACAGACACGCCCATAAACACACACACACACACACACACACACGCCCATACACACACACACACACACACACACACACACACACACACACACACAGAGATACTGACCTTATTAACAACCAGGAAGTTTGTCCAGTGTATATCCGTTGGCCAATCGGACATCCCCAGTGGACTGCACAGCATCGGGCAAAACGTCGATGATCTCCTGAGCCAATACACCAGCATCCTGCCGCTTGTCCAGTGGTATGCCCGACTCCTCTGCGTACTCCTCCTTGTACTCATAGCGGTATATCCTCATCTTCTGGACGTTCTCCAGCTGTTCTTTAGGGTCCAGCTGTTCCACAGATGTCATTCGTGTTCAGAACACATGCAGCGCCCGATGTTTCATTTCAAAGCTCCAAGTCCTTGAAACAACACAGCATGAAACAGAATCTGCAAATGTGACTTGCTCTAATGAACAGAGGTCAGAGTTGCTGGCTGTGAATCATACCACTGCTTGAAAAACGTGTTGAGAGTCATTAAGGGTGAATTTGATTTTTGGTTCTTTAGTTTCTGAAATTATGAATCATTAATATTCATGGAATTCCATGAACTGATAATTTCAAATTCACCCATTCTGACTTTTCCAATCTGTGACACAATTTGGACCCCAACCACTCAGCCCCATTTCGTGAGAACCTGTCATAAATGTTTATGGAAGGCAAAAGCTAAAGTTCATAATATATAGAGTATTCTGTTTCATGTACAGCCATTACTGTGCATTCCTTCTGATACAAGTTGATGAATCGATGATCTCATTCTTCATTTGTCAGACCATCGTTAATCATAAGCTTCGTTTGTCAAACTCAGGAGCAAGAAAATATGGGGGTGCGTGATGTGGGATGGGGCTCCAGTTTGTCCTTTAGCACAAAACATTGTTGTCTGTTGGCTGAATGGATCATCATCACAAGATGCATGTGTGTTTACACACGTATACAGTGAAAAAGCAAAACTTGTACATTATAATGCACACACCTCACTCAAGGCATTTTGTCTTTGCATTACATGCTGTTACATCAGGCTGATTCAGCAACATCAGTATCAGTTACATCCTTTCTCCCCATTATGACTCTCAAATGAAAACAACAGAAGTAGCTAGTCTGGATTGTTTTCAACTTTGGAATTTCAGGAGTGACATGAACTAAAAATTTAAAAAGTCCTTACACATTTTTCCACTTATATTGTATATGCATGGTGAAATAAAATGAACTGGATTTTATCTTTCATCTGAAAGTCAGCAGCAATGACGAATGAGAATCCTTAAAGTCCATGGATCTCTCTCCTCTCCATCTCTCCTCCTCCCCTTGCTCACCTCTTCAATGTTTTCTTTCGCTCGCACATCGGAGGGCTGCATCAGACGTCCGGTCATTTTCACGTTTGCCATGCACGGTCAGCGCCTCGTCCGGGTGGTCAGTGTTGACCCCAACACGACCGATGTGATACACTGTGTCCCCCGTGTGACCTTTCTGCCACATCACGTCCACCTCACTATCAAACTGTCCTGGGTTTGAAGCCTGCAAAACCACCGCGGACTGCCTTGTGAATGAAAAAAAAAAAAAGGAAAAGCAAAAACAAAAAAAAAGAAAGCAACAAAAAGAGTGTAAAAGAAAAGAAAAAGATAATCCACTGGTGCAGAGGGATCCACAGAAGTACACGTCCTCAACTGCTAGACCAACCAGCTGGGATCAGTCCTGTTCTATCCTCTGAAGCCTGCGCTGTGTTGACATAAGGTGCAGGCACAACCAGAGCATTCCATTAAGATATAAGTGCTCCCTGGCAGACACCACTGTGTGATGGCCACTGGACATGACACAACAGAACCTCAACTGATGCATCCCCATGGATGTACCAGCCCATATTTCATGACCAGAGAGCCCACCTTCAGCCACCACGAAGCAAACTGTTACATGCAAACTGCTGCCACATTCACTGCTGTTTCGCTGACAGGTGAAACCAGTATAACTCATGACACAACTGAGTGTTCACCACATAGTTTACCTGCCTTCTGAAGAGGACCACGGCATACAAGAGTCACAATCGATAAAGCATGCCAAGAAAGATGATTTTAGCATACACCAAAAAACTAAAACTGCTGTTCTCTGGTCACACTTCAGTGGACGTAAAACACTGACTGAAGTGAATGTGTCTGCTTCCGAGTCATTACTGGAACAACATCCTAATATCTTTCTTAACTTCTAAACATTTATGTTCCTTCAGAATCTCTCTGTTCCTCTGCTGATGTCAGATCTTCGATATGACAAAGTTCTACAGAGAACGGTATGAGGAAAGAGCTTTTACAATTCCTGCTGCACAAACTTGGAACTTGCCACACGCGCTCACTCGTATCTTTCAAAACCAATCGAAAACTTCTCTTTTTTTCAAGCAGTCTTTCCTCTGATGCCCTCTTTTTTTTATACGCCTTTTTGTGGTAATTGTATGGAGTGTGTGTGGGTGAGTATGTGTGTGTGTGTGTGTGTGTGTGTGTGTGTGTGTGTGTGTGTGTGTATGTGTGTGAGTGTGTGTGTGTGTGTGTGTCTTTAAGTAAGCATATGTATACATGTATGTATTTGTGCACAAGGTAGCCTTGATCAGGCGTGAGAGTCTGCCTGGGTAGGGCGGAAGGGAGAGAGCTTATGCTTGACACAGAGAGAGAGAGAGAGAGAGAGAGAGAGTGTGTGTGTGTGTGTGTGTGTGTGTGTGTGTGTGTGTGTGTGTGTGTGTGCATGCATGCATGCCTGTGAGAGTGTGCCTGTGTGCATGCATGTGTTTATGAAAAGAGAGATGTAGCATGTATGTGTGTTTCTTGTTATTGTAAAGTGCTGTGAGGTGTGAAAAATGCTGCAAAGATGTTCCCTTATAATCGTTATTATCATTACAAAGAGTTGGCTCTAATCTCTTGCTGAATCAGCTTTAGGCAGAGTAAAGGTCTACAAGTGTAGAGTCTTCACTTTCCAGCCGAGGATTCAGAAACCAATCTTTATCTGATCACTACAACTGTCCCCGAAGTGTGTTCCTCCCCAAACTGTGTTCCTCAACTCCAACACATTTTACTAACCATACTCAAAACTGAAACCCTATTCTTGGGGGAGCTCCAAGAGAACTACTGGTGATGTGATGAAGGTCCTGTATTGCTTCATTTTTTCATCAGGAGTCAGACATAGAGTGGAATGAGTTAAAAGTCCTACAATCCATGCAATAATACCAGCATGGATGCGCTGGAGTCATGGAGTCTTACTTTGTGAAAATGAAAGTGTGAAATCTATGGTGTAACCTAGCCATGCTACATTAAATATGTAACAAATTTCAATGAACGTAAAGTAGTATAGCCAATCAAAATGCATGGATATATTCTAGAATCCATTTGTGGAACCTTCTGCAAGTTTCTTGGACTTTCCAGAACATTTGGGGGAGTTCAAAAAGTTTCTGGAAGGGTTACATGTATTTCATGGGGACCTGCACGTGTGCAAAGATGACACGGTGTACCTAGCATTCCTCTTCTGGCCAGTGAAATGCCACAATGGACTCTCCAACAGTGAACATTATTCTGTGGCTCATGACTAGAGATATGGGAACCAACTGGTATCAAAAAATGAAGCAATACAGGACCTTCATCACATCACCAGTAGTTCTTATTCAGACAGATTATTTTTTCATCAGGAGTCAGACATAGAGTGGAATGAGTTAAAAGTCCTACAATCCATGCAATAATACCAGCATGGATGCGCTGGAGTCATGAATAATCTGTGTTCACAAGTCATCATTCTCTGTTTTTGTGAGTCTTTAATTACTATTTTTATGGTGATAACACTTTACTGAAAAGGAAGAAAACTAGTAACTACAAAAGTGAACGTATCCAGGGATGGACATCTCACCTCTCTTCAGTCACAAGAAGATACACTAAGACAGGACACATATAACCTCTAGGACATCCATCTGAAACGATCAAAGGGTCAGAAAAAGAATACACACACAGACCCGAACAATAATGCGTTCGGAGGACTGGGCACACAGGAGGTAGAGCTCTGGCCAGACTGGGCATGGAGGGCCACCACCAGCTTGAAGTAGCGCTGGTCCGGGTTGGGTTTGCCCTTCTTCCGCATGTTGTTGGACGTGGTCTCGCTAAAGTGCAGCCGCCCCACCGTCAGCTTCTTCACCTGCTCCGGCAGCAAGTCGATCCTGTGCACATAGTCATGAATCGCTGAAATTACTACAATGACAAACGTCCTCCTCACTGTGACGTTTTTGTTGTGGTGGATACTTTCACTCACCGCATCCAGACAGAACACAGGCGGGACTGTTAAAGAGACTTTGCTTCATAAGAACAGGAGCTGGCAGATGCAGAGAGAACGCTGGTAGGTTTACCAAAGAGACTATTCTGTAGAAACTGGCACAAATACAGAGGGAATACATCTGCCACGGAGGCCTTAATGTAAAGGAACTAGAGGTAGAAACTACAGACAGATTACTGGTGAGCCTATACACAAAGCAAGTCTGAAAGTGGAGGGTGAGATCTCTGATGTCAGTTGCAGTCAGGGGCAGAGACAGAGTTCTGACCAGTGCACTGGAGGAAGAGTTGTGTATCTTAAATGAATTGATGCTGGAGTTGCATTTTGGATTGCCGCAAGACACACGCTGGCTTAGTACTGGTTCTATAGTACAGTTCTATTATGCAGCAAAAAACTGTTATACACTTTTCTCACTTACTCCAAAGAAAGTTCTCTCATTTCATATAGAATGCTTCTTCCTTTGATTAGTCAGAGGGACATAGCTACATGCAGGTACTCCGAGTCCCCCTACAATCTGAGCAAAGAACACTGCCAGTAAAATTTGGTGCTGAAATACGCAGAGTAAGACACTTATTTTGGTGTTCTTCTTGGATGCGTAAAGCTTCAAATACTGTTCTGAATATTGCTATTAATCTGGATAAACACAGTTGAATATCATTGTTTAAACCAATGATTCCACACTAAAAACAGACATGTTATCTTCCGAGGATGAAAACGCTTTCGTCACGTTTTAGAAATTCAGCAGACTTGCACCAAGTGACCAAAGCATGTAATCTGTTCATGATTAAAAAAAAAAAATCATTCTGCATACTGCAGAGGTTTTATACGTGCTACTTAAAATTTTCTGCAATCTTTTAAATCATGTCAATAAATCAAAGTGCTACTTATAATTTCCTGCAATCGTTTGAATTACGTCAATAAATGCTTGCTGTAGAGCTAAAGTATTGTTCTTTAACCTGATTTACTATCTTTCACTAATACATTCATGCTCCAAGAAATGTGAACAATTTCTATCTAGCACCTGTCCAGCACACCGACACACACTCTTTACAGCAGATTCTATCTAGCATCTGTCCAGCACACAGACACACACACTTTACAGCAGATTCTATCTAGCACCTGTCCAGCATACAGACACACACTCTTTACAGCAGATTCTATCTAGCACCTGTCCAGCACACAGACACACACACTTTTACAGCAGATTCTATCTAGCACCTGTGCAGCACACACAGACACACTCTTTACAGCAGATTCTATCTAGCACCTGTCCAGCATACAGACACACTCTTTACAGCAGATTCTATCTAGCACCTGTCCAGCACACAGACACACACACTTTACAGCAGATTCTATCTAGCACCTGTGCAGCACACAGACACACACTCTTTACAGCAGATTCTATCTAGCACCTGTCCAGCACACAGACACAGACACACTTACAGCAGACACTTTACAGCAGAAACTGACTCCTTCCATGCCACAGACATATCAATCTGTCTACAAGTTCTTACAATACAACAGTGTGTAAGGTACTTACTTGACTGGGTGGAAGGGCTTTTTACTCCTGTCTGACTGAGACTGCTCGATTTTGATGATCTGATTGACAGATTCCGTCTGCAATCACACCACAATTAGGTCAACTCACCTCAGTATAATGAACACACTCATCATCATCAAAACAACACTGACAACACTGATCCCTACAACATCATTCATAACAGCAATGTAATGATGATGATTATAATAATAATGATATAACAGTGAATGTCAAAAGGATGCGCGTGTATGGCAGAATAGATGGATGAGCAGACAAATAAAAGAAGAGAGACTGACAGATGGAAAATGGGCAAGCACAGCAGCAGTAAATGCTGTCACTTCTTTCTTCTATAACCGAGCACGAGCATGAACAAGTGCTGGAACTACACACAAAGTGATACATGGAGAGGTGCCAACCCACCCACCACCCTTCATCATTTCAGAATGTAATGTGTGAAATTTGTCACTATTAATTTCTTTTCATCAATACAATTCTTCACTGTACCATCGAGTATCAGAAAACCAGAATGCGGAGAACTGCTGGTTTTGCCAAATTTGTAATACTGATACATCCTAAGTCAGGGTCTGTGGTGAACAGATGGAACTGAAGGAAGGAGAGTCAATAGCTGCTTCCAGGTATGATGAGCTTTCTCACTGGTTACTGGCCCCAACAACACACGATTGGCTGGCAGTTCAGCGCATTACAACAGCTATAGTGATTCACCGGCATCGTAAGGAATGGAAGTCAGCAATAGTGTTTGCTGTAAATCAGCAGACATTTGTGGAAGTTTCTTTGCTTAGAATAAATGTGACCCATTTCTCATAAATGAGGGCCAAAGTTGTAGCTCCAAACTGGCTCTAAATTAAACAACAGTTTGGAAAAGGTGTTGAGAACCAATGTTGTCAGTTCATAAGATTCTGAAAATATCAATGATTAATGTTTAGTAATGCCATATGTGAAGATGGGTCACAGCTAACCGATTCTAATCCATACACAAAATCAATAGAGCGGAACAAGAAATAAGGGGAAAAAATAGGGACTGGCACTTTTGTATACAGAAAAGTAAATGGATGGTTTGATGGGCAAACAGACAGCCAGAAACATGACACCAAAGGACACGTCCATCACCTTCACCCCATGGAAGTGCAGATAGAAGTCTTCAATCTTCTTCAGGCCGTCAGGGGTGCGGACGTACTTGGGCATTCCCTGGAGCCCCACATGAACCGTGACCTGGAAGTGGTTCTTCTTCTGGCACACGAAGCTTCGTCTGGCACGGAGAAGTTGAAGCCTTTGTCGGCGTCCACTCTGTTGGCGACGGTCTGTCAACAGCCCAGGATGACAAGGTCACAGCACGGACAGTGTCCCACAACACAAAGCCAAACACCACCAGAATTAAACAACCCAGCAACCCAACAGACCACAAACAGACCTATACACACAGCAGAGCAGCGTCTCCATGAGTGGATGATCTTATAATGGCAGCTCCCCAAAATACAACTGGCTCTGGATATGTCACCGGACAAACCTGAATGGGAGCTATGTTTGGGGGAGTCAGCAAACAAGCAGTACCATTAAATAACACTAATAACAAAGAGTTAAGATATGAAAAATGAAAACAACATGCAGTAAAAAAGCACTTTCTCCCTATTTAAGGATCCCAAGGGGCTTTATAAAAGGTAACTGTAGACATGCATACATTCATTCTGAGTCAGTCACAGCAAACCTGCCATGACTTTGTGCTTCACAACTGCCCCCATCCCCTATATCCCAAACTACCCCTACAACTACCATCAGCCTAGCTATACATTCACTGTCATCCACAGAGAAGGATAACACTCCATAGAAACACCACACACACACACACACACACGCACACACACACACACACACGTATATGTATATATATATATATATATATATATATATATATATATATATTGGGCCCACTGCTACGGACAGATGAGAAACAGATGGATGGAGTTCACATTTGATTCTGCACAAAACACAGACTTTCCATTTCAGTTTCCACTCCATTATGTAGAGGAGACAGCAAAACTTATCCAAAAAAAAAAAAAAAAAAAAAAAAAAAGCAACTGAAAAAAAAAAAAACCTAAAACAAACACCAGTCCACAAGTCCACTCACAGGTCCTTGAAGTTGGCGTCGGTGAGCGTGTTCCAGCTGGTGTTGTTAAAGTTCTGCCACTTGATGACCTGATACGTCCCGTCCACGAACCCTGTGGTGGGGTCGAAGTCATAGGAGAAGTCATCCTCTGCGCCGCAGTCTCCGACAAACTGTGGAAACTGAGCCACTGTGCACACACACACACACAAACACACATCCACATAACATAAATGCACACACACACACACAAACACACACACGCACACACACAAACAAACATGCACACACACACTCACACACATACACCATACATACACATGCACACACACACACACACCATACATTCACATGCACACACACACACACTGAATACATGAGTAGTGGGGACAAACTAAGTACAGACTAACAACATCTGCATTATTACAGCAATAACTCTGCAAAGAATAGCAAAGAAAGAACAAAGGGAGGGGGTTATTACAGAAAGAAATCCATAACGAAAAAGAGGATGTTTGATTATGAATTATAAAATCCTTCACTAGCAGAATATGAATACACAGATGTGCACCTCAGCACACACACACACATGCATGCACGCACACACACACATCTACACACACACACACACACACACACACACATACACACACACACACACACACACACACATACATGCGTGTGTGCACGCATGCGCTCTCACACACACACACACACACACACACACACACACACACACACACACACACACACACACACGCACACACACACACACACACACACATGAGAAGTACACCACAATAAAATGGACAAGCAGGCCTCACACAAGAACAACAGGATAATGAAAGACGGGGGTGGGGTATAAAGAAGGGGTGTGGGTGCAGTGTGAAGTCTGGTTTAACTGAAGCACTGCTTGAAGGATCAATGACATGCCCACAGAACACAGGTACCTCCCAGTTTATTGCGTTCTTCACTTTTATGTCTTTTGACTGGGAGAAATATTAGACAAGGAAGTGCCTGTGTAAGGGACAGAGGCCTGCATGTGTGTGTGTGTGTGTGTGTGTGTGTGTGTGTGTGTGTGTGTGTGTGTGTGTGTGTGTGTGTGTGTGTGTGTGTGTGTGTGTGTGTGTGTGTGTGTGTGTGTGTGTGTGTGTGTGTGTGTGTGTGGTGTGTGTGTGTGTGTGTGCGCACGCGCACTGAGGAAGGTGGTGGATTAAAATATGAAAAACAAATGTTGGTTCAATAAAGCCAAGTAGTCTCTGAAACTGTAAAATATTACCTGCATTAATATATCCCATGGGGGCATATGTATGTATGGATGCATGAGTGTGTAAAACACAGGGTGGTGGGGGTGGAGGGCAAGGTGTACACACAAAAAAATGAGAGAGGGGAAAAGGGATTTAGGCAGCCTGGAGAAACAGTAAAAACTTATCGAAGATTATGAAATACATAGCAACAATTACAAAGCAGACAATTTGTTTGGTCAACAGTAGAACTTCTCTACCACTTTAAAAAATATCATGATCAATAGATATGTGTGTGCGTGTGTGTGTGTGTGTGTGTGTGTGTGTGTGTGTGTGTGATGTGCATGTGTGTTGAGTGTATGTACTTGTATGTCTGCGTGCATGCACGCATGTGTATGTATGCTTTTGCTTTGTTTTTGCTATCTTCTCCTTGCCACTCTAGTGGCATTACACCCACGTCAGTGTCCCTAAATACAACCACACCCAAGCTTCTCTGCCATTACAGGCCCCAGACCAGTCATCCACAAACAGCAGTCAGGTCACCCTGAGGCAACCCACCTAAGGAGACACTGCACAGTTGCCATATCATGTTGGTACTGTTCTGGGGAGTCTCTTCTCACACACAACATATGACAGGACACCACCACCTAACCAGTCGCCTTCTGACCACAACAGCTGCAGAGTCCTGGAGGCACCGTGAGTGAGCAGCGCCCTCCCAGAGGGTGCCATCCATCCATCCAAATGACCAGTCTCCATGATCTTGCTGATACCAACATCCTTGATACATACACATCAAAAGGCACGGATGTGGGTAGGAAATGGAAACAGAGGTCACCATGAAAGCAGGGCATGAAGGGCCACAGAAAGTGACAATTTCCTTTTTCGGTCTAACTTCAAATTCTGAAGATAGGATGGCTCTGATCCTTTGATCAAATGCCTTGGGGCATCTTCCTGACGACTCTTGGTGACCATGGGCGCTCCGTTTCTGCTGATGGGATGGAGCGTGCAGGGATGGAAATGTGCTGATGGTGCAGCAGTGTAAAGACCGAGTCATTTCGGCTTGTTCACCATCCTCCTCCTGCATCTAGTGTCTTTGCTTGTGGTGATGGAGGCTGTTGTGCCTTGTATGTCTTGCCTGCATGTCACGCTTGTCATGCCTTCTTCTTGAGGGGCGGAGTGTGGCTGCCCTTGACCCCAAACACTGATATGGAAAGGGCAGCCACTGCGACGGAAGTTCCCCTCGATCCAGCATCATGATAACCTCTTCTAATGTAAGACCATCTGTGCATGGTGAGCAGACCACATTCTCTACAAGGTGATGCTTAAAGCTGGGTAGTTCGCAGCCCTTGGTAAACCACGGTGGACCTAGAGGAGTAAAACTTTGACAAAAAAATCAGAGGGGAGTAGACCCCCCCCCTCCCACTGAACTACCTCCAAGACAGAACATGTTGCCTGAGAGAGCAGTGGGTTGACCTCCTTTTCCCTAACTCTTCTCATATGGAGAAAAGCCGACACATATGCAAACACACATCACTTAAGGGAAGACACTTTCTTGAACTGTGAGGAGGACCTTGTGCTGCAGACAAACGTATGGACATGATGAGAGAAAACGGACAGACAGGTGGACGTACAGGCTGCCCCAGGAGGTTCCTGCTTGATGCTGAAGACCCCACCTCCGTTCATGTTGGGCGGCAGCATGGCGGGCGTGAGGGTGTTGGTAGGGGAGTCGGAGTGCTTCCTTTTCTTTGTTGGGCTGGTTGGCCAGGTTGGTCATGCTGCACACATAATCGCATGCACACAATTGCACGCACAGGCGCATGACACCACACACACACACACACACACACACACACACACACACACACACACACACACACACACACACACACACACACGTACGTCATTAATGAACCTGTGACTCCCCCTGTTGAAGCTAGGCAAATTTTAGAACAACAAAATCTACGTAACATCATATTACAGCACTACATCAGCAATGGTGACCTGCCACCCTGGAAATGCATCCTTGCTATCTCACAGTATTTGCCACTACTACTAGCCAAAGAGGTATGGCTGTCAGGGATCAGTCTGGCTGAATGCTTTCCACCCGTCATCTGACCCCTGGATGGGCTTTCACAAACACTTATGTCAGCCTGGGCGCAACCAAAGGTCTGGAATCAAATCTCAGTTCAAAGTATGTTATCCCACTAACCTATGAATAAAGAACAAGTAAAGGGAGAGTACTTGAAAGTTATACTCTCCGGTATGATGGTCTGCTTTGTGTAAGCAGAATTTGATGGATTTGGTGAGCTTTTCCACATCATGAGCTAACAAAGTAAGTGTATAGAGATAGAAATATTTGATGAAGTCTTTGGGGGTGATTTTTGCACATACTTAACACTAACCAGGCATGAAAATTTGCAAGATTGCAGAAAAAAAATGTTTGAATCCGACAGTGAAACACTACAGTCTTATTTGCACTTGCTCACAAGTGCAGAAATACGACCTGTCACAATAAAAAGTGTTCAAGAAGTGATGAACGATCTGTTGAGCCCCAACACATGAATGAATTATTCATCACTAGATTATCAAACCAAACTGAAAATGTCCACACATTCAGGAAAAATCATATTCCTGCAACTGTGGGTAATTGCATCACCTTTGATGAGCTGATTTAGAATTGTGAAAGTCTGAGTGAAGCAAGCCTAATCTTGCATCTGACCAGCAGAAACAAGCCAGCAGGAAGGTTACTCAGCTAGTCACTGTGGAAGGCTTCAAGGAGGTGAAACCGATACCATGTCTCTTCCACGACTCTTCATGCCATCTGCGAATCCTTACTGTTTGGCTTCTTTCTTGGCTTGAAACCCTCTTAGAAACACTGAACCAACAGTTAAATGTGAAAGTAGGTTTTTTTTTTATTTTTTTATTTATTGGTGTTTTTTGTTTACCATTTGCATTGGCATGATGGGATACCATTTGCATGGCATGTCAGTGGGATACCATTTGCATTAATGCATGTCAGTGGGATACCATTTGCATTAATGGCATGTCAGTGGGATACCATTTACCAGTGGGATACCATTGCATTAATGGCATGTCAGTGGGATACCATTTGCATTAATGGCATGTCAGTGGGATACCATTTGCATAAATGGTGGGATGCCATTTGTCATGTGGTGGGATACCATTTGCATAAATGGCATGTCAGTGGGATACCATTTGCATTAATGGCATGTCAGTGGGATACCATTTGCATTAATGGCATGTCAGTGGGATACCATTTGCATTGATGGCATGTCATGGAATACCATTCGCAACATCCCATATCTTACTCAATTAGAATCTGATTTTAAAACAGTTTGCACCATTAGAATGAGGAATACAAACATATCTCCATCTTGCTAAACTGAAACTCACCTTTTGATAGAAGGGGACTCATCTAACATGGCTGAAGGCCACCTGTACATTTGAGAATTATTCTAGCTGTATGAAAGGATCTTACACAACACCACAAGATCAAATCAATTTAACTTCTTACAAAAGTGTAATTACGTATCCCAAAAAAACTCTGGGTTTCTTTACTGAAAAAAAAAAAAAAAGACATTTGCGAAAAAAAAAAAACAACAACAACAACAACGACAAAGTTCCCCCCCAAAAAAAAAAAAAAAAACTTTTCCTTAATAAAAAGTATAGATGTTCCAAAAGTATATGACTCCTCTCTTTTTTACAATTCTAAGTTTAACACCTGGCAGAAAAAAATCAACAGTTCCTATCCTATAACCCAACTTCCCCCCCTCCCCAAATTCTAATCTTTTCCCCTTTGGCAACGAAAGAACTACATTACAAAAAAGTTGAACTCTGAACTTCTGCTGCCTAAATTTTTTTGAGATTCTCCTGTCGCCAAAATACCTCAGAGACTCTGCTGCTGCCAAAATTTTCTTTGAGCTTCTGCTGTTGCCAAAATATCTCAGAGACTCTGTCGCTGCCAAAATTTCTTTGAGATTCCTGCTGTCGCCACAGCCCTGGCAGGAACACCCACCTGGTGTAGTGGTGATGGAGGAAGGGGTGGTTGATAGGCGGCGACATCTGGTGAGCCATCCCTGGGGGTGGTGGAGGAGGTCCCCCAACCCCCACCCCTCCCCCTTGCAGCTCTGGGGGCGGGTGACTCAGCTTGGGGGGCTCCGGAGGGCCTGCCCCATGTAGGCTGGGGGCATTTTAGGCAGACCCAGGTCGGGCATGGCGGGCACCCGTGTTGAAGACCTGTGTGCATGGCTTTGGGGCACCGAGGGCATGGCCCCTGATAGACTGCACTGCTTCAGGCAATTGTCTGCACACCACAACAGTGGCAGTGTTCACAATGACAGTCAGCGTAATATCATACAGTAATCATAATAATAGTAATGATAACAACAGAGAGAGGGATGTGCATAGTTTGTGGCGTGGAGAGCACGGACTCTGAACAACTGCAGTGTTTCAGGAAAAACCGTCTCGACAGACTAATATGGACAGACTTATATGGACAATAATGATGGTGATGATGAAAATGATATGATGAAAATAGTTGTAACAACAATTACAATGACAGCAATGATGACGACCGCATGTGACAAGCTCTCACAAAATGATAAGCAAGTTACTTTCATAAGATACTGCGTTATACACATAAACAGAAGCAGGAGAGAAGGATCTTTCCAGCGGCATAGGGTTACTGGTGTTCCAGTGGTATAGAAGCCATCTTGAAAAATGGGAGTTTAAAGCTGCAGTTTCTCTCACTTAATATCGGGAAGGGTGTACACAGTAATCAATGGATAATAACGATAACAACAGAGCATTTCTAAAGTGCCTTGCCAAAGGTTCTTGGTGCTGACAATTTACATTCTTGTGTACCCAACGGGTTGCCTACCTGGGTAGTGCCAACTGAAGAGCAACCGGCCGGTGCTTCATTCATTCATTTCCCATTTTCTTATTTCAATTTAAGCAAAAAAAAACTTTCTGAATGGTCTTGCAGACTGAGCTTTGAAAAAAAAAACACCCAAAGATGCTGGGGGAGGACCCAGAGAAAACACTGTCCTCACCTGCCTTTAGAGCAGTCCTGTGCCACCCTTGGAGGCCTGCACTGTGTTGACGATGGGTACAGGCACACGCAGAACACTCCATTAAGATATCAAGGGACATAACTGCTCCAGAACAGAGGTAAATCAGACTACAGGATGCAACTCCTAACAGCCTTAAAGTAGCGTCCCCATGGGTGTACCAGCCCGTATTTCATGACTGCAGAGCCCACCGGCGAAAAAAAAACACCACCCTCCAGCTGTCGAGCACACCCCACAGACCCAACCACCCCTGCCCACGGACAGATGCATTTAGCTGTAAACTGACCCCTATAACTTCTTGCTGCCTCTAGCAAAATTTGCCCTGGCCTGACTTATCTATCATTTTGTGAGAAATGCTCACATAATGACAACTAGAAGGCATTCCAGAGACAGAAGACCACCCAAATAACCAATTACAGAAAAAAAAAAAAAAAAAAAAAAAAATTCTGCCAGGGGAAGTAACCGCAGGTGCTGACAGAAACAGTTACATCCCATGTACGTTTTCCTCGCGCGGAAAATAAAAGAAATTAATGTTAGTGTTTATGCAATTAGATACAAAGTTTTATTATTCATGAATTAAAAATATTTCTTTTCATGGGCAGTTATCAGCTCTTTCCACACAGCACCCCCAGAGGATGGACATCAGTGTCCTTTCAAATCTAATCTATTGAGCCCTTCCTCAGTGCATAAATAACAAATACATGGAGAGTATTGTGACGTATTTCCGCCTTGTATCAGCGGTGTTTTGAGTAAGCAAACTTCAAATGATTTGGTGAGTTTTTTCCTTTTTTTTTTTTTTTCCCTTCCATCAATATAAGCCCATGAAGTAATATTACAGAAAGGCAAATTTTAGATTAAGTCATAGTCAAGTATCTTACCACATCACTGTAAAAGTATTCATGCAAAGGCCATTTAAATTTACATAGTTGCAGAAAATGCGTTTGACCATGAGACGGTCAATTTGAATTTTCACTTTATCATAAAAATGATAAAATTTGTGTGTTTTCGGCAGAATGCATTATTACTGCATTCTGTCAGAACATGAAGTACAGATAAAACAAAGAAGGATCTGTTTGGCTCCTATCTAACAAGAAACCACACTTCACTGGATAATTCAAACACACAACGAAAAATACTAGCAGATTATCTTTCTAACAGTTTTTGATCATCTCCTAATAAACCAAAACAAAGAATCCAGCTATTGTACGTCAACACCATAAAATTCCTAGCAGGGGCACACACACACACACACACACACACACACACACACACACACACACACACTGGAAAGCCAGCAATTGCCGCATAATCAGTGCAAGACTGAGACAGAAAACCTTACTGCCAGTGACAGCCAGAGGTGGGAGAGAGAACAGGTGTAGGTTTCCAATGTTTCATTACACCTGTAACTTGTAGGCAATCTGGTATCCCCTCTCTCTCTTTCCCTCCTGACTTTCCTGCCCTCCCTCTCACCTTTCTTCAACCCTCACCCCTTCCTTCCCCACAATAATTTAGAACAAGGCATTCACAAACATAATCTATTTTTTTTTCTCTCTTCAAACTTTAATACTATTAACTAAAAATCAGAAAAAAAAATGACCACATGACTTTAAAAAAAATGTAGACAAACAACATCAACAATAACAAGAACAGAAATAAACAAAAAACAAAACACAACACAAACCAAAAAAACGTGCAACTGAAAATAAGAAAGGAGAAAAAAAAAAATTCAGTCCGACGCTCCAGACAGAACACCCAGACAGCCTCAAGAGACAAAAAGACAGAAAGCTGGATGAGGTCACACAAGACATCAGGGAAGAATCATAAACAGCAAACAAATAACAATAACAATAAGAATGACGATGATGACAAAAGTGATAAAAAGACTTTTCTTGGCTAACACGATCAAGTCAGAAACACCACTGACAGCATAACAATGATGGAGTACATGAGGCAGTGTGGTGGATATTCTATCCCCGTGTCCTCTCCCTCCCTCTCTCTCTCTGTTTCTCACCATGCATATCACCTACAAAGCTACACCACCTAAATGTTGAGCATTGTCCTTGGCCGTCAATGAATGGAGTGAGTAAAAAAAAAAAAAAAAAAAAAAAAAAAAAGAAAGGAGGTTGGCTGGAGAGAGGGCTGGAGAGAGGGAAGGGAGGAAATAGGGGAAAAGGAAGATTTCAAGGATGACTGACAAGACAGGCCCCCACTGAACCAGGTACCAGCAGGTACCAGGAGGTACCATCCTCAACAAGGGGGGGGGGGGGGAGGGGGGAGGTGGAGGGGTGGCGACCCTGGGTCACGACACACAGGTGTAGGGGTTTGCCCCGGGTCACCGTGGCATTACACGCCCGTGTTGGCACTTCAGTTTTTTCATGGGACTCTCTGCACCCATACTGACACACACACACACACACACACACACACACACAGACACACACACACACACACACACACACACACACACACACACACACACACACACACACACACACACACACACACACACACACACACACACACACACACACAAGCCCCCCAGAAAGAATATATGAAATGTTCATTTCAGAAGGCAGCCCTGGGAAGGGATGGGAGGGTTGGAGGCTGTGGTGGGGGGTAGGATGGGGGGGGGGGGGGGGGGGGGGGGGGGGGCACTGAAAGGTATGGAAGAGAAGGGCAGTAGAGAAGGAAGCTGGGAGAGGCTGGACATACAGTGCGCCAAAGCAAAGACACACACCCTGTGCACAAAAAGTCATCTTCTGAGAAGTGTCACAGTTAACATGAGCTAAGCATTGCTGATTTGATAGGTTCTTCCCTACGAATGCGTGCGTGCGTGCGTGCGTGCGTGCGCATGAGTGTGTGTGTGTGTGTGTGTGTGTGTGTGTGTGTGTGTGTGTGTGTGTGTGTGTGTGTGTCTGTGTGTGTGTGTGCGCGTGCGTGCATGCGTATGTTGTTTGCATGTAGTATACTGGGCTAACCTGGAAAGCGATTTACCAACAGGTACGTCCCCCCGCTCTCCCCCTCCCTTTTCCCCCCTCATAAACCCACTTTAACTTTTTGTAAACCCAGTCTTTTTTCACATAGATCCCTGTCACATTTTTACTGTCAGAAACATTTCTTTAAATGTTCTACACCTTCTAAATAGTTTTGTAAATGGGAAAAAAATCATAAGAAGATTTCTGGAAAAAAAAAAGTCTTGAAATGTACTAAAAAGTTTTTTAAAAAAGAAGAAGAAGAAAAAAAGTCATAGTAAAATGTGTGTGAGCGTGCACGCATGCATGCATGTATGTGTGCATGCATGCGCATGCTGGGGCACATGTGTGCATCCATGTGCATGTGTGCATGTGAGCATGTGGTGATTTAACATGTACAAAAACCTCACACACGGAATACAGAATCTCATGCTCATATACTAAAAATGACAGACAAAATGGACAGACAAAATGGACAGACACATTAGTAGTAGTCTGCACGTAATTATATGTGCTGACCTGAAATTGGGAGGGAAGATGTGAAAAACCTTCACCCCTTTACTTGGGACTACAGTGGCATATCAAAGGAACTTTATATCTGCACCATTTAACACCAAAGATCTGATGGTTCATGCGCGATTGTCAAACTTTTAGTCTTTTAGCCACGTCTCTTTAAAAAAAAGTACAGAACCAATTGTAAAGACATTTAGTAGAAAGACAGAACATGGCCTAACTTTCCTCCCCCCCCCCTCCTCCCAATCTCCCCCTCCCTCTCTTTTCAACATTTTTTTTTTTGTAAAGATCAGGATCACAAAGAGGATCCAGGATTTTCTCAACTTTAACACTGCAAGATATACAGCATTTTTCATCCGTTTTTCTTCACCAATTATTATGATTGTCAACCATTTGTAAATCTTTTATGCACTGATGCACATATCTCAATGAAAACAACAAAAAATAATCAATGCTGTTTGATGTGGTGGTAGTTAGGAGTGGTGCAGATCCTGATTACAACCGGATCCAGTGAGCAAAAAAAACACTGAACCTTGACAGAGGTCTCCAGTCTCCTGAGGGCCTTTTTTTTTTTTTTTTTTTTTTTTTTTTAAAGTGGCTCCGTTATCTCCATGGAAAAAAGTATATAAAGTTAATATATGTGCATAGCCTTCTATGTCAATCTCTTTCCACATGGAAGAGAACTTTAATCAGTCATCAACTGACAAATAATTTTTTTTTTTTTTTTTAATAGAGTTCATATTCCACAATCTGTTCACATCCCTCACTTCTCTTTTGCAAGTCTCCTACATATCTTCAAGATTGAGTCATTACTACACCATCAATGACATTTCATAACTCTTAACATTTATCACCATTATAACAACAATTCGCACATATATTGTATCACCTATGTAACGAGTTGTTCAGATGTGTATAACCGCTGCACTTACTGAACAGAGTCATGAAGGGGTATGAAGAAGATGAAGCCAACAATTCTATTTTACTCCAGTTCACTGAAGTGATCAGCCATTGAGTCTCTCACAGTCATCACCTAGAACGCTAGATGATCCAAGCGTGCTGCACCCTTTGTTTATCACACACTCACATTCTCTTTTTTTTTTTTTTCTCCTCTGTCTGCTACCTCATTTTGGCCACAGACATTATACAAGGACAAAAAAAAAAAAAAAAAAAACCACATACAAACAACAACAAAAAACCCATAAGAAAACGAAAAATTTCAGCACACTGAATCACTGGTGGAACGGCACATTTCCCAATCACACAATTCTTTTCTCTTTCTCTGTTCAATGATTAGCAACGAAGGTTTTCTTTCTTTCTCTCCCCCCCCCCCCCCCCACCCTTTCCTCCAACATCTGCCCTCTCAAAGACACTCTGGAACTTTTTAATTAAAGCCCAGCACCCCTCTCATCACACACAAAAACTCAGACTTAAAAAAAATCAGATTGTATAGTCTACATCTCAAAACCCCATCTTTTTACTTTTAATTATATTCAGCCACAGATCTCAAAACCACGACTGTGGACCTTCAACTAAATCCTACCACCCATCTCTCACACACAGCCTTGAACTTTTAATCAAACACTATTCAAAATTCAAAATCTAACCTGATTCAACTTTTTTTTTTTTCCTTTCTTTCTTTCTTTCCTTTTTTTTTTTTTTGCGGGGATCAAATTCTATATTAACATCTCAAAACACACAACCTTGGATTTTTAATCAAATTTTACTGTTCGTCTCAAAATACAACTTTAGAACTTCTCAGAAACATTATATTGTTGATCTCAAAACACAGCCTTGGACTTTCAAAAACTCTACTGTCTATCTCAAACACCGCCTTTGACTTAATCAAATTCTATAGTCCATCTCAAAAGGCAACCTTGGATTTTTAAATCACATCATACTGTCCATCTATAACGAAACCTTGGACTTTATAACCACTTCATGTTGTCCATTTCAAAAGTCAACCTTGGATTTTTAAATCACGTTCATGTTGTCCATCTCAAAAGACAACTTTGGATTTTTATTTCACATCATATTGTCCATCTCAAAAGCCAACCTTGTTTTTTATTTCACATCATATTGTCCATCTCAAAAGCCAACCTTTTTTTTTTTATTTCACATCATAGTGTCCATCTCAAAAGGTAACCTTGGATTTTTAAAAACAGATGCCGTTGTGCACAAACTTGAACTTTTTACATCACATCCAATGATCCATCTCGAAAGACAACTTTGAATTTTTACAGCACACAATGCTTTCCATCTCAAAACAACCAAAGGGTTTTTAACTGCATTATACTGTCCACCTACAAACAGAACCATGCCTTTTGACTCAAATCCTAACCCCCCATTCTAACACTCATAACAGATTCTGAATGAAATCCTACCACACATCTGAAAACACAACCAGGGACTTTCTCAAAAATACCACACACATCCTCCTCATATGAGAGCAAGAATTTTTTCCAGTCTAAACCATCTCACAACACAGTCTGGGACTTTTAGTCCAGACACTCATCCACAAGGGCTTCCAATCGTGAGGTCCATTCTCAAATATGTTTTTAAAAAAAAAAAAAAGAAAAAGTAAAAATGGCAAAGAAATACAGAACACTGACCACCCTCCATCGGTCTTTACATTGAAGCTGCCGACAGGGAAAACCCTCCACAGTCCTAAGGGACAGGTGAGAGGGGAATGGGGGGGGAGGAGGGTCCAGGAAAAACACTGGAGGAAATCAAAGTGACTCGCATCTGACAGAGACAGGTGAGGGAACAGGCACCTGAGGAAATATAACGGCTGTTCTCTACCTAATTCCTCCACATACACCAAGGAAGGACATCTCTTCCTCCCACCCACCTTAGCAGGGATTCCCTTTTATTTTGAAGAAAAAAGGGGGAAGGAACAGGCACTTGAAATAACAGGCACTGAACAGTTTATCACATACAACTGATCCCCAAACCTTTGATTAAGATCAAACAAAGATCAAACAAAAAAAAATTGGTTTCTCCAAAATCCAGCCAATCCAAAAAAGAAATTTCAGTCCTATCAGGTAAGCACACATGAATATATCACTGACCTCAACTATTCTAAGGTGTGAAGGAAATAGGCATCGGGGAAAAAAACACAACATCATTTCCTCACACTAGTTAGTTAGTGTGTACGAAAGGCACTCATATTTTTCTTTTCTTTTCTTTTTTTTTTTTTTTTTTGTTAAATGATCAGAATACTGGCAGATGCTTGATGCTACAAAATGGTTGTTTCTTCCACATCACTTGAGTCATATTGTTTATAGCTGACGCCACCAACCACATATGGCTTCAAAAGGTCACAGTACCCATCTTCTAAAGGAAGAAGATGAAGGAGTCTACTTTGATGTCTTCCTTCTTCCTTGATCCTCAGCTTCAACTCTGAGGTTTACTACTGGTGAGATTTCTGTGGAAGTGACCATTTTTCATCCTACCAATAAGACAGACAGATTTTGTCTTTGGAGATGATGTCTAAAGATGATAACAGAGTGCTTGGGTTGTGGCTTTGTTGTCGTTAGTTTTCATGTGTTGTCCACTCATTGTGATGTGATGATGAGTGTGTGTGATAGCGAGAGAGTGTGTGTGTGTGTGTGTGTGTGTGTGTGTGTGTGTGTGTGTGTGTGTGTGTGTGTGTGTGTGTTAGTGAAAATGAGGCTGTCTTTCATTCAATGCCTATCTCACGCTGAAGTGATTAAAGATAAGTGATTGCTTGTTCACTTTCATTGTCATAATTGTTTTGTATCTTGCCTGAAGAAGACCTAAGAAGTTGAAATGCG
Source organism: Conus betulinus (assembly GCA_016801955.1). Taxonomy (NCBI): domain Eukaryota; kingdom Metazoa; phylum Mollusca; class Gastropoda; order Neogastropoda; family Conidae; genus Conus; species Conus betulinus. Next base: position 52,017 of record JADBJO010001057.1, on the reverse strand, counting down.
TCGTGTGTTTGTCTTGTGATTCGTTTGTCCACTTTTTTTTTTTTTTTGCAGTTCGCTAACATTCATTTAAGATTTGCTTAAGTGAATTCAGACCAGAATTCGCTTATGTAACACACAGTCAAAGGTCTTGTTTGCAATTTTTTTTTTTCCATTTCATACCACGGAGGAATCAGGAACGGGTCTACATTCTCAGATGAAAAACAAACAACACCACCAACACCAACACACACCTGAATATAGGCAAATACATGAGGAAGAAAATGACAGCCAGTGTTCGATTGATCCACAGGGAGGTAGGATGTGAGGCAATGTCTATGGGGGGTAAAGCCAGTTGGCAAGGGGCGTGACCCCTGTTGGGGTGTACACAGCAGGTAACAGGTCCTCCACAGTGGGTGGATTGGGTGGCCAGGCCCGCTGGCAGGTTATGCACAAATTAAACCAGACACTTCTTCCTCCTTCACCTCTCCTCTTTCCTTTCCCTTCCCTTAGTTTCAGCCAGTAAACATAGAACTGCTCTGTGTGTGTGTGTGTGTGTGTGTGTGTGTGTGTGTGTGTGTGTGTGTGTGGGAGATTGTGTGTGTGTGTGTGTGCTTGCCTGCAAGGGAGATTGTGTGTGTGTGGTGATGTGTGTGTGTGTGTGTGTGTGTGTGTGTGTGTGTGTGTGTGTGTGTGTGTGTGTGCCTGCAAGGGAGATTGTGTGTGTGTGTGTGTGTGTGTGTGTGTGTGTGTGTGTGTGTGTGCGTGTTTGTTAGTGTGCATATATATATATGTCAGTGCCTGTGAGAGAGTGTATAGGGCGGGTGAGAGTGGGAACAGGGGCACTAAAGATACACAGAAATTAAAGAAACTAACAAATGTTCACTATGAAACAAATAAAAACAAAATTCCAGATTTCAAAATTCCAAAAGATCAACTGATCTCCTTGAATTTGTTTGCACCCGCCTCTAAAATTGTTCCATTTTTTCTGATTTCCTTTTTCTCATAAGAAGCAAGCAAACATTCAGGATGTGATCTGTTGTACTGCAGAACCGTTCAGGTTAATTTACAACATGTATGACCAACATTTGGACAGTACGAGGCACTTACAAATGTTTCAAAACTGGACCAGAAAATGCAAGCCTATTACATCAGGCAAGCTGACAGCTAAGAGGGGTGGTATATCACCGGGAAAAAAAAAAGAGGGTGAGCAGAGGGGCATACAAACCAGCACGCATGTTTTTTTTTTCATGTTTACATGTGTGTGTGTTCAAACTGGTATTGCAAAATGTTTTGAGGTGTCAGAAAGTGCTAGAGAAATGTCCTGGAATCCATTATGATCAAACCTTTATAAAATGGACTCTTACGATAAACCTTTAGAAAATGGGGTGTATTGGAAAATTGTGTGACACCCTTACAAATGCATGTTTCAACGGACAAACAAACATACAAACAAAACAAAAAGTGTACATGAAAGACAGCAGAGCTCCATTCAGGTCAACTTATCCTAGATCGGCCCTTCGAGCTGGATCCATACCAAAATGTAACCCCCTCCTCCATCCCCCACTTAAAATTAAAAAAAAAGGATATGCGTAATGTTTGGAAGGAGGAAAAAATGGTGAAATTGGCATAAGGGGGTAGGCTGAAGGGTTGGTTAGATGGTAGGCTTTCATTTCTTTTCCTTTTTTTTTTTTTTTTTTTTTTTTGTTGGAGAGACTGGTTCAACCAGTCTTGTAGACTACACTATCCAGTGCAAAGTATCAACTTTTCTGCTTTTCATTACCCAGAAGGCAGCGCAGTCAACACCCACGGATGACAGACGAATTGACAGACCATAAAGTAAGCACAAAGACTTGTCAAATGGCACACCCTGGCAAACAGCACGACAATAGTTAAAATCGTGACGACAGTGTACACACAGGTACTCACCAGGCAAGGAGTGGGGAGTGTCGTCCTGAGGGGAGTAGGGCTCAGATCCAGAGTCGGGTGGACTGTCTGGCAAAGGTCTGCAACAGACCCAAGGACATGTGTAACCCTGACCGCCACACCAACATGTGGTATACCCTCACATCACACCAAGGACACAAGGACACATGTAACCCTGACCGCCACACCAATGTGTGGTATCAACCACAGCACATACCCTCACATCACCCCAAGGACACGTGTACACCCTGAACCACAGCACATCCGTCACACCAACGTGTAGTATCAACCACGTACAGCACATACCCTCACATCACCCCAAGGACACGTGTAACCCTGACCGCCACACCAACGTGTGGTATCAACCACAGCACATACCCTCACATCACCCCAAGGACACGTGTAACCCTGACCGCCACACCAACGTGTGGTATCATACACAGCACATACCCTCACACATCGCCCCAAGGACACATGTAACACAGCACATACCCTCACATCACAGGTTGTGGCCACCTTGACACACTTCAAAGTGGGTGCTGTCCACATCCACTCCCTTTTCACTCCTGTCATCATCTAGTTCTGAGAAACAAACGAACGCATTTCCAAAGCTGCCAGCCTGTGGTAAGCAAAATCAATCATTCTGGGAGGGTGGGATTAGGAGAGAAGGGGGAGGGGTGGGAGAGGAGGGGATGGACAGGATTAAAGTGAAGACCACCCCATTTTGGTGAAGGTCATCAACAGACACAGCACTGTTTCGTTTAAAGAAAAAATAGCCCTGTGTGCTACTGTACTCACAACATGCGGATCTGCTCTCTCTCTGTCTCTCTCTCTCTCTGTCTCTCTCTCTCTCACACACACACACACACACACACACACACACACACACACACCACACACACCACAACAAAATAAACACTGTTTTGTTTGAAGTCACTTTAAATGAACAGTCATCAGTATGAAGAACGAACGAGTGCACTGAGAGAGAGAGAGAGAGAGAGAGAGAGAGAGAGAGAGAGAGAGAGAGAGAGAGAGAGAGGAGAGGGGAGACAGATAGACAGAGAGAGAGAATCAGCGAGAAAAACAGGTACCAACTTTAAAAAAGACAAACACTGTAATCTAACACAGCAACAGCTGCAAACATTCCCACCACAGGCTGTAAACACTGACAAACTTGTTCCATGAGATACACTTAAACATTCGTCAGCCACAACAGCAAAAAAAAATATCACAGAAAACACAAAGGAGGAGTGAGAGAACACAAGTTGTAATGCACCTCCATGACATGACCTAAAAAGGGGAGGGAGGGAGAAAGGGGGGGGGGGGTGGGGGGAGAAATCAGCCCAAATTTCACACCCTTTCAAGGATTGTGAGAAACAAATACCCTGCAATATCGTAAGCAGCTGCTCAGCAAACACCCAAAGGAAATATATACCTGCTATAAAGACTGTCAGCATAAACCGCTTAGAAGACTCTTTTTACTGGTTTTCAACTGTTATCACACTGAAACCTTTACCAGATGTCGCTTTTGACTACACACTCCCAACAATGGCAGTCACCCATGATCTGTACATTGACTTCACTGTATGTTTTCGCTGTGTTGATCCCTTTTCAGATAATGTGGATCATACAAGACCATACCCTTCAAAAGACTTCTGAAGAGTTGTATATAAACTTACCAATATTACAGGTCACCCGCAATGTGACAGTTTATACTCAATATGCTGTCCAATCCAATTACTTTTGTTTTAAGTATCGGTCTTCCACAACCAGCATCATCGGAAAATGCCCTGCTCAACAGTGAAGCACGAATTCATTTTTCTTCCCCTTTTCATACATCAAAAATCAGGTGTCAGCTGCTCCCTGGGGTTTTGACAAAATCACAAGATTTCACCTGAACATTTTTAAATGACTCAAGAGATTCAATGATCCTATAAGCCGGTAAGGATGGCGAAGATTAAAGGCTGCACAAAGTAAGGATGCCATTGAACTGTGAGGACGCTACATCTGTACAGGCACATACACACTCTCACAACTACAATGGTAAATACAAGAGCGCAGATCGCCACCATTAAGGAATGAATCTTGAATTCTCCCTTCAAATCAGTTCAACATTAAATTTCCCTTCTGGGGAAGTAATTGTTGCTACAGACTAAAGGAGTTACTTCTCATGTACTGTTCTTTTAATAGAACATATAACCTCTGAAACATCAGCCTTCATATGGCAAAAAAAAAATCCACCTATGAATCTGCTAACTAGTAGAATAGCAACTTCCCCATATCCCCAGTTCTGTGGAAAATGTGTTGTGATCTTAATACTGTGAACTGATTCTGCTGCTGTTGTTGTTTTATCTGGAACCACATCAAAATTTAACGGCATCATCCACGGGCCACATTTCGTCTTTCCAAAAAGCTTAAAAGGGTCCAATTCTTCAGTTTTTGAGGTAAAAAAAAAAAAACATCTTTCTGTGCAATCCTGGACCTGAAATTTGATGGCAGTTCATACCAAAGTTTGACGACTTTGTCTGTGGAGCACACTTCCATCATTTTGATGAAGTTTGGTCCAAATGGGTTTGATTCTTCTTGTGATATCATCTTGCTGTCAGGCAAACCAGCCAACCAATGTGAGTGAAAACATAGTATCCATGGTGGGGGTAACTAAAGCACACAAAACATGAACATGAAGATTCAAAATCGTGAATGCTTGCTCTAAACCTGTCTGCTCTAATAAAGTAACGATAACAGCGACAATAAAAAGTAGAAAAAAAAAAATCAAGATTTAATTCTGATGACACTAATAACTATAGTCATACTAGAAATGACAAAGACAGCTTGCTGATTACTTTCTCAATTTTTCTCACTCCGAAAAAAAATGTTTCTTATTTATATATATAAAAAACAAAAAAACAAAAAAAAAAAAAACCACGGTTATAAAGCACCGCTCTTAATTCAATTTTAAAAAGTCAAGATTTTTCTTTTATCTGCAATTCACTAGGCATAAAAACATACCTTCCTTGATCTTGTCTAGTGTCATCTTGACCTCCCAATTTAAACAATCTTTTTCCCTTTTCTTTTCTACTGGTCATTCATCGCAGTGCCCACCATGGTCATTGGGGGAAGGCACTGCAATACTGAGCACTATCTCTGTGGTCTCAGCTTCTGATGGTTGTGGGCAACTACATCATCACCCCCACACCAAACTTGTCATTCTGATACCGGATAACACCAATCCTGGAGTATCCATCTATCAATTGGTATTCCAGTACCTGCTTTCAAACTGATGTGGATTTTTTTTTCCAACTAGCTGGCGGAAAACATCACTTCACATCTGCACTTTCTGTTTACTTCAATGTCGTTGCCGTTTTCCATCATAGCACGGATTTACTTGCGGCCCAAATCGTAACAGTCTGCAGGGTCCCATACTTTTGTGAATCTCTTCACCATCCTTCATCTGCTTGTGGATGCCATATTTTCAAACTAATATACTCTAAGTTAACATAACAAAAACAAAACAAACAAACAAAAAGTAAAGCAAAAGCTCTGTACTGAGCGTACCTTAAAGCAGCAAAAAACGTAGTGCTGCTGCCTACGCGGTGCAGCGCTGCTGCTGTGGAGGTGCTCAGCAGCAGAGGGGTGACAGTCACGGATTGCACGACTCCACATTTTGTTTCCCTTAGCCCCCTCCTCTCCCCCCCCCCCCCCCCCACCCCCCCCCCCCCCCCCCCCCCCTCCCCCCCTCCACCCCTTCATCCTATCACACAGAGGGTGAAAGCTGTGCAGTCATGACGTGCGTGCATTGCATTAAGCCGACCCCCTTTTTCTATGCACTGCGCTTAAATCCTTGTCCTTCAATCACTCTGCCAATGGGTCAGAATGAAAGTGGGAGGGTGAAAAAAAAAAAGGCTTATGAATAACAGAGAGAGCAGGAAAGGCGGGTGGGGGGGGGTGGGGGGATGGGAGGAGAGGGAGGGAGGGAAGGGAGAGAGACAGTGAGGGAGACAGAAACAGACAGCTACAGAGACAGAGAGAGAGAGAGAGAGAGAGAGAGAGAGAGAGAGAGAGAGAGAGAGAGAGAGAAAAGGCAAATGGGGACACACACACACACACACACACAAAGAGAGAGAGACAGACAGACAGAGAGAGACAGACAGACAATGAGAGAGAGATTTGATGTACAGAAAACATATAAACACACAAATAAAACAATAATAATCAATGCGACAGAATAAAACAATCCTAAGTCCAGAGTTAATCCATCTCAGTCCGTTAAAATAAAAAACACATAAGTTCGCACACGAACGCATGCGCACACACATACACACTTGCACGCGCCTGCGTACACATATGCACACACAGACAAACATACACACACGCACACCTGCAAACATATATACATGCATGCACGCTCTCTCACACACACACACACACACACACACACACCACCACCACCACCACCATCACCACCACCAAATATACAATTACCGTCCACTTTCAAAATCATTATCAATCAAATGTCATAACAGGCAGCGAAAAAAAAAAGGAGAATGAAAGGGGGGGGGGGGGGGGGGGGTATTAAAAAAAAAAAAAAGGGGGGGGGGGGGATAGAAAAGAAAAAAAAAGGCGAAGCGAAATCTGAAATTAAAAAAAAAAAAAAAAAAAAAAAAAAGCCCCAACGTACCCCGCCAAAGATGCCTTGCCATGCCATTCATTATAGGCCTACACAGAACAAAACACACCTCCCGCCAAGGCAAGTCCCACTCTACGGACGCCACGGAGGCGCGCGCTCATTTGAATGAACATGTGTGTTGATAAGATCTGAAGATCTGAAGGCGCCTAGTACGATTGTCAAGTGGGTCTACACGGCTGACAACTGGCGGAGGGAGAGATAGTGGGTGGGACAGCGAGAGCTGGAGAGAAGGGGCAAGGGTGGGAGGTTGTAGGGGGCGGGAGGGAGGGAGGGGGAGCGGGGGACGGACAAGGCGACATAGTACAAAGGGTGCCAGTCACTGGCTGGTACGTGTCTGATCGGACGGACAGCCTAAAAAAAAAAAAAAAAAAAAAAAAAAAAAAAAAAACGAGCACGCACGCACGGCGCGCGCGCGCACACACACATACACATACAGTGCCCACGCGCTGTATGTGTGTGCGTGTTAGAGGAAGAGCGAGCGAGAGAGAGAGAGAGAGAGCTGTATGTTGATTTTACATGAGTGGATAAATCCTGTACCTAGCTTTTCTTTTTTTTTTTTTTTTTTTGCGTTCTTACTCTTTCGCACTGATTATCATTATCGCCTGAATTGTGTGTTCTTTCCTTTTTTCTTTTTCCTATACATCAAATCTCTCTCTCTCTCTCTCTCTCTCTCTCTCTCTCTCTCTCTCCTTTCTCTCTGTCTGTCTCTGTCTGTCTCTCTCTCTCTCTCTCTCTCTCTCTCTCTCTCTCTCTCTCTCTCTCTCTCCATTTCATTTTTTTTTTTAATCGTTTGGGGCACGATTAATGTATGGAGGATTCCATGGCGAGGATTCACATGTGGCGATTGCAGGGACTTGCAGCCTGACATTCTTTTGAGAGATACAGAATACCTTCATGGACTCGATCTTTTGGGTGACCCTCTCCTTTCGCAGTCTATATGGGCCTACATAGTTCACCGCTATGCCGAACATAGGTCTACCTCACAGGGCATTAGAAAACGCTTTCCACGAGCACTGGTTCTCAACACCCCCACCCTCTTTTCTTTCTACTGCATTCGAGTCTGTCTGTCCGCCTCCAAGATCTTTCCTTTCGTTTCTTTCTGCGTACGCAGCCTGATACTCCTGCGGACACTGTCTGTATAGACAGGCAGTGGGGTTTTGTGTGTATGACCGTTTTTTTTTATCTCACCATTAAGGCAGCCATACGCCATCTTCGGGGAAGATGCATGCTATGTGTAACGTGTCATCCATACCAACGGCCAAACTGGCCTTTTCTTCCGAAAGTTGGTGATGGGATTTTACGTGTGTGCAAGATGTTGTGCGTGCGTTCACACACGGAACGTCCGTTTATACTCTCATTCGAATGACTGTATGGGGAATGGAGTCAGAACCAATGTTAACTCCGAGGGAAAAATCCCCCTGTACCGGAATTCGAACCCGCTACCACAGGATCGCGAGTCCGGCGTTCTACCAACTGAGCTATTCCGGCCCCCGCCTCCAAGATCGGAGTTTACGACACTGACAGGATCTTGTGACCAATTCTGGGTATCTTTCTCCTCAGCTTGCCTTCGGTTCTTCTGTTTCCAGAGGCATCTAAGCTGCACCCCTGAAACCCTGAAATTATGCTTCCACGAGGATGCATGTTGCTTCCTTTTATCGATGCATGAAGCGTGGGCAGTTAGTATCTCCATGGGGCTGTCCATCTTTAGTCGCGGGCGTGATCGTCACTCAACAACCTGGAGAATCCATGACCAAAAAATGGATCACTCAGCGTTCATGCTCTGTCGGTATGCTACATCTTCTGAACAAAGGAAAATCCGTCCGGAACTCTCTAAATTCCTCGTGCAACTACTTCAAGATATACGATGCATAGTGAAAAGTTCCCTTTTAAAAACACGTACCCGGAGCGGCAAAAATATGCGGCGAAAGTCCAGAAAATGGCGGCGATAATGCAAGCGGCAAAAATACAGGCGATGAATCTATAGGTTGCCTTTAACTGCAATCGATTATTATCATCAAGGATCTATGGGCACACCACGGTTATATGTATTATGACAGGTCACAGTTTACACTTGAACCATTTTTCATTTGGACCCGTCTATGATTTCATTATTATCTTTTCACATTCACACAATCATGGATTTCTATTCTGCGAAATGGATTTACTGGATGATCATAACTAATTTTGAAGCACTGTTTCTGCCCAGACAGGCTCCAGTACACAGTTAAGTCTGCTGTGGGCTCATTTGGGAAGACTAGAACCACACAGTCGAGTTTCATCCACTGAATGGCTGCGCCTCTGAGAGTGGTGCTCGAATTTCCTGGCCAACGCTGTATAGGTCCGTATCTGTCGAGCCTGGTGGACGCCTGGAGATATTATGAAAGTCAGCGATGAGCAAATCCCTTGTCATGAAGTCTCTGACCGAAATGGAACTCCACACTATCACCGTCATCCTCATCAATCAGCATGTGGGAAAAAAACAGGTCTTGAATTCTGTGGCCTTTTTCATGCCCCGCTCTTATGGTTACCTCACTTTCGATTTCCTCCCCACGAACGAGCCCTTGGCGAGGTCGTGTCGTGGTTACCAGTATGGGCAAATTCAGGAGGACTTATTAGTGGATGGACGTGGTGGCGCTCTCCACAGAAGGACCTCGCTCACTCTGGCTCTGTGACCAAAAGCTATCAATGTCGACTGAAAAAAAAAAAGTATGGGACGTTGTGGGGAGTGTCCTGCGTATACTGGATGAGAACAGGCACTACTGAACAACAACGAAGAGACTCGACAGCAGCGCGGTATCTTCTCTGGCGGGTTGCCTCATGACGACTTGACACTGACCCGCAACTATTGGGTGGTGCCGGGCTGGGGGGGGGGGGGGGGGGGGGGGGGGGGCCTGTGTAGATGGTGAGCCGAAATGAGCGGCGTGGGGGTAAATGCCATTGGTATGGGACAGAAGGTGGGACCCCCCCCCCCAAAAAAAAAAAAAAATAAATAAATAAATAAAAAAAAATAATAAATAAATAAAATAAAAAATTAAAAAAAAAAAAAAAGAAAGAAATTGGCTGGCGTAGTAAAAATGACAACATGCACTAGAATTGCGCCGGTTTTGAAGTGCGAACTGAAAACGGGCGAATCGGATCCTCGAATAGGAAGGGCGTGGAAGGTTGCATACTGTGAGGGAAGTGGGAAGCATCTAAAAATCATAACGAACAATGGCAGAGTCTGAGGATATGGGAAGGAAGTGGAGAAGAGGAGAAAAGGGGGGGTGGTGGGGGGGGGGGGGGGGGGGGGGGGGGGGGGGAGGGGGTGAGGAGGATGGGGTTGCGAGTGGTCCTACAGCGTCAACTCAGGCGGGACGTAATACAGACAAACATGGACAGTCCGAAAAGAAAGGTAAGTGCGGTGTACACAACGGGTACCCGTGCAAGCCTGGTACTGGTTGCACTGGGTCCCTTGGCCTGCCCACAGCAAACAACAGGAGTAATGTCAACTCTCGTCTGCCGGCTTTTCGCGCCTGGCCTGTGAATAACCCCCTCCCTGCACCGTTGGCCTCCTGTCCCTCCCATCCTACGCCAATCACTCTTGCATTGGTACTTGCCCCCCACCTCCCTCCCCTCCCTATCTCCTTCTCTCCGTAAGAGGCCAGGGCATTTCCTCAAGATTGATCTTTCTTACTCCCTCCCCCTCTCGGTCTGTCTGTCTATGTACTGCCGGCTAATAAATCTTTCTCTCTTTCCCTCCTTCCCCTCTCTTTCTCCCTTCCCTCCCTCACTTTCTGTCTGTCTGTCCCCCTTCACTTCCCCACGTCACTCCCGACCTCTCCCGACCCCCCCCCCCCCCCCTACCCCCGCCTTCCTCTCTCTCTCTCTGTGCCCACCTCCACATTTGGAACTGATGAAGCAGGCGGAAAGCGGGTATGCTGACAAAATGTGAGGCAAAGTTTATGCTACACGCCACAGACAGCAAGTTACCCGTGGCATGATGACACCAGAATCCTTTAAAACCAAGATATGACAGCCAGAGAGAGAGAGAGAGGAGAGAGAGAGAGAAGAGAGAGAGAGAGAGAGAGAGAGCTCTGTTTTTGCGCGCGCAAATAAAGCTGATAAAAACCAAGATCACTGTCTTTAGGAAAGGCGGCTATCTGTCCAGACATGAAGGCTGTACAAGGGTCATCCAACTGAAGCTGTGAACGAATATGGTTACACTGGGTTTAAATCTATGTCCATGCTAAGCTTAAAACAGGGAACTAATCATCTGGTAAGTAAAGCTAAAGAAAAAAAAAGAGAAAAAAAAAGGTGGTCTTTCTTTTCTATTTAGGGCTTTCACTCACCTAAAACAATTATCTCAAGGAACGTTTCTCAGAATTGTTTGTAATTAAAAAAATACGATCAATTTCTTTTTTCCTCGTAAATTTGATGTCTATCAACACTTGACAGCATCGAACATGTGCATCTTAGTGTACGCAAACATTTTCTGGGAGTGCCAACAAAATCTCCCAACAAACGGGTTTATGGAGAATTAGGTAGATATCCGTTAACTATAAATTCTACCATGAGAGCCGTAAAGTATTGTTTTCGACCTCTTGAGATGTCCCAACACATGATGCCCAAACAAGCTAATCAAATGCTGTTAACTTTAGACAGAAATGGTAAAAAAAAAAAAAAAAAAAAAATGCTGGGCCTCGGAAATCCGCAAAGTTCCGCGTAGGAATGGTTATACTTTGTGTGGCTTTAGCAGAGAGTCGGTGATGTTCCCGCATTTTTGTATGCGCCATAAGAAAGTTGTTGACATGTTAAGACAGGAATGGTCTGGATTTCTATATGGAAAAGAACGGAACGAGTTATATTGTTCATTCAACAATGCTTTCGGAGAAGAGATACTTAAAGAGACATAGATATGTTCTTGCTTTATAGTCGCTTCAACACAACTTAGGAGTGATGTTCCCCCCGATAAGGTAAAGTAATGTTGCTTATAGCCAAGCCGACCGCAAGCTCCCCCTATAAACAATAATCTCCATAAATTCATAACTCATAATGAAGGTAGATACTATATTGTATATTCTGTAGAAATGTCTTAGAGGATTAGCACCATTTCTTGTTCATATGTCCGCACTGCAGCGATCTAAGAGCAATAGTTTTTTTCCTGTTGTGCGTCCACCATCGGTTACTGCTCTACTCACCCTGACAGATGTATAAACGGGTCACACTGTGTTAAAGTTTACTATCCATGCAATGAAGAGACGGAAAGCGAATGCCTACATTTTGATGAATCATAGCATTAAAACTTTTTTTTTCTAAATGGAAGTCAAACAATCATCTGCTTGCGTCTATGTGGTAGAATGTTGAGAATACGTGATAGGTTACTCGTTCTCCATAATCTTATGCCATCGCTTTTTTGTGTGTTGAGATGTTCACATATTTTGTGCAATTATATATATATTTTTTTTGCCCGTCTCTTCTCACAGCCCAAAGTCCCAGTTAGTACCCACTCCACCACATCCTTATCCCTTCGGTCCCTCCTCTTCCCCCCTTTTCTCCTCTCTCTCTCTCTCTCTCTTTTTTATCTTTTTGTTTTGTTTTCATTTATTATTATTTATTTATTATTTATTTATTTATCCATCACTGCTATCGTTACAATTGTTATTGCTACCATTATTTGGTTGTATCTAAACCTGTGGCCCAATACGAATATAAACGACTTTCAAAATCCCCCCCCCCCCCCCCCCCCCCCTCCCCCGTTTAATGAGTCCATTTTTTCCTTGACGCAAAGCATCTATATCTCACGTGGCGCACAAATAACACCTTCACGCAATGGATAAAGAAGTCACATGTCACAAATGGACCAAAACAACCTCACACAGGAGGAAAAACGACCTTGATAATTCCTTTTTGAGATTACTGATTTGTTTCTTAGTATATACATACACACACACACACATACATATATATATATATATATATATATATATATATTATATATATATATATATATCAGTAACTGATTAAGACAAACTTCCAACAGCTCTTTAGGGGAAATCAGTGTGTGTGTGTTGTGTGTGTGTGTGTGTGTGTGTGGGGGGGGGGGGGGGGGGGGGGGGGCGCGGGGGGGTCTGCTACTATTTTTTTTTGTTTTGTTTTTGTTTTGTTTGTTTTCCATTACTGTCGACACACATTTCAATCCAAATAAACTGAATAATCCATTTGATTCCGTGGAAGCTAACAACTCGTCAAACAAAGCCACCCCAATAACATTTCCCCCCTACCTTATCCGTGCATATCTGTTTGGCCTCTAATGAATGGAGAGAAAAAGCACACGCAGGCGCGCGCACGCACTCACCCATACAAACGGAGAGAGAGAGAGAGAGAGAGAGAGAGAGAGAGAGGAGAGGAGAGAGAGAGAGAGAGAGAGGGGGGGGGGTTATTATGAATCAATAAGCTAGGCAACTTAAGGCTTCCATGATGAAACAGTTACGTAGCCATAACTCCAAACTTATACTGTTTGCAACACTTACACAGACAATTTTGTTTCTTAGTTCTTCCCTTTGATCTTACTTCCCAGACAAGACTGCCCTCGAAAGGCAACCTACTCATTCTCTTTCTCTTCGTGAAGTTTCCTGTTGGACACAAGTTTCCTAGTTTGTGCCTGCGGTTACCGCAAACAGCATTAGTTCATTAGTGATGGGCAAGTACTTGTTTCACTATGCTTAGGGGGCCAACGTTACATTTTGTAAAGGGGGGAGGGGGGGGGGGGCAGTGTTATTTACTGATGTCTCCTCGTTTCAATTCACTTTTCTTTCGTTGACAATTGTGTGTGTGTGTGTGTGTGTGTGTGTGTGTGTGTGTGTGTGTGTGTGTGTGTGTGTGTGTGTGTGTGTGTGGCCTCATTTAACGTCTATCCACTATTCGTGATATCAGACAAAAAAAAAAAAAAAGTGAATGTGTACCGTAGTAATTGTGAGCGTGCACATAATGTGTGTATGTACGGGTGCGCGTGCACGCGAATGTGTGTGAGTGTGTGTGTGTGTGTGTGTGTGTGTGTGTGCGCGCGCGCGCGCGCGTGCGTGTGCGTGTGTGTGTGTGTGTGTGTGTGTGAGTGAGATAGTTGTGGATGTGTAATGTGTGAATATCTTTACACAAGTCATAAGAGAAGATTAACATGAAACAACATACTTATAACCAACAACTAACTAATCAAATTAAAGTCACCCCCCCCTTTCTTATCCCCCGCAAATAAAAGTTAATAAAGAATGTTATAAGTATTTTCCAATAGGGGTGCGTTCTAAGTGTACAAAGAATTCGTACGTTAAAGCTGGAGACTGAAAAAATGGCCTGCACAGTATTTTGCTTCAATACTGGAATGATTTTTTTTCATATCAATGCATGAAATAATATGAACTGGAGTAATTTTGTTTCCACATACGCAAACTACGTTTTTTTTACATTTTGTTTTAAATGCATTAAGTTTCCACCTGTGCATTAATGAGAGTAATTTTCTATTAAGATTAAATTTCTCTTTGATTCTGTTTAATATCAAACTGTTCTTTATCGACGTGATCTACCATACTACATTCGAAGGCTTTCCAGATATGCGACTTAACCAAGTTACAAGTTTCATGTACTGATAAGGGGAAATCAAACAGTTCTGAATCAAAACTATTTTTGGCTCCACGTTTAGCTGCCCTGTCTACTTTTTCATTATAATGAAAAGAACAATGTGAAGGAATCCAACAAAAAGCTACATGGGTTCCTCTTGCAATTAACATGTGTATCATACAACTTATCTCTATGATCATTTCAGGTCTTGTGTGCAACTGAAAAACTTTTAACGCCTGAAGAGCTGATTTAGATCAACACAGAACAGAATTTGTCCCCGCCTTCCCTCACCCCCATCCTCCTCTCTTCCTCCATCCCCCGTCCTCCTTATCCCATTCCCCTTTACAATACACCCTCTCTATCAAAGCGAGATACACATACACTGCCGATTTCCACAAATGAACGAAGCTCCATATGACGAAAATCTGCTTTTGCTAAGATGGCAACATGATACGTGACAAGACCAACTATGACACTTGCGGATCTCTTAGGGCTGAGCGCGTGCTTTTGTCATCTTCTCATTTTTTCAACGTTCATACGGCAAGCAAAACCATTTTCGTCTTTGGCCATGCTGATACAACGGTTGGTTTGGTACCTCTTCGCCGTATCCTGAATCGGTGTACTGAAGGCAAGCTGCCGTACTGGCCGTTATTCTTTCAAAACACAAACTTGTGGGTGGTGCGTGTTGTATTTCGCCGTTTGGACTAACAACAGAAAGAGCTGTTGTACTAACAACAGAAAGAGCTGTTGTACTAACAACAGAAAGAGCTGTTGGGCTAACAACAGAAAGAGCTGTTGGGCTAAATAAACAGAAAGAGCTGTTGGGCTAATAACAGAAAGAGCTGTTGTACTAACAACAGAAAGAGCTGTTGGACTAACAACAGAAAGAGCTGTTGGCTAACAACAGAAAGAGCTGTTGGACTAACAACAGAAAGAGCTTTTGGGCTAACAACAGAAAGAGCTGTTGTGCTAACAACAGAAACAGCTGCAGTGGCAGCTGATGTACTTGAGAGCATGGTGTCGCGCTTATTCCATTTTAAACCAAATAATCGATTACCAACAAATTCACGAGTTTTTATTTCATTTTTTATTGTATTGTAATACAGTTTTAGCATGATGGTTTTCTAAAACACCAGGCCTGTATTTTTCCATGGTTTCTGACCATGCCTGTACTGATGACCAGTTACAGCAGTAACGGACGGGATGACGCTTAACTTATTGACAAGACGGGTAAACAATAAACGGGTAAAACAGCGATCTGAGAAACAGCACGCTCTCACACGACTCCGGTCTCGCGCCCCACAAAACGCTTTTAACATTCCATCGTACAAAACAAGAAGAGAAGAACAAAGACCACACAACCATTTACTCGGCACTTAAAGCAGCCAAAGATCGTGCAAACAGCCTTCAAGCAGGTCTGCCCTCCGGACCAATCATAATTCGTGCCCGAGAGCTGTTCTGCTCTTGAGAGGCCGACCGACTCGACCGTGTCTTCTTCAAGTGGCATCCTGCTGGCGTCCACGCGAGTCCGGTTCTCGGCATCAGTTTACGTACGACAAGAGAGGGGCACGTACGTGTGTCCTGGTTGGTTTAGTGGTAAAGCACCGAGTTCGCTGCGAGAAACCGCAGGCTCAAAGCTTGTTGATGCTTGACATAAAAGAAAAAAAAGACAAAATAAAAGCTCTTTCCGCTGCTGCTCATCGCGGCATGTTGGCGTTTTTGGTGGTATCAATGGGATGTTAGGTATTTCTGTTACCCGCACTCTACAGGGAGATGGTTGTCACCGTCCAGTTTATCGCCTTGGTGAGTGTGGACGTTAAACTTTAATGCAGTTAAATGGGTGACTAGTTAGTGGTATACATCTAGCTTTCGCTGCTCATCTCACGTCTTGTCTTTTTGATGGTTTCAGTGTAGTATAAAATATACACACCTAAACCCCACCCCCTCTCCTTTTCCCCTCTGTTTTCATCTCTGGGATGGGTACCCCTGTCTGTCTTATGACATTTGTCTGGGTACAGACGTTAAGTCCAAGTCACTAAACCGTGTACGTGAGTTACGGGTTTCTAGCTCTCGGTGGAGATACCGTTAACAAACGAACAGTATTTTTTTAAAAAATATCTTTCGGGAAAGTGTTGATTCAACAACATGAATAAAGGAATGAATAAACATAAGTAAAGGAATGAATGAATAAACACAAACTCCTTTTCTTATTCCCGATCTTTCTAATGATAACTCTCTCTCTCATGGAGAGAGAGAGAGAGAGAGAGAGAGAGAGAGAGAGAGAGAGAGAGAGAGAGAGAGGAGGCCAAAAAGTCGCTACCAGTACGACAACGGCCATAATGCAGATTGCTAGAGGGTAAACAATGCCGAAATTAACACAATGCAACAAGATACTCGTTAGAAGATGTCGAAAATCCGAATGACTGGAAATAATGCCAGTAAGAAAACGGCAAAAACACGAATAGCAAGAAAAATAAAACTAAGAAGAAAATAAAGATAGCACGAACAGCTCGTTCGCAAATAATATTAATAAAAGGGTCAAATAAGAATGACGAGGATGATAATTTTCAACAGAGATGGCGATGATTTACGGAAATCGATATCAGGAAAACGACTAAAATGCAAAAAGCAAGAACGATATCGACTGATGAGAAGACAGCAGTCACACGAATGACTAGAAAGCCAATAATGCCTGTAAAACGCCAAAGCTACAAATCGTTACATATTCAGTTTTTTGTCGGTTATGGTTTTAGAAGAAATAATACATGTAAGAAGTGGTGTCAATATGATGACAAGAAAGAAAACAACACCAGTTTGAAAATGGCCGAAACATATATG
>JADBJO010001057.1:25000-27500 GCA_016801955.1 Conus betulinus | reverse complement strand
GTGGACCCTGAATGCCACTCTCTCAATCATCAGGTGGGTGTGGACGTTATGCCTGAATGCCACGCTCTCACTCAGATGGGTGAAAACGTTATGCCTGAATGCCACTCTCTCACTCAGATGGGGGTGAGGACGTTGTGCCTAAATGCCGCTTTCTCACTCAGATGGTGTGGACGTTGTGCCTGAATGCCACTCTCTCACTCAGATGGGTGAAAACGTTATGCCTGAATGCCACTCTCAATCACTCAGGTGGGTGTGGACGTTATGCCTGAATGCCACGCTCTCACTCAGATGGGTGAAAACGTTATGCCTGAATGCCACTCTCTCACTCAGATGGGGGTGAGGACGTTGTGCCTAAATGCCGCTTTCTCACTCAGATGGGTGTGGACGTTTGTGCCTGAATGTCACTCTCTCACTCAGATGGGTGAAAACGTTATGCCTGAATGCCACTCTCTCACTCAGATGGGGTGAGGACGTTGTGCCTAAATGCCACTTCTCACTCAGATGGGTGTGGACGTTGTGCCTGAATGCCACTCTCTCACTCAGATGGAAGAAAACGTTATGCCTGAATGCCACTCTCTCACTCAGATGAGTGTGGACGTTTATGCCTGAATGCCACTCTCTCACTCTGGTGGATCTGGACACTCTCTCACTCAGAGGGTAAAACGTTATGCCTGAATGCCACTCTCTCTCTCTCTCTCACTCAGAGGGGGGTGAGCGTTAGCCTGAATGCCACTCTCTCAATCACTCAGATGGGTGTTATGCCTGATAGACGTTATGCCTGAATGCCACTCACTGGAGGGAGCGGAACGACACCTCACTCAGGTGTGAGAGGGAGGGAGGAAGGGTAGAGGGAGGAATGGGGAGAGAGAGGGGAGGGGGGGGGAGGAAGGTAATGGAGAGGGGAGAGAGAGAGAGAGAGAGGAGGAGAGAGAGAGAGAGAGAGAGAGAGAGAGCAAAATAAAACGCTCTTTTTTTCCAAAAGAAGACAATATAAAGGCTGGGAGTAGCGAAAGAAACAATACTTGCTAATGCATTGCTGCTCACCATATTTTCTAAGGTTGGTTATAAAAAATCAAATATATTGGAGCGCTAAAGAGGGCAGAGACTTCAACAAATGATCGAGTGGACCTTTGCAAGACGCACACATGAATGTTCCCAGTAATTTTAAAAAAAAAATATATATATATATCATCGCAACAACAATGAGCCAAGAAGTAAACCAAACCATGTACATATAATTTTAATTGTTTTTAGCATGTCACTTTTCTTGTTTTTGTGTGTGTTAAGTTTTGGGCATTCACTGCAAATGTGTCCCTTATCAAACATAACAGTTTTCTACTTTGCAGAAATTTCTCTTGAAATAAAGGCTCTCTTTTGTCCATAATCCACTTTTCACAGTAAATTCACAATTTTCCATGAGACTACATTTAGCTCTTGTAAAACAACAACAACAGCAACAGCAACAACAACAACAACAACAAAACCCATATTTCAATGAAAAGAGTATTTTCTAATAAGCCTACAAATAGTAAATATAAGGTTATACCTCACTGGGTTGTTACTGAAGGTGGGTTGTTACTGAAAGCACATACCGATGAAATTATACAATAGGGAAGGAATCCCACAGCATAGCACTAATGATTTCTTGGTCGGTTTCTTTCATTTTCTATAATTCCTCAACACAGGAGGTTGTTCACTGGCGTGTTCCGTTCAATTTTTTTTTTTTACACTTTCCAAGAAAGGATTAATGACTTTCTGCTGAGTTCTATTGAAGCTTTACACCTTTTAATGTAAAATCGTTCATTTCTTGACGCGTTTGATTGTGTTCTTACGCTTTTCACAACTGGGTTATTTCTTGGTGTATTCCATTTCACTTCCATTTGACTCTTTTCAGTGAGGGACTATTGACCCCTCTGACCTGCTCCTTTCGTTCTTTTCAACCCTTCTTCAGCGCAGAATTAATGATCTGTTTCGTGTTTCATTCAATCATCTAAAGGCAATTCAGTGCAAGACTGATGACTTTTTGAAATGTTTCATTTCATTTTTACATTTTACAATACTGGATTAGGGATTACTTGATATCATACACCGATTTTTTTTAAACACTCTTTTCAATCGAGGAGTCGTGATTTCTTTCTTGGTGTTTTTCATAATTCTATTTAGAAACACTTTTCAATGTACGACTTATAAAATGTTTTCCGTCTTTCAGTTCTTCTTCCACTTTTAAACATCGTTTTAAAGACAAGCTTCATATAATTTTCACTCTTTTCATTTTTTTATTCACTTTTCCAAGTGGGATGGAAGATTTCTTGTACGAACAGAATGGAATACGCGTAAAACTTCTTTAAAGTCAGTTTTCTGAGTAACTAGGCACTAAAACTCCCATTTAAATATCAACATTCATGAACAGAATTCTGACTTGAATCTGTTAATAAAACTAATGCAAAACATCTAAACAGTTGATCTAAATTCTTCAAAACTAACACGACTGAAAAAACTC
>JADBJO010001057.1:0-7500 GCA_016801955.1 Conus betulinus | reverse complement strand
TTCTGCTCGGCGATTTGGTGTCTTAAGCAGCGTTCGTTTGGAGTTCCGGGCCTGCAATCGTGTCAGTATGGGAGCAAGAGTTATCCTGCTTGTTTTTTCTTTATAAATCATTCCGTATGTAATTCTCCCCGACGCCCGTCTACCGTCCTCCACCCCTCCTCCCTTCCATGCGCAGGTTAGGTTATGATCACAGCCATGCAAACGGCAAAATTTCCTCACCGATTCTCCTGACCTTGGAAACCTTCACTACGACCTGACCAGAACTCGCTACTGTTGCACTGTTGCAACTTTTGTTGGTTTGTTTGTTGTTGTTGTTGTTGTTGTTGTTGTTGTCGCTGTGCTGCTGCTGTTTTAACATACAAGGACTGCCGACATACATTCACCGGACACGGTCCTTAATTATTGAACACAGATCAAAGAAGGCACACAAACATTCCCTCTCTTTCTGCATACAAATAGTGACACATTCATTCGCAGGTTGTGTATCAAATAAAGGTTAACAAAAACAAAATAAAATCGTAACATTTCCTTATGCCCTAACGCACAGGAGTAATAAGGTAGTGCGGTTAAAGAAAAAAAAAAAAGAAAAAAAAAATAAAAAAAAAATCGTTCGACTGACTCGACCATCCATCAATCAAATGATGACATGTATCTTACTGATCTCTTCCACATGCGATGAAATATTATTCATTCATATATCTCTTATAATGCATGATCTTAAAGTCCACTATCCTTCATTAGCCTAATTTCAATGCTTCTGCGATGAATATCGCAACTGATTTAATTACAAGTTTTGAGAGAGAGAGAGAGAGAGAGAGAGAGAGAGAGAGCGAGAGAGAGAGAGATTCCCCATCACTTTCTCATTCTTTCACTTCCTCTCCCCCCCCACCTCCTCTCTCAAGCAAGCACAAAAAACTCTCTCTCTACTCTCTTTCAACACACTCCACACGGCTTACAATATCGTTACCTCTGCTGCTAATAAGCGCGCGCGCTCGGTGCGCGCGCGCGCACACACACCCACACATGCACGCACGACACACACACACAACACACACACACACACAACACACACAACACACACACACACGCACACAAACACACACACATGCAAAGGTATATGCATTACTCACACAAAAATGCACAACAACACTTCCCTAACAGTCCAGCATACATCTCTCTCTCTCTCTCTCTCTCTCTCTCCTCTCTCTCTCTCGTCTCTCTCTCTCTCTCTCTCTCGGGCTATAATGTTGGGGAGGTGTCAGCGTCCTTGCTCGCATGTCCAGCTCACCGTCACGTACATTCGACTCTGTAACTCCTTTGACCATCAGTCACTGCCATAGACACAGACCACACACACACACACACAGAGAAGAGAGAGAGAGAGGAGAAGAGAGAGGATGAGATAGAGAGAGAGAAGGGTGAGGAAGAGAGAGGGGAGAGAGAGATGTGGGAGAGAGGAGGGAGAGAGAAGAGAATGGGAGAGGAGAGGCTGGAGAGGTGGGGAGAGGGAGAGAGAGGGAAGAGAGAGGGGGAAAGAGGGGGACGAGGAGGAGGGGGGGAGAGGTGAGTAAGATTCAAGCCCGAGAGGAGGGGAGAGGGTTGACGGGAGAAGGAGCGACCCGGGGAGCGCAGGGGAAGCGGAGAATCGCGGGGATGGATGTAGATCAGTGAGGGGGAGATTGAGGCAACAAAAACAGTGACAATTTGATGAGAGGAGATGAGAGACGGGACGAGAGGGGGAAAGGGACCCAGAGAGAGAGAGGGGGTGGCGAGAGGAGAGAGAGAGAGATGGATGAGAGAGGAGAGAGAGAGAGAGAGCTACGATTAAGATTCAAGCCCGAAGATTCTCGCAGCGAAGAAATCGAGTAGTATGATGTTGAGCGTGCCAAACAAAACTAGTTTTCGTTGATCAGAGAATGAGAGGGGGACAAAGGACAAAGAGAGAGAGGAGAGAGGAGAGAGATGAGAGCAGAGAGGAGAGAGAGAGAGAGAGAGAGAGAGGTTTCTTTTTTCAATACTAACAAAAACAACTCAAATCTCTGTCTCTGTCTCTGTTCTGCCTGTCTCTCTCTCTCTATCACTCCTACACACACACACACACAAACACATATCATAAACACACACATACAACTGACACTGCCGTATATACTTCTCTATAGTTTCGCCTTTCAATGGCCAGTGACCTTTTGAATACTTTGACTCTTTGTCTACCTACGTGTGTTGCCTGTGATATATGGGTGAGTGTGTAGGTGGTGTGTGTGTGTGTGTGTGTGTTGTGGTGTGGGTGTGGTTGTGTGTGTGTGTAAGTGGGCATGTGATGACCGTGCTCGTCCGCACGTATGTGTTTTATCGTGCACGCAGTAAGCACGCGCACACTCACGTATATTATGTGTCTAGCCAGCGCTCACGTTGTTTAAATATCAATAAGCGTACCAACTCCATTCTGCCACGGCCAACACCACAGTTGAGACAGCCCAGCTCTCACACCGTATTGCTTCTGTCGCATCAAATGACCACGAAGTCGAGACGAAGAGAAAAAAAAACACGAAGAAGAACGACAATAACGAAAGACACCCATCCGCCTTTGGATAGTTTTTCCCCCGATAGAAGAAGGAAAAAAGTCATTGTCAGCTATGTCAAAGAGACAAGCATCATGTTTCCTCCAATGCACCTGATGACCTAACAGCTCAGTTTTATATCCAGGTTTATTGTATGCTTTGGCTGGTTCAAATAAAAAAAAAAAAAGGAACAACGATTTCTCCTTCTCCTTCTTCTTCTCTCCCGTTTTATTGCTTTCCCATGTTGACTCGATTTACAGCACTGACATAACCTGTGAGGTCGGCTGGATTATATAAACGACATGAACTGAATGGGACGGGAAACAGATGATCCGTGAATATAAACTTAAGAAACAGAGGCCAGAAAACTTGAACAGTAACTCACAAAAACGAAGAACACGCATTTTGCCCCCATTGTGAAACGGTTACATGCAAAACAGCTTCACAAAAATGATGCACGTGGCACCCATAACCTGGCACACATGAATACGAGATACACACAACAAACATGGACACTTCCGAATTTGTAAGCTTGCACGTGCGCCTCGGTTGACACATGCATATGCATAGCAGGAAGAGAGGAAAGAAATTTACAGATAATTCGCCGTTTCATTCACATCTGATTTAGCTTCTTGATCTTGCACAGAGCATACAGGAGACACACACACACACACACACACACACACACACACACACACACACCACAAACCACACGCGCGCGCGAGAGTGCGCGCACAGGGGACGGGCGCGCGCACTAAACCCAAAACAGATGGCCTGAAAATCCCAACCTCGGTATGAAATCAGAAGCGAGGCTGAGAGATATAAATGTTGTCAAGAATCTACAAGGGAGATAAACTTTAGCATCCAAGGTGTGTGTTGTGTGTGTGTGCGTGTGTGTGTGTGTGTGTGTGTGTGTGTGTGCGTGCGTGTGTGTGGTGTGTGTGTGTGTGTGTGTGTGTGTGTGTGTGTGTGTGTGTGAGAGAGAGAGAGAGAGAGAGAGAGAGAGAGATTTTTTACTTCAAATTCTTTCCCTTTGGAAGGCAGGGGAGGGGAGGGGGTAGGTGGGAATGAGACGTGGGGAGGGGAAGGGTGTCTTGCTTCTAACTCCCACAAGCCGCGCTAGCTTGGCCCAGAAATGAGATCTGTCATCCATCATACGGAAAAAATACACACACACAAAACAAAAAAACAACAACCAACCACACACACACACACACACACACACACACACAAATTTCAGCTAAGGACAAGAAATGAAACGGAAAAAAAAATAAATAAAAAGGGGGACAAAAAAGAAAAAAAGAAGAAAAAAAAAAAAAAAAAAAAAAAAAAAGGCGCCGCAAATGGTTTCCCCTGCGGGCTTTGTTTGGACAGTCGTACGTCTGCTCGCTTCGCGAGAGTCAAAGCGCAGCATGCACGTTCACGCCGAGACCCGCTGCAGTCGAGAGTGGCTTCCCCTGAATCGCGTGAGGACACACTCGACCAACAGAGGGAGTCACCGGTCAACGCATTTCCGCACGTCGAACTCGGAGGCAGGACAAACACACACGGTGGCTTTTCTGCTTTTCCCATCAACATGTCAAACCCCAGGGCGAAATATTCTCTAACCTCTACTTTCCTACCCTAAAAAAAAAAAAAGAGGTAAAAAAAAAAAAAAAAATAAAAAAAGAAAAAAATAAAAAAAAAAAAGAAAAAAAAAGAAAAATAAAAAGAAAAAAAAAAATAAAAAAAAAAAAATGTAAAAAAAAAAAAATGTTGTAAGAAAAAAATAAGAAAAAAATATTCCTTCCTCCTTCATACCACTAGAGAACTGATTTCCTCAGATACTGTGGCTGATTTTTCTTAGTGAAAATCCTTCGGTTGTTACACTCCTCTCTGGCACCCAGTGAACAAACAACAATGACACTCACTTTTGATCCCATGGTGAAAGGCCGCACTCTTCTAAACTCTTTGGCTATTGACAGAGAGAGAGAGAGAGAGAGAGAGAGAGAGAGAGAGAGAGAGAGAGAGAGAGAGGAGTAGAAGATGAAGAAGAAGGAACTGCCTGCTCCCTATTCAATCCTTCACACAGAATAGCTCACTTAAGTGAAGGGGAACAAAATGACATTGTTTTCCTACTCAAGATGACAGAACATTATAGTTCGTTATCTTCGAGCTAAACGCCCGAAGTTCAGCAATTAATGGCGTTTGTGGTCATGCACGTATTGCGAAACCCCTCCTGTACCGACTGGAAAGCAAAACAACAACAACAACAACAACAACAACAACACACCACCACCAGCCAATAATACACACCACGCCCGCCTGCATCATCACCACCACCACTTCCGACAACAGCAATCAACACAGCATTGGACAAGGTACTCTCACACACACACACACACACACACACACACACACACACACACACACACACACACGCACGCACGCATGCACACACCCACACCCACACACACGCACACGCGCGCGCGCGCGCACGCTCGCACACACACACACACACACACACACACACACACACACACACACACACACACACACACACACTTTCCTCCTCATACTTTGTAATGATGTCAGGCTTGGTATTTACGCAAGCGTCAAGGCATTCCTATTTCTTACAGCCACATCGAAGGCGTTGTGCTCTGCACCTTCAACACGTCGCACAGACTACAGTGTGGCTGTCAATCAAACCAGACATGAGAGTGAATTCCAGCCGGTTGATTTACCATTCCACGCAAGATCACATGGATCCCAAACGACAGAAGGCTGTATAAAAGATTAGTTGTTTAAACATCCTTTGTTTTCTTCCTTTCCTTTTTTCTCTCTTTCAAACATATACATCCTTTGTTTTCTTTCTCTTTCTTTTCTTTATTCTTTTTCTAATATCCTTTGTATTCTTTCTTTCTCTTCTTTTTTTTTCTATTTCGTCCTTCCTTCCTTCTTTTCTTTTCTTTCTTTCTTTCTTTCCGACAGCTCTTCTTACCAACTGCTAGGAGATTTATAGAAACAGGCGAACCACATCGGCTGACAATTTAACACAAATTAACATTTTTGCAATGTATCAGTAATGATACCGACGGTTTTAGTAAAAATTGCTTAATTTGCAATAAACAAAGACGATTGTTTTCTTCCATTCTAATGGTATCAGACAGCAGTGTGCTGATCACAGGTAAACCTGACAGTCAGTATCAAACACACCGTATTGCAAATCAAGCAATGCTTTTCAGAACTCTCAAAACAAAAAAACGACGCAAAAAACAAGGGTGAATCAGGATAACTATGATTGAAAGAGACACACGTGAACAGCACAGACAAACATTCCACAATCTGCGCCGGGTTCCAAGATGACCGGCAGGTGGACTTAGACCTGACCACTTCACATGAGCAGATGGTTAATAATGCGTCCAGTGTTATCATCGGCTCATTACAGGTTGAAAGTTCGCACGATCGACATCGGCTCATCAACGATCTGGGCCCAGGTTTACGATTCCGCTTCTTTCCGTTTCGATCTACTGCATCTTCCTTACGAACAAAGTCCGCCATTATTCCCCCTCCCCGCCCCCCCCCCACCCCACCCTCCCTTACCCCCTCCCCAAATGCACCAAGAAACAGTGTCGTCTAAAAATCTGAGAACGCACGCACGCACACGCACACGCACACACACACAACACACACACACAAAACGCGCGCGCACGAACACATACACATCGCCGAGAGGTTCGGCAATAACGGTAACTACACTGGTTGGTCAAAAGGACGCAACAGACCGAATGAGACTTAGGTCAGGTTGACGGGATGGGGAAAGAGGTCAACCCCCCCCCCCTCCCAGGCTCCCCTCCCATCCCCTCCCATCCCAACCGCCATCTACCTTCCCACCCGCCACCCACCCCCCCCACCCCCCCCCCCCCCCCCCCCCCCCCCCCCCCCCCCCCCCCCCCCCCCCCCCCGCTCCAAAACACGGAAGCGGCCTGGCCTCCAGTCAGTGACGAATTAGGATATATCTCTCGCACGCACTCCCCCGACTCTTTCTGACAAAATCAAGCGGTTCCCTTCACTCATCTTGACAAGCGAAAAGTCGCCTCGCCGTGTGTGGGGGAGCCTCGGGCACACAGGGGGCAGAAAAAACGTCTTCCATTTGGCCAGCATTAACACGGTTATCCAATTACACTGTAGACAAAGGAGAGACACTCCCCTCTCTCCCCCCTCTCTCTCTCCTTTGAGTGTCTATATCTTTTACTTGACTGGAGTAGAATTTGTTATTGATGCGTTAATCTTACCATTTTTCCTTCCATGGCATTCCTATCTTCTAACGTTCATGTTACTGACAGCTGTTATATCTTCCTTCCCTCCTTCTCTCTCTCTCTCTCTCTCTCTCTCTCTCTCTCTCTCTCTCTCTCTCTCTCTCCCTCTGAGTTTTTCTTAATTTTGTTCAAGCAGTGTTCCCCATGTCAAATAGCAGGTTTTGCTGATGACATTAAACTGCATTCATTGTCATTGTCATTGTCTCTCCTTTGAGTGTCTATACACTTTACTTGACTGAAGCAGAATTTGTTACTGATGCGTAATATTACCATTTTCCTTCCACTGCATTCCTATCTTCTAACGTCCATTTTACTGACAGCTCTGTTCTATCTTCCTTCCCTTCCTCCCTCCCTCCCTCTCTCTCCTTTGAGTGTCTATACATTTTACATGACTGAAGC
This sequence comes from Conus betulinus, assembly GCA_016801955.1. NCBI lineage: Eukaryota > Metazoa > Mollusca > Gastropoda > Neogastropoda > Conidae > Conus > Conus betulinus. The sequence continues at coordinate 245 of JADBJO010001057.1, read as the reverse complement.
AGAATTTGTTATTGATGCGTAATCTTCCCATTTCCCTTCCACTGCATTCGTATCTCCTAACGTCCATTTTACTGACAGCTGTTGTTCTATCTTCCTTCCCTCCCTCCCTCTCTCCTCTCTTCTCTCTCTTCCTCTCTCTCTCTTCTCTCTCTCTCCTCTCTCTCCCTCTCTCTCCTTTCAGTGTCTATACATTTTACATGACTGAAACAGAATTTTGTTCTTGATGCGTAATCTTACCATTTTCC
>JADBJO010001056.1:490000-498950 GCA_016801955.1 Conus betulinus | reverse complement strand
GAATGGTTTAACTCCCAGGGAGTTAAACTGTTCATATGTAAAATTTTAACTCCCCGGGAGTTAAACTAGAACTTGAAAATGTTCTAAAATCTTTTCTTTTTTTTTTGTACAAGTCTCAACAAATTCTTGAAAACATTATGAGGGGAGTCATTTTGTACATATATCAGACTTAACTCCCACCCTGTAACAGAATGACCCCCCTGGGAGTTAGTCTGTACAATATCCAGATTAACTCCCGGGAGTTAATCCAGGTGTATAAAAGTTTAACTCCCTGCCCACTAAGAGGAGTCAGTTTTTTCACAGTTTAGAATAACTCCCCTGTGTTTTCTGACTCCCAGGGAGTTACTTTGTAACAGAGGGGGAGTTAATCTGATCATGACTAAGATGACTCCCCACGCACCTATTCCCAGATGTCTTTCTGTAAGAGAATGGAGAAGGGGATTGTCATGTAATGCGGAGTGATATTTCGTATGCTACGCGATTACATGAGACAGTACAGATTAACAAAAAGATTATTGATTCGTGCGTTACACTATAGGTTAGTTCGTGTGACACAAGGAGCGTATTGACTGAACGTGGCCCAGGGTTTGAGTGAATTTTTTAACACTGTTCACGCGATTTGAATATAAACAGGCGTTGACCTGTATCGGTGCGCACTCTGAGAATGGAACAGATGATTTAGATGAAGAAGAGGCGGACTGTGCCCATTGATAAAGGCAGAGGCCTAACACATATAGAAGTATGTGAATTTGTAGTTGAATGACCGGTACTCAAGCCGTAAGTATCTAATTTTATATTGTGAGAATCTAGATGATTCTCCATTTTGTTTTCAACGGTTTATTGTCGGAACCGAAACTATGTTTGAAAAATTGAAGAGTTCAAAAATGTTAAAGTGTAATATGACTGCTAACTGGCTGGCAGTGTTTTGAACTCGTGTTTATCCGGTTTGTTATAGCTGGGCCGACTCCCCGTGCGGTAGAGGAAAGAAGAGACTGGAGATCGGGCACTAAGGTGGATGGCCGGGGGCTGCGCGCGTTCCCGGGCCAAGCTCCGATTTTTTTGGTAATTTTCTTGTTTAAACCCCTTCTTGTACTTATTATTAATTGCATAAATTTGATTCCTTTCATTATTTTGAATCAGTTTCTTTATATTGTATCCATTTCCTGATTTTTTTATTTCAAATTTTGAAATAATTTTGTTTTGTAACCCTCCTTTATTTTTATTGCAACTTTGATTTATACCAACCGTTTGGTTTGTTGTGTTGTTGTTGTTGTTTTTTTTTTTTTTTCTGGAGTGGCAAAATAATTTTGTTTTCTTCCCCAACCCCACTTAAGACTTAGTGTTCACTTTTCATTGTACCCCCCCCCCCCCCCCCCCCCCCCTCAAAAGTGTCCCTATGTAACTTTTGTGTGTGTGTGTTTTTTTTTTTTTTCTATTCTAGTATTTTGTGCTAGTCCCGTCTCCGATTATACGGGTGGGCTGTGCCAGTAGGGTAGTCCAGAGGGCTTTTTTAATTTTCTAGTCTTACTTTTTCTTACTGTCTTGGTGATTTCCACTCTGTCTACTTTTGCTGTTTTCTGACTTCATTCTCTCTCTATATTTCGTCTTTATCAATAGGCACCTATCTAGTTTGAAAATTTTCTCATTCGCATTTCTTAGGTAGGGTTTCTGATAGTGATTGTGTATTATCCCCTTTTTAGGTGTTTGTCTTTTCATTGTTTTAATTAATGCTGTTTTAAGATTTTTTTTTGTATGTGTATGTGAAAGGATTGTTGAGTGAGTGCCTCTTTTTCTATTTCTACCTCTGTTTTGTTAGGGCATTGTTGTTCCATAGGCTGGTGAGCTTCCACCTTCTCTTGCGGGTAGCAAGGGGGCATGGCGATGGGAGACGCTTAGCCTTACGTAGTTCTTTTTTTTTTTTTTTTCACAACCTTTTTCTTTCCTATTATTTGAATTCGATTTTCTCCTTCCCCTGGCCACTGATTTGATCCAAAAGGGTGATCATTTTGGAGGCCTGTCCAAATAAACAATTTTTTTTTTTTTTCTTGGAAATTCTTCTTGGTTTTGCTGTTTGAAAACATTTGTTTTTTTTTTATTAGTGTGTATAGGAGTGATTGGATTTTGGTGTGAGTGGAAGGAAATTTTACACTGAAACTTTAAATTCATTTTTCTTTTCTTTTTCAAATTTAAAGTAAATTTTCATTGTTCTTTTCTTTTTCATAAAATTTCATTTTTTTTTTTTTTTCTCATAAAATTTTCATTTCATTCAAAATGTCGGCCTTTGAGACCTACCTGTCTCAGGGTAAAGACGTTAGGCCTTGATGGGCCGGAGTTGATTCAATATGTCAAACAGTGTGAGGATCGCGCTGAGCGCGCAAAGAGAGGGAAGAAAGGATAAAGAAAGAAAAAAGATAAAGAAAGACAGAGAGAGAAAGAGAGAGAAGAAGAAAAAGGATAAAGAAAGGGAAGAAAAGGATAAAGAAAGAGAAGAAGAAAAGGATAGGGAAAGACAGAGAGAGAAGGAGAGGGAGCAGCATGAGAAAGATTTAAAAGCCATGGAGTTAGAGTTAGAGAGTAAGAAGCTTCAGCTTGAAATGGAGAAATTAAAAGCTTTTGGTGTTACAGACAATGGTTCTGCGCAGGGTTCTGGTGATGCGAAACCTATTTCTGGTCGTTCTCCTTATATCCCCAAGATGCCTGTCTTTGATGAAAACAAAGATGAGATTGATGCATTTTGTTTAGATTTGAGAGTCATGCTACTTCTTGCGAGTGGCCCAAAGATAAGTGGGTATTGTATATTGCGTCTCTTTTCAAGGGCAGTGCGTTGACGCTGTATCATCTTTTTGCAGCGAAGGATACTTTAACATGGGATGAACTTAAGGATGAATTACTTAAGCGCTACCGGTGTACCGCCGAAGGATTTCGCGAGAAATTCCGTACCGTGCGTCCGGAGAAAGGCGAGTCATTTCCTGCGTATTTGATCGGTCTGCGCATTTTCTTGATCGGTGGATTGACTTGTCCAAAACTAAAAAGGATTATGCGGAACTTCGTGATCTGTTTTTGCGTGAGCAGATTTTAAACAGCGTTTCAAAGGACTTGGCTGTTTTTCTAAAAGAAAGGTCGGTTGCGAGCGCTGAAGAAATGTGCGAGCTTGCGGAACAGTACAGGACTGCGCATCCTGATCGGACGTTTGCCCGCAAGGGAACGGACACGGTTTTTTCGATGTAAATGTCGCTCCCTTCGCACATCACCAAAACAGTGTTGGTTCAGACCGTGGGATTTGGCTCTTGGCGTTCAAATCAGAACCGTAATCGTTACCGTGGAGGTCAAAATTCCCGCGGTGGTCAAAATTTCTCGTAAAGGACGGGATCATGGCAGCCGTTTGAAACAGTCTGCTACCGGTGGTGGTCAGCAGTCTGGTCATTTGGGTGCAAATACCGGTACACCTAGAGGTGGTCAAACAGCGTCTAACTCTCGGTATCCGCGTAACCGTGGCCGACAGCGCGGACAGGCTCATAATACCTCAGGTACACCCACAGGTTTGTTACAATTGTGGTTGCTGGTTTCATAAAGCTCGGGATTGTCCATCTGTAGAGCAGTCAGCAGTGAATGTCACAGGTATGTCAGGCAATGTTTCCGATCCATCTACTGTAGCCCATTCATGGTGTCACATGTTAACACTGACGGCTTACTGGTTGAGTCAGGAACTGTCAATGGGTTTCACTGTTCTGTGTTGAGGGACACAGGTTGCACTACTGCGGGAGTGCGCCGTTCTTTTGTTCTTCCACACCAGTTCACTGGTGAAGAACAACATTGTCGTTCTTTTTTGGAGGTAAGATTGAGGTTTTCCCTCTTGCTGTGGTCTCAGTTAGTACACCTTACTTTGAGGGTGAGGTGCTTGCCTGTGTTATTGAGAACCCAGTAACGGATCTCATTCTTGGTAATCTTCCAGGTGTTACTTCAGCATGTTCAGGTGCTGGTGGATCTTTTGTCCCATGTAATGTGACTACTCGTTTACAGGCAGACAAGGAGAAACAGTTGCCTGTACCGTTGTCAGTGCCTGATTTGTCTGTGCTGGATGTACAACCTAAGGAATTTGCTGCTATGCAGAAGCGTGATGCCTCTTTGAGCCATTTGTTCTCTTCAGTTGTAACTGAGGTACCTTCCCCTTTGACTAAGCCTGTTTTTGTTTTTTTTAATGATGTTCTATGTCGCTTGGTCAAGGACAAAGGTGAAGTTAAGCGTCAGGTGGTAGTTCCTCAGGAGTTACGTAACGTTGTGCTTCATATACTGCGCATGACAGCATTTTTTCTGGTCATTGTGGGATCAGACGTACTCTACAGCGAGTTCTTGCATCGTTCTTTTGGCCAGAGTGTCTCAGTCAGTCAAGGAGTATTGTCGTTCATGTGATACTTGTCAGAAAGACTGTGTCTCGTAACCGCGTCCCTTGTGCGCCGTTGCACAAGATGCCGTTGGTTTCAGTACCTTTTGAGAAGGTAGCGATGGATTTGGTTGGGTCCTTTGGAGGTGTCTTCTTCTGGCTTTCTTTCGGTACGTTCTGACGTTGGTGGATACAGCTACTCGGTTTCCAGAGGCTGTCCCACTCAAACGTATTGATACAGTCACTGTGGCGGAGGCTCTTCTTTCTATTTTTTCAAGGTATGGTTTGCCTTCCGAAATTCTTACTGATTGTGGTACTCAGTTTGTTTCGGACCTGATGAAGGAAGTGTACCGTCTGTTGTCTATTTCTTCTGTTACCACTACTCCATACCACCCTCAGTCTAACGGGATGGTGGAAAGGTTTAATGGCACCTTGAAGTCCATGCTGAAGAAGGTTTGTCGTGACTGTCCCAAGCAGTGGGATCGGTACATTCCGGCTGTTCTGTTTGCATATCGGGAGTTGCCGAATATGACTTTAGGGTTTTCTCCTTTTGAGTTACTTTTCGGTCATTCACCCGTGGTCCTATTGCTTTGTTAGCTGATAAGTGGACTGGCACACAGATGACTGACGATGACAAAAACGTTTACCAATATGTACATGACTTGCACAATCGGATACTGGACAGTTGTGCTCAGGCACAACAGACCGCTGACAGTCAGACCGACAAGTATAAAGTGTACGCAGACAGAAAGAGCTCTCCTCGTTCATTGAAAGTGGGTGATCAGGTTCTTGTTTTGCTCTCTGATGAACAGAATAAGTTGAAGGTTTCCTGGAAAGGTCCTTTTCTTGTGAAGGAAAAGTGTTCACCTGTCAACTATCGTATTGACATGCATGGAAAGTCCAAGGTTTTTCCACATCAATATGTTGAAAGAGTATGTGGTTCGGACGAATGTTGCTGTCAATTTCGATGTTGCTCTTTGTGTTCCTCAGGGATTACACTCTGCGTCTGCATTGTTTAATGAGTTACCTGTGGATTGTGTTGTTTCCACTGGTGTTTCGGATGCAGAGTGTTCACATTCCCCCCTGTTTCTTCCCCCGTCGGGTGTACAGGATGTACATTGTTTGTTCTCTGTAGGAGTGTACAGGATGTACATTGTTCCTCTGTAGGAGTTGTACAGGATGTGAGTGACGATGACGTTTCATTACCTACCTTGTCTGTTCAAGGCGAGACATTTCGTGATGTAAAGGTTGCTCCTGAGTTGTCAGACACTCAAAAGTCTCAGTTGATGAGTGTTTTGGAGGATTTTTCTGATGTCTTGACAGATACACCAGGGAAGGCTGTACAGGTAGATCCACACTGTATTAATCTGACTACTGATGTTCCTGTTAGGGTCAAGTCTTACCCTTTGCCTTTTGCAAAGAGGGAGATCATTCAGAGAGAGGTTCAGGTTATGTTGGATCTTGGAGTGATTGAACCGTCTGTATCACCGTACAGTTCTCCAGTCGTTCTGGTGGGTAAGCCTGATGGCTCAATTCGATTCTGTATCGATTATCGGGCTCTCAATAAGGTCACTGTGTTCGACTCTGAACCGATTCCAGATGTTGAGGATATTTTCTGTCGTTTGTCTGAAGGTCGGTATTTTGTCAAAGTAGACCTTGCGAAGGGATACTGGCAGATACCTATGTTGCCTCAGGATAAGGAAAAAGACTGCGTTTCAAACTCCTTTTGGGTTGTTTCAGTGGACAAGAATGCCTTCGGGTTGCAGAACGCACCAGCTACGTTCGCAAGAATGATGCGGAAGCTGCAGTTGTATCATCAGTTTTCAGCTGTAAGTTTTTTTTGATGACATTCTTCTTGCAGCTCGTCTTTGGCAGCAGTTGTTGGACTACTTACGCATGCTTTTGACCCGTCTCAGGTTGTTTGGGTTTGACAGCTCGTCCGTCAAAAGTGCTGGCTGGTTTTCAGGAGGAGTTGAGTTTTTTGGGACATATGATTTCCGTTGGTCATGTTCGTCCGGAAGTCAAGAAAGTGCAAAAGATTTTGTCTGTGGGTAAGCCAACTACGAAGAAGCATGTTCGCTCTTTGTTGGGTCTTTTGTCCTACTATCGCAGATATGTTCCTCATTTTGCTAGTCTTACTGCACCTTTGACTGAACTGACTAAGGGAGATAAGAAGCGTCAGATTGAGTGGTCTGATGAGTGTCAGAAAAGTTTGGAGAAGGTTCAAACTGTACTCAATTCATTTCCTGTGTTACTTCTTCCTAACTTGGATGAAGATTTTGTCTTACGTACAGATGCTAGCAGTAAGGGCATGGGTGCATGTTTGCTGCAGGAAAAGTCAGGACTTTTACATCCAGTGCAATACGCTAGCAAAAAGTTTTCTGTGGTGCAAGAGAGATACTCGACTATTGAAAGGGAGTGTCTTGCTTTGGTCTGGGGACTGGACAAGTTTGCTAGGTTTTTATCAGGGAGACCTTTTGTTTTGCAAACTGACCACAGACCGTTGACATTTTTTGAAAGCGTCAAAATAAAAAAATAATCGCCTGTTAAGATGGGCATTAAGCATTCAAGAGTACTGTTTCACTGTTGAGCCTATCTCTGGGACATCTAATATTTTCGCAGATTTGTTGTCCAGGGAGTAGTGCTATACCATGTGTTTTTTGGTCTGCTGATGCTGTGTATTTGTATTTTGTGATTGATTGATTGCTTATTTTCATTCCTGTCTTGTAAGCTACAGTTAGCTACAAGTTTGAGTGAGTATGGTCTACACAAGATACAAGTCTAAGAATTGTGTATATACATTATTGCTGTATCATTTTGTGGTCAAATTGTCTGTATTTCTCTCTACTTGCGTTCATGGGTGAAAATGATTTGGTGTAGTGTCATTGTAAATGACCATTTGCAGATTGGCTGCTGTGCATGTTCATGGTCATGTAGATAATTTTGAACCATGATTGGTGATTTTAACGTGTGTCTCATGCTATTGATACACGATGGATTTCTTGAGGTTGTCTTTTGAAAGATCACTGCATATTTTGATATCTTTGTGTGGGTGCTTACTGTTTCATCTATGCATATAGTGCAGTTCTTAATGGTTTCAACTTGCATATTCTGTTGGGTTCGGCAGGAAGTGTATGGATCATGCAAGTGTTGTGCTTAAGATGTGGATTATGTATTTTTTGAGATATTGAGGTGATCCATGGATAAAAAGTGTTGATTCCTTTGATGAATATACTTTGTGCATTTGATATGTATATATAGTACTTCTGGTTTTGGGTTCCTCTGTGGGTATCCTTTTGCAAAGATTTCTCCGGTGGAAAAATCTTACCCCGGGAAGGGGGGTGTCATGTAATGCGGAGCGATATTTCGTATGCTACGCGATTACATGAGACAGTACAGATTAACAAAAAGATTATTGATTCGTGCGTTACACTATAGGTTAGTCGTGTGACACAAGGGAGCGTATTGACTGAACGTGGCCCAGGGTTTGAGTGAAATTTTTTAACACTGTTCACGCGATTTGAATATAAACAGGGCGTTGACCTGTATCGGTGCGCACTCTGAGAATGGAACAGATGATTTAGATGAAGAAGAGGCGGACTGTGCCCATTGATAAAGGCAGAGGCCTAACACATATAGAAGTATGTGAATTGTAGTTGAATGACGGTACTCAAGCCGTAAGTATCTAATTTTATATTGTGAGAATCTAGATGATTCTCCATTTTGTTTTCAACGGGTTTATTGTCGGAACCGAAACTATGTTTGAAAAATTGAAGAGTTCAAAAAAATGTTAAGTGTAATATGACTGCTAACTGGCTGCAGTGTTTTGAACTCGTGTTTATCCGGTTTGTTATAGCTGGGGGCCGACTCCCCGTGCGGTAGAGGAAAGAAGAGACTGGAGATCGGGCACTAAGGTGGATGGCCGGGGGGCTGCGCGCGTTCCCGGGCCAAGCTCCGATCCGCGGGAAGATCCAGGTTGGGCAAGAGTTTGTCGCCGACCAGTAGTTGTGATGTGTATGGGATCCCCGCACAGAGGAAGCAGTTCCGGACACCACAGAGAGTGTGTGTGGACACTTGCAGTGAGTAAACCTGCAAAATCAGTATCGTGTGCAGAAGAAGAGTGCTTGTTTGGTGCACCAGCTGAAAGACAGATAATGAAAATATATACGCTTTGATTGATGCCAGAGTAAAGAACCCCCATGGGATTTTAAAAGATTAAGGAGAGGGGATGAATCAAAATTGACCTTTGTTTGCGCCTAATGTGTATGGAGTGGATGCAGTTGTGTGCGGAGGAAAGACGTCAGGTTCGTGTGTGTATGTGCGTGCTTGTTGTATATAATCTGTATGTAAAGTCTGTATATACATGAATTAATGGTTTTATACCTTTGATAGAAATACTGTACCTTCAGCCTTTGGCGCGTCCCCCCCCCCCCCCCCCTTCTCTCTCTCTCTCTCTCTCTCTCTCTCTCTCTCTCTCTCTCTCATGGAATCTATGCGACTATCAGTCACCCATAAGTGTAGGCCATTACACTCAAATGGTGTAGAAATGGAACATTTTCAATTTTTCAT
>JADBJO010001056.1:450000-485000 GCA_016801955.1 Conus betulinus | reverse complement strand
GGGGGGAGGGGGGGGAGTTTAGATGGACAGACCACAGACCGACCGATTGACCTGCCGGACCAAACCAGATCGAACCGACAAGACCCAATCCGATATACCTGATCCGACCCGAAGCGACCGATATGAATGTGATGTGCCACTTGATTTGTAAAACTTTGTTACATTCTTTGCGTTTGGTACCGGATCACATAGCAATTCGCTCATTGTAACGCAGTGCTGAGTGGCCGCCAGTCACTATGAAGTTGACAAAACACGGCGAACCGATGCAAAAAAGATGTATATTGAATTCAGTGATCTACTAGTCAGACAGTTTCTTTTTTTTTTTTTTCTGACATTGAATACCTGAAGACATTGATTGCCTGAAGAAACCCAAGAGGTCGAAATGGATTGTGTGTTGTCCTGTAATCTGTTTATCTCTATCGTCTGGTGGAACTAATACCCTTTCTTTTTAAAAATGGTTTACCGTTTTCACACACACACACACACACACACACACACACACACACACACACACACACACACGCACGCACACCTTGGCCAAATACAAGTAACATAATTAGGAGCCCCTTCTGATATTAGTCTGCATTCTTTGTAGAACTGTCACAGAACAGCTCGCTTGATCAGGGGGATAAAAGTTACCGAGCCTGCAAGCCGTGAATTCAGATCCCTGTTTATGCAGAACTAACTAGTAAACAAACACAAAACGTGCTGCTGTTCATTTTGCATGTTGATCTGGTGATGCTAGCATCAGATATATTCCCGGTCCTCATCCGCTCCTTTTTCTCCCTCTTCTCCGTCCTTTCTCCCCCTCCCTTTGTCCAATAGAGTTGCTGTCCTTTCTCCCCTTCCTTCATCCCATAGAACTGGCGGGAGGGGAAGAGGGCCTTTTCAATGTGAATGATGCCCTGTCCTTTCAGGAATTTGATCCTAGTGATATATCCTCTTTCCTGCCACTCTCTCTGACTTCCTTTTCTCTTTTGTTTTATTGTCTTTCACCTTTGCAGCCAGTCACCTATCTTTGTTCTGGAAAACGTCCACTCATTTCTGCTGTAGAATATATTACAAGCATGCCAGCTTTTTTTTTAGTTGTAACCTGGCAGCCAGGTGGTGACAGTGTGGTCATTGCTCAGAATGGACACTGGCTGTCCATTGTGTGGTATCTACTTGCCCACTGCGCTTTTTTTGATGCTTTTCTTGTGGCACTGTCATATTTACATTTTTTTCATTGCTGTGGTTTACGTGTGGGCTATGAATGAAGGCGAAGGCCTAGTACTTTAAACATTATTTTCAGCAGCCTGAAAGTTATTATTATATTCTTTACAATTTTATGATTATGATGTTTGTTGCTGGTGTGTGTGTGTTTGTGTGTGGGCGGGAGGGGGGGGGGGGGGGGGGGGGGGCGGTGGGTCAGGGAAGGGTAGTGCTTCTGACGGGGGAACATATGGTGCTCTTCGGAGTGGTTCGTCCGCTTTGGCCCCCACCTGACGCTCAACTCCTACTACTGTGGCTCCCTGTAGCTGTCTGCATGCAGCACGGCCACACTCCGGGCAACGGCTTCCACCAGCCAGCAGAGCCTAATGATGGTAGCCGATGGATCTCAAACCCTCGGTGATTTAGGGCTTGTCTACTACGCATGCAAAGACTGGTTCTGGCGGAAATGGGCGGAAGAAACCGTCAGGTCCAACGGCTTGGAAGGCGGTTCCAGCAGGCACTGTGGAGTGCTCAGAGCAAGACGAGACACAAAAAAAAGAGTCTTGGTCATCCACTACAGCAGGCACTGTGAGGTGCTCAGAGCAAGACGAAGCACAAAAGGAGTCTTGGTCATCCATTGTAGCAGGAGATGTCTACAGACGTAACAGTTGTCTGTGCCACTGGATTAAGATTTCTTCTGCAGAGAGAGCGGGACTGACCCTGTGCAACGGCTCTTCCATTTAACTCTCTGATGTCAGGAACTTTCGTGGTACCCGAGGGTTTGTCAAATTCACGCTCAAGTGTCTGTGTAACTTGGCCCCACAACTCCCAAACCACATGTCCTGTGGCGATGGGGGGTGGCGAAAGTGACAGGTGGAGGTAACCACTGGACGTCATAGTCCCGATCCTGCCCGTAGGCGGCCTGGGACCAGTGGTCGTGTTTTCTTTGAATCCAGGGCAACAAAGAACCCCGGCAGCATCTCAGGTGACTCTTCAGGACAGTACTGCTCACCCTAGTAAGGGTGGGGCCTAGAATAGGTGGCCTGAACAAAGCTTGCCCTCAACCGTTCGGCCAGCTCACCGCTGCTGGCGGATTTACCCACCTGCAGTCGATTTCAACAGAGAAAGAAACAAGATGCAAAGCATACAAAACGTACTCCCAGTTTAACCTGAATACGCGTGAGATATTCCATATAGAGAGGAAAAACCGTGTTGGGCTGGTGTAATCATTAGTAATGGCTATTCTGGTAAACATCGGCCATCATCTGTGACCTATAATGAATATACTTACAAATTTTCAGAAAGATAGGCCAAGTACTTTTGAGAATTTCCATAAAGAAGAAAAGCATTATGGGCCGTTAGTAACGGCCATAACGGTAAACTTAAACACCAGGCATCATCCGTGACCCATAATGTTACCTACAGATTTTCAGAAATATCGGCCACACACTTTCTGAGATATTGCATGAAGAAGAAAATCCGGTAAACTAAAACATCGGGCATCATCCGTGACCCATAATGAAAATGCCTACAAAATTTCAGAAAGATCGGCCTAGTACTTTCTGAGATATTCCATACCGAAGAAAAACCGTTATGGGCCGTTATAGCCGTTAGTAACGGCTATAATGGTAAACTAAAACATCGGGTATCATCCGCGACCGATAATGAACATACCTGCTAATTTTCACAGAGATCGGTCAAGTACTTTCTGAGATATTCCATGAAGATGAAAAACCGGTACAAGCCGTTACACCCGTTAGTAGCGGCTATAACAGGGTAAAGTAAAACATCGGGCATCATTCGTGACCCATAATGAACATACCTGCTAATTTTCACAAAGATCGACCGAGTACTCTCAGAGATATTCCATAAAGAAGAACAACCGTTACAGGCCGTTACAGCCGTTAGTAACAGCCATAACGGTAAACTTAAGCATCGGGCATTATCCGTGATACATAATGAACATACCTACAAATTTTCAGAAAGATCGGTCAATAGTTTTGTCTGGAGCGAGTGGAACACATTTTGACCACAGACGGACGGACGGACGGTCACACACACACACACACACACACACACACACACACACACACACACACACACACACACACACAGCATTTCTTCTAAAGTACTCCCTGTTCTATAAGAAGTGGAAGTACAAAAACTAATCATTGGGCCGTGGAACGTACGTACCCTCATGGACAGAGACAACCCATCAAGGCCTCAAAGAAGGACAGCTCTCATTGAAAAAGAATTGTTGATGTACAACATCGACATCACAGTTCTAGGTGAAACTCGGCTTGCTGAAGGAGTGTCAGATTTAGGCAGCGGATACACGTTCATCTGGAAAGGCAAGGCCCAGAACGGGGATAGAATACACGGAGTTGCATTTGCCATCAAGTCTAACCTTCTTAAGCACATTCCCGAACTACCAACTGGTGTCAGTGAAAGACTGATGAATCTCCACTTCTCTGTTAGCAACAAGTGCTTCGCCACCATCATAAGTGCATGTGCTCCCAGCTTGATGAGCACAGAGATCAAAGAGCAGTTACATGCTGACCTGAACAATCTGTTGCGCACCACACCTGCTTCCAACTAACTCATAGTGTTAGGCGACTTCAACGCCAGAGTTGGCAGAGACCTGACCAGTTGAAAGGAGTAACAGGTAAGCATGGAGTTGGGATGATGAATAATAATGGCCTTCTTCTACTGAGCAAATGTGCAGAGTACGACCTGCTGATAACCAACACAACGTTCAGGCAGGCTTATAAGTACAAAACGACGTGGATGCACCTCAGATATAAAAATGGCATTTTATCGACTTCATCATCACCCGCCAACGGGACAGCAGCGACGTACTCATCACCAGAGCAGTGCGTGGTGCAGATTGTTGGACGGATCACAGGCTTGTTAGAGCTAGCTCAACATGCGCACGGTCCCTCTCCACCATAAACGCCCAAAGCTCATTAAAGTGGTCTTCAACACATTTAGACTTCTGTCACCAAGATGGCAGCAGGAATCCCAAGCCAGCCTTGATGACAAGTTTGAGGCGACAAGACCACTATCTGCTGGACCAGGGAAAAAGTGGAACCAATTCAAAGATGTGGTCACAGAGACAGCCAAGACAGTACTAGGCCCAAAGAGGAGGCTTCACCAAGACTGGTTTGATGAAAATGGCGAGGCCGTGCAAGTACTACTGGAGAATAAGAATAAGGCCTACTTTGACTGGCAGAACCACCCCAACTGTTCCTCACGATGTGACAGATTCAAGGAGTGCCAAGCCAGAGCCTCAAAAAAAAAAAAAAAAAAAAAAAAAAAAATTCCAAGCCATGCAAGACCCGTTGGTGGGAAAAGAAGGCCGACGGACCATATTTCATCCGGTCCCAAATTTCGGAAACACGTTTGACCGGAACAGGTAAACCTGTACAACAGGTTGGCCTGTTTACCTGACAGCTATTCACCTGCGTTTAGTGTTAGCTGGGTAAGCGAGGATTTCCCTTCAGTCACCGCAGAGCTTCTGGCCGAGCAACTTATTCAGAGAGCCGAAGGGAGACTGAGGGCAGGTATGTGTTGATAATTGAATTGAAGTTACGGTTTGTGTTAATGAAGTTTTTTTTTAAATTTCTATACAGGTGGTTGGCAACTTTCCAGTGCTTAGTAAAGGTCTGAAAATGTTTGATTGTTCCCTTGATATATCTTATGATTTGACGAGACATAGGGTGACCGTAGGAAGTTGTAGTTAGTGATTGTGAGTCAAGAGGAGGTGAGGAGAATGGGAGTGAGTAGAAAGAAGAAAGAATATGTATACTGATATGGATCTGAAAAAAGTAATCTAGTTAAGTCACTGTATTATTGGAAAAAAGTGTAAATTGTAATTGATCTTTTTCTCTGAACATCATAGTGTCGGTGAGCTCTGGAAGTGAGCAATGAAAATCACTGTGCAAAAGTATCGGGAAATGTATTCTGATTCTTGCTGTGGAAAGAAAAAGGTACGAACGGAAATCGTTCCTCGATATGTAATTAGACACGTCTAGTGATGATGATGAACCTTGTTTTTCTGATAAAAAGGGACGAACGGAAATCGTTTCTTGAATGTAATTGGACACATCTAGTGATGATGTGATAAGATAAAAACATTCTGTTCTGGATAAAATCGGACAAACGGAATTCGTTCCTTTATATGTAATAATTGTATTTCTGGTACTTTGAAAAAGGGTTCCGGGTGGAAATCCTTTCCTTCATTAAAAGCAATCATGGTGTTCATCAAGGAAAATGTTCTATATGTAAATGCACCCACTGTATTGAAACTTCGTAGATTCTATTATGGGTATCTTTCCCCAAAGTCCAGTAAAAATGCAATATGGGAAAAGCGACTGCTAATTACAAACAAAAAAACGATAAATGTGTTGGAAGTAGGCTAGATAATCCAGGTAGCTGTCAGTTTCCCAAGGTGTCGGTGAAGCCCCGTGTCCGACCTGGAACTGACTGCCATCCGGGTGTGGGGTGCAGCCCGTGCCCTGTCACTGTCTCTACGCCGTGGGGGTATGGAGAGGCTGACCGAGGGTCAGTAGACATTGTGTAAGCACTGCCAACTGGGTGTGAGGTGCAGCATGAGCCCAACCGCCGTCTCTGCCCTGTGGGAGTATGGAGAGGCTGTCCGTGAGGTCAGCAACGAGCTATAGAGGCCGGCTGTCCGTGAGGTCAGCAACGAGCTATAGAGGCCGGCTGTCCGTGAGGTCAGCAACGAGCTAAAGTGTCAAAGGGCTTCAGAATTCGTCGGGACGACGACTTGTGTTTCATCTGTTGTATGAAAGTCCCTGGAAGGACTCCACGAACTACTTCCGTGTCGACGTGTGTCCTTCTGTTGTGTGGGAGTCCCCGAAGGACTCCATGAACTGCCCCCGTGAGTGGTTTCTGAACTGTGTGAGGACAGTGTGACCAGTGCCAGATGCGGCCAAGTGCAGGAACTGTTTGTGGTGACACTGCTGTGGGTACCAGCTTGGTTTGATGTGACAATATACTATCTAGTGTTAGGCGCCCTTTGGTGGTGGCGAGAATTTTATGCTGTGCCTGATCATGCCTGTTATATAATATGTATTTGTTATGATTTGATGGTTCAGGCAGCAAAAGAAAAAAAAAGAAAACTTAACTTGTTGCCTGGCTATCTGTGTTCTTGTGGTGTGTGTGTGTGTGTGTGTGTGTGTGTGTGTGTGTGTGTGTGTGTGTAGTGAAAAGTCGTACACGCATCCAAACTTCTTCAGGTGAGAATCAGACAACAAAAACACGCACGCACCATCCGTAACAATGCAGATAACAACAACTCTAAGATGCCGTTCAATGCCATCAAGGCTATCTACGGCCCCTCAAAACAAGGAACAGCCCCTCTGCTTCCAGTTGACGGTTCTACCATTATCAAGGACAAGGAGGCAATCAGCACAAAATTGGAAGAGCACTTCATCCAGCGACTAAACGGAGCATCCACTGTTGACCAGGAAGCTGTACAGCAGATACCTCCGAAGCCTTCACAGGTGGACCTCGACCAAACACCCACTAAGAAAGAAGTCAGGACTGCTATAAAGCAGAGATAAATGCGCAAAAGCACCTGGAAAAGATGGAATTCCTGCTGAATTGTATAAAGCACTGGGAACCACAGCTTTCAGAGCGTTCCACGACGTCCTCTCGGCCATCTGGGAGAAAGAGGACATGCCAGCAGACCTCCGTGATACCATTATCATGACACTTTATAAGAACAAAGGGACAAAATCAGAGTGTGGTAACTACAGAAGAAATTTTCCTCTCTCCATTGCTGAAAAGATACTTGCCCGCATCCTCCTCAACAGGTTTATCAACATCTCTGAAGGCAACCTTCCTGAAGCCCAGTGTGGTTTCCGCCCTGGCCGCAGTACCAAAGACATGGTGTTTGTATACGACATGTCCAGGAGAATTGCATCGAGCAGCAGATGGTTTTGCATACAGTGTTCATAGACTTGACCAAAACTTTTGGCACTATTAACAGCGTTGTGGACCATCCTGATGAAGCTGGGCTGTCACACAACTTCACCACCTCGACAAGACTCTTCCACGACATCACTGGACATGTCCTTTCTAGGTGATTGTACAAACTCCTTCAACATCCCAAATGGAGTGAAACAGGACTGTGTCATCGCCCCCATGTTGTTCAACTATTCTTCACGCAGGTCCTTCTTCATGCTGTGAAAGATCTGGACTTGGGCGTATACATCAAGTACTGCTCAGATGGATCCGTGTTCACCTCTCCGTCGTCTTGCTGCTCGTACCAAGACCCTGGAGAAACTCATCCTTGAAGCACTTTTTACGAATGACTGTGTTTTCATGGCACACAAGGAGAAAACACCTGCAGGTCATTGTCGACCACTTCACAAACGCATCCAAGCTGTTCGGACTGACAATCAGCCTTGGAAAAAACGGAGGTGCTGGTCCAAGCCGCCCCTATCACAGCCAAGCTCCAGCCAGCCATTACCACTGATGGGGTCCAACTGACGTGCGTGGAGAGCTTCAAGTATCTGGGCAGCTGGTTCACTGGACAAAGAGTTCATGTCCAGGATCTAGAAAGCCAGCCAGGCCTTCGGAAGATTAAGAGTGAAGGTCCTCCAGCAGAAAGACATAACACTGTTTACAAAGCTTAAGATCTACAAGGCTGTAGTCCTTTCTTCACTGCTGTATGGATGTGAAACATGGACCCTGTATCAAAAGCATATCAAGCAGCTAGAATAGTTCCATTTGCGATCGCCGCGCGTGATTATGGACATTCGCTGGCAGGACAAAGTCACAAACCAAGAGGTGTTGGGGGCAAGGCTGGCTTGACAAGCATTGAGTCAATGTTGCTGAAGGCTCAGCTACGCTGGACTGGGCACGTCATCAGAATGGATGACAGCTGCATCCCCAGACAACTGATGTATGGTGAGCTCAAGGAAGGCTCACGCAGGTAGAGAAGGCCCAAAGTGAGATACAAAGACACCCTTGAGAACAATCTCAGATGGTGCGGCTTCCAGCCTCTCGAGCTCGAAATCCTTGCTGTTGACAGATCATCTTGGAGGTCCCTCACCTCCACAGCTACAGCTGCCTTCGGAGAGGAGAGAAGACTGCGTCTTGCCGTTGCAAGGTACAGACGACACAGAGCCTCGTCCTCTTCAGTCCCAAACTCAGACCATCGATGTGACACCCGTAGGCGCCTGTGTGTTTCCCAGCTTCGGGCTGTGGAGTCACGTGCGCTGTCATCGTCATCGCCGATTACACAGACCATCGTCCTCATCGGCTCCCGACGGACTGCTCTGCTGCTGCTGCTGCTGCTGCGCACGCGTGCGCGCGTGCGCGCGTATGTGTGTGTGTGTACGTGTGTGTGTGTGTGTGTGTGTGTGTGTGTGTGTGTGTGTGTGTGTGTGTGTGTGTGTTCACCTTTTTCTCCCTTTAAGGATTTCTTTAGTAACTATCATTTAGACACTTCATCTTGAAAAAAACGTTTGATGTTACCATTTCGTCTCCTGTATTTTATGTCTGCTTCTGCATGCAGCCTTACATTTTTTGTCTATACAGTTCTCGACACTGCAACCCGTTTTCAGATCAGACAGTCCATGCCAGAGTTACAATCTGTCAAAGAATATAGCCTATATCCGGTCATGCAAACAGTGTCAGTCATACTACGGTCCATTAAAGAGGATACCCTCTCCAGTGTCAGACGAAGAGCGCCGGTGCTACTAAGGAAGTTAAAGAGGATATTTTCTCCACAATCAGATAAACAGCGCTAGTGCTAGAGTTTGTCACAGAAGATACCCTGTCCACAAGGAAACAGGTAGAGCAGCAGTCTGTTGAAGAAGATATCCCTCTCCACAGTCACACAAACAGCGTCAGGGACAACCTCTGTACCATAGGGATGCAAAGTATTAGAGATACGGACCCTACAACTGGACAGGCATTCAGAAATTCTGAAAATTAAATCTTAAGATTTGTTTATGCTACGATAATCCGGTATCAGATCAAAGTCTCGTAGCCTCATATATGGGGAGATAATTGGTATCAAGTTAAAGTCCATAGCGTCATAGCTATGAGAAGTGTTTCGCCCTTATCTCCTGACACTCTAGGGGGGTTGGGCCACACCTGGTTCATGACTCCGTATGTCCCTCTGCTGCCCCTTTTTTTCCCATCTTGGGATGAGCCATGGCTGGGATTCGAACCCATGCCCCTCTGGACATGCTCATTTTCCACTTAATGACTCGCGCATTAACCACTGAGCCACTGGGACACTGATATTTGTAGGAAAGTTAAGCCTTATGAAGTTCACTTTTGTTCCTCCTTGACCAGATCCAGCTTGAACACCTCTCTGCTGCTTCTGCCATTGCTTTCAGGGCTCTGGTTTTTTCTCCCCTGCAACTGAGAGCTGTTTCATGAGGCTGTATGCAGACGTTCCTACAAACCCCTAGCTCCAATTTCTGCAGTGAGGACTTTGACCTGATAGCCTTTTCTCCTCAGGCTGTTTGCCAGATCAGCATACTTTTCAGTCTTGTAGATTTGAGCTGCCTCCATTCTGTTCTCATATGGCACCGTGAGCTCGATCATGATCAGCTGCTTGGTTGACTGAGAGTGGACTACTATGTCTGGTCTCATGCCACTCTTGCTGATGATCTCTGGGTGACTATTCCATTCTGGGAGGTCTGCAGTGCACTCCCAGTCATCTGCCCCGTCCAGCAGACTCTGCCTGCATGTTCGAGTGGCACTGTTGTTCTTGGCCATGATTCGCTGCCTCCTGCCGTGAAGAATGTTGCGGGTGCTTTTGGAGTCCTGATTTTCCCTTTTGTGGTGTGGTACTAGCCCAGACTACTTGTACAATCTCTTTGAGCACTTGGTTGTGCCTCCATGTGTACCTTCCTTGAGCCAGGGCTACTTTACATGAGCTTAGGACATGCTCCACTGTTTGTTTTTCATGGCAGAGGGGGCATGAAGGATCGTCTGTTTTTCCCCACTCACCAGGTTTGCATTTGAGGGCAGAAGGTCATATGCAGATCTGAGAATGAAGCTGATCCTGAGAGGGGCCATGTGCCAAATGTCATTCCAAGTGAGACTTCTTTGGAGTGCATTCTCCCACGTTGTCCATTGCCTTGCTGGGCTCTGCTGGACTGCTTTTTGGAGTCTTTTTTGGTCTTCTTCTTTTTTCATCTCCTGAATCATCATGTCTCTTTTGGCTTTTCCTTTGGCCTTTGACCACCATTCAGTTTTGGTCACCCCAGTCTTGTCTGTTGGTCTGTGTGTGTCCTGTTATTTCTCTGATGATCTTGAGACTTTCTTTTGCAGAATCCATCGCCTCTTGAACTTTCCATTTTCTGCCTGTCTTCAGCTGGGGCTTGATTGCTTCTACCACCTTGTCTCCTGAGTCCTCCAGCATGCTTTGAAGTCTGATCTTCCCTGCTTTGTATTCCTCCAGGATGGATTTCAGTGGTAGTTTCAGCTTTGCTTGGCGACAGTACAGCGCTATGTCAGTCAGACAGGGTGGGACACCAAGCCATTTCCTGTGAACTTGTTGATTTTGGATTCCATTGCCTCCACTATGCTGGTGCAGATGTCGTATATCATCAGAGGCCATAGGAGCTTTGGTATCAGCATGAACTGCAGACACCAGACCTTGTATTTGCCAGGGAGCCCACACTGGTCAATGGTCTCCAAGCCTTCTTCCGACATCTGTTTGTTCTTTTGCTCTTTGTGTGTCTTTCAGCGTATCATCATACCATCTTCCAAGGCTCTTGACTGGCTCTTCTGTGACTGTTGGAATGGCCTGGTTGGCAACACTGAAACCCACAGATTCGGCCACTTTTCCTTTCCTCAGTGAGAGACTCCGTGATTTCTTTGGCTTGAACTTCATTCTGGATGAGGCAACTATGTCATCCAGCCTCTCCAGCACATGACGTGTCTCGTCTTCTCTGGATGAAATCACTGTAGTGTCATCCATGAAGGCCTTGAGAGGGGGCATCTTGTATCCATCGCCAAGGTCTGTTTGTCTTGCGTTGCTTGTTGCTGCTTTCAAGATGACTTCCATTGCCAACACGAACAGTATTGGGGAAATTGCACAGCCCATTGCAATGCCCACTTCAAGTTGATCCAATCTGTTGTGTACTCCTTGGTAGAGAACCGCATTGAGAAGCCATTGAAGTACTTCTTGAGCATGTCGCGGATGTTCTTTGGCACATGGTACATCTCAAGAGCCAACTGTATCATCTCATGGGGTACAGATCCATATGCGTTTGCCAGATCAAGCCACACTACGTCCAGGTCTCTCTTTTCTGTTTTTGCTCTTTGGATTGCGTCCCAGATCATTGTGGCGTGTTACACAGCCAGCCACGCCTGGGATGCCACCTTTCTGGACTGACACATCCAAGTACTTGTTTTCATGAGAGGTACTTGGTCAGCCTGCTGCCATGACAGAGAAGAAGATTTTCCCTTCGACGTCAGTAGTGATATTGGCCTGAACTGGCTGATGTCACTTGAGTTTTGCTCTTTGGGGATGTACACACCATCTGCCGTCATCCACTGGCCGCTGATCTTCTGGTTTCTCCAAGCTGATCGCAGCAGCCTGTGGAGCCACTCCAGCACCTTGGGACATTTCTTGTACAGCTGGTAAGGTATTCCGTTTGGCCCTGGTGATGATTTGGCTCTGCTTTGTCGTCGACCACCTCTTGATTTCCGCCAACGTTGGAGGCTTGTCATTGAACTGTTCCTCAGGTTGGTTGGCCACACCAGACCTTGAATGTCGAGTGGTGCTTTGCTCTGTGAGTCAGAGTATGTTTTCTTCAGATGCTGCTCAAGAACCTTTGTCCACACTTAGGGTCCCAGATTTTGGCTGCTCAAACAGAGTTCTGGCAAACTGGAGGGGGTCCCTGAAGAAGCGCTCTTGTGTCTTTCTTTTTTGCTCTTCTCTTCCTCGCAGATTCCGCTTTGCTGAGGGCGCTGTGTTTTGCTTTCAGGTCTTCCCAGAGTTTTTCCAGCCTTTTTTTTTCAGCTGGCAGTGCGGTCTTTATTTGCTTCTTGAGGTTTTTCTTTTGGACCCTGATCTTGTCCATCTCTTCTGGGCGTCTGGATTTCTTTGGAGGTTTTTTCTCTTTGGGTAGTTTTGCTCCATAGGCGTCTCTACATGTGGCATACACAATGTCCCCATATGTGGCTAGTTTGTGTTCCAGGGTGCTTTTCCCTATCAGTGCATCGAGTCTTTGGACGATTTTTGCATCCAGTTTCTCCCAATCTTCAGTCTCGTTTGCTCGTGGCAGGTTGAGTTTCAGGCGCCTGGCATCGAGGGTCTGTGCAAATTCCTCATCCGAACCAACAGCGTGGATGTCCTTGGCACTGTGGTTTAAATCCTGGCCTTGGTCTTCCGACGTCTTAACTGCTGATGCAGTGCGCTGCTGCTCATTCAGATGATGAGTCATCACACATCCCATCTTTGTTCTGTGGATCTTCATGCCACGGGTGGTAGCGAAACGCTTTCCACAGACACATGGATATTCCATTTGGTCCATGTTCATAGTCCGTTTGGGATTTGCTGTCGTGACTGGTTGAGCATCGATGGATTCATCATTCTCTCCCCCTTTCGGTGAATCCTGGGGGGGTTGTCCGCCTCATGTTTATACAAAAAAGGCAAATCATGTATACCAGCCCAGCACGTTGCTTTTATACCTGAAAACTAGCCGAGTGAAAGAGACTGCGTTTTTGTTCCAGGTGTGTGGTGCCTGTCAGCCGCCCTGTCCTCCCTCCACTGTTGGGCTGGAGTCGCTATAACTACCTCTCAGGCCAGTCCTTCTGCTTTTGTGATTGGCACACCTCTGTCTCCTACACCTTCTTCATGGTCATCGTTTGCTTCGGCGGTCCTCTCTTCATGATGACCGTATGTAACGTGCGTATTCTGCAGACCTTCCGCAAAAGTAAGCGCCTTCTGCAGAGTCATAGCATGACCATGCCCCCCACAAACGTTACCGTGAAGAATGAGCATGTTTCCAGCCTGGTGGAACAATCCATTACAGGAGGAGACCGAGAACACCGACGTAGATAGTTCTGATCAGAAGATGCCTTCTGTGACGGCGTCGCCCGAGCTGATGCCGACCGTGCCGCAGAAAGAAAGACTCGACAGCGGAGGCAGCTTCTCTTGACGAGATGACCCGTCTGAACCTGAAAGCCGTGAACTTAGCATCAGGCACCAACGATGTACCACAAATCAACGCACACCCCCCCTCAAACACCAAGCAGGCCACCAACTTGCACAATATAGATTGTACTGTTCAGAAGGTGCCTTCTGTGACGGCGTCGCTCAAACTGGTGCCGACCGTGGAAGACTCAACAACGGAGACATCTTTTGACGAGATGATGACCGTACCTGTCGTGGGCATTCTGCAGACCTTCCGCAGAAGTGAACGAGTCGTGCAGAGTTATAACATGTCCATGTCCTCCACAAACGTCATCGTGAGGAATGAGCGTGTTTCCAGCCCATGGGAACAATCCATTGCAAAGGAGGAGAAGGGGAACACCAACATAGATCATTCTGTTCAGAAGATGTCTTCTGTGACGGCGTCGCCCGAACCGGCGCCGACCGTGCCGCAGGAAGACTCAACAGCGCACGCAGCTTGTGATGACAAGATGACCCGTCTGGACCTGATAGCCGTGAACTTAGCATCAGGCTCCAACGATGTACCGCAGGTCAACACACCCGCCCCCTCAAACACCAGCAGACCATCAACTTGCACAATGTAGATTGTACTGTTCAGAAGGTGCCTTCTGTGACGGCGTCGCCCGAACTGGTGCCGACCATGTCGCAGGAAGACTCAGCGTCGGAGACATCTTCTGATGACGAGACGACGACCTGTCTGGACCTGAAAGCCGTGAGCTTATCATCAGGCTCCAGCAGTGTACCACAGGTCAACATACCCGCCCCCTCAAACACCAAGCAGGCCATCAACTTGCACAGTGAGTCGAAGAATGCGGCCTGTGATTGCCCCCACTACTCGTCAAAGACGCGAAAAACAGGAGCGGAAGGGAGAAACAGCGTGCAGAAGAATTCCAGCTGGCGCTGTCGCTGATGGTGGTTGTGGCGGTGTTCGTCATCTGCTGGCTGCCGTTTTGCATCACCATGGTCATCTCTTTGTTCGCTCCCAACTACCTGCCTCGTGCTGCAGACATATTCACGCTCCTTCTGGGTTATAGCAACAGCTGCGTCAACCCCATCGTCTACGGAGTTCGCAACAGGCAAATTAAGAAGGGCTACAAGGACCTGTGGAGGACGCTCACTACCTGCTACAAGGCCTGTGGGGGTAAGGCTGGGAGCAGGAGTCTGTTTCATAAGCCAGGCGAGTTTCTCGATACAACTGCATACTGTGACTCCATCGCCAAGCACGTCTGAACAGAGCTTTGCAGTGACCGGGTCAATAGAACCACGCCCTGCAGTGGTGTAGTACACGAATTTCTCAGTACGACTGTCCGCTGTGTATATGTGCTACATGAACTTCTGAACACAACTGTCCAGTGACTTGGCCTGTTAAAGAAGACCTCGTCTTAATGCATTACATCTCGTGGAAACGTGGTTAACACCCTTACCTAGAAATGGAGAGAATCCTAGGACTGGGGTTCGAATACCGTGCGTGGCACCCACCCCCCACCCCCCCCCCCCCCCCCCCCCCCCCCCCCCCCCCCCCCCCCTTTCACCTCCCACCACAAATGGGAACGTGGCCGGTCTTAGTGCTATTCCTTTGGATGTGATGAACCAAGCCTTGTCTGCGTCATACACTTGACGCCTGGGAATACAGACTATGCAAATAGAAGATTGAAATTAGCAACATTATACAGGAAAAATGTACTATGTGAATACAGAACAGCGCTACGTGAATAAGTCTATACGCAGGCAGAAGAAGAAAGGTAAAAATGTACATTGTGTATGTGTAAACGATTCCATAGGCATACAGTAGAAGAAAGGTAAATATGTACTTTGTGTATATGTGAATAATTCCATACGCCGACAGAATTGATGTCCTATGGGAAAGCAGCTCAAAGTTTACACACGTGTTTCTCCTGTAACCATATAGTTATGCCGTCCAGTCCGTTGAAATAACAATACAGTTCAACTCTATATTATGCAATACAGTATAGCTCTTCTGTGCACCCATATATTATACTATACAACACTTTGCCGTGCAGAACTATACTATGCCACACAAAATGCAGCAGTACTTATTTCTATTCATCATACTACACAATTCAGTACAGAACAGAACTACAGTATAATAACTACAGTTTACTACACAAACGGTACTGCGATTCAGCAGAGGACGACTCCTTACAATCAAATACACTTCAGCAATACACTATGCTGTATAACACTGTTCAGCACCACACGATAATACATAATACAGTGCAGCATCATATGCCACAATATGCAATACAGCACAGGACTGCAGCACACTATACAACGCAGTGCAGCGCTGCACTCTTATGTAACGCAGCACAGAGCTAAACTGATCTGTGCAATGCAGTACAGTACAACACTGCATTATGCAATGATTCACAGAACTACACTATACTATGCACTGCAGTACAGCACTACACTATACTATGCACTGCAGTACAGCATTACACTATACTATGCAAAACCGTGCAGCACTACACTTTACAATACAATGCAGTACAGCGCTACACTGCACTATGCAATACACTACAACACTACACCACACTATGCAATACAGTACAGCACCACACTACACTATGCAATACACTGCAGCACTTCGGTGTACAATGCAATGCAGTACAGCACCACGCTATACTATGCAAAACCCTACAGCACTACAGTTTACAATGCAGTACAGCACTACACTATACTATGCAATACAGTATGGCAATACACTACACTATGCAATACAGCACAGCACTACGCTATTCTATGCAATACAGCACAGCACTACACTTTACAATACAGTACAGTACAACACTACACTATACTATGCAATACCGTACAGCACTACACTATACTATGCAATGCAGTACAGCACTACACTACACTATGCAATACAGTACAGCACTACGTTATACTATGCAATACAGTACAGCACTACGCTACACTTTGCAAGATAGTACAGCACTACGCTACACTATGCAACACAATACAGCACTACACTATACTATGCAACACAGAACAGCACTACGTTATACTATGCAATACAGTACAGCACTATTTGCTGTTAAAAAAAACAGCTCCAGACTACAGTACAACACGTTACACAATAATCATGCAATGCAATACAGAAACACACTATACAACAGAGTACAACACGACATCTAATATATAAATGGCAAATCCCAAAAGAACCTTTTGATGGCAATCATGGTCAACATATAAGAAGTTCATTTCAATGCATTGTTGTTTTTTAGGCCCAGCCAACCTCGAGTGCCGTGTTAGGGCTGAAATCTTGTCAACGTAAATTCTTGACACTAGAATGCTGTTTACATGTTCATAACTAATCAAATAAGTGCTTTTATCAGCCACACCAAGCAACGTATTTTTGTGGTATTTTCTAAATCGGCACCAGATGGTTTGCTTTCATAATTGATTGCCTTTATGTAAAGAAAAGGATATATTCAATACCGTGGCGCACTTTTCATTTCTGACTCCTCTCTTTGCGCATATATCAGCTAGCTCATTACCCCAAATACCACAATACGATGGAATCCAACAGAAGTGACATCAGTTCCTTTACATATATAAATGTGAATAAGATGGCATATTTCATCTACCAGAAAGTTGTTCGAAACCGTATTTGGAAATTTATGGTTTGCAGAACAGACATTGAATCCACACAAATAACTACTTGAAATATTGATTGTGGCAAGTCAGTTAAATGTGACAACGCCATAATAACAGCTATCATTTCGGCGACAAATATTGATCTGCCTTTTCTGATGGAGTTTATCTTTTCAACCTTTAGTGATGATATAACAAAAGCAGAACCTGACTGCTTATTATACAATACTGAACTATCTTTGTAAACTTTAAGATGCTGAGGACATTCTCTTGTATATGCATCTTTACAGAGAAGATAAAATTTTTTGGTTAATCAGTTTTACTCACATCAGTGTGATCAAGATCAAAATGTGCCCTGTTTCTTTCCCAAGGTGGAGGAGAAATAAAGGCCACCTTCGCTAATGTCTCAGAACTGACTGTTGACTCTTTCAAAAGATTTTCTTTCCAAAAAAAAAAGTGTGTGTTGTGTGTGTGTGTGTGTGTGTGTGTGTGTGTGTGTGTGTGTGTGTGTGTGTGTGTGTGTGTGTGTGCGAGCGCGCGCGCGCGCTCGTGAAGAAGATTCAAGAGCACAGGTTTCGGTATTCTTGCAGTCAGTCAGTATTCCGTGATGGAGCGTATACTCGTTTTTTGCCAATCTGTATTTAGGGCTGCAGAAAATCGAAACAGGTCCTCGAGTTTTTGTTGGTAATAAATGTATGTTAGGTACACGCGTCAAGTTTTTTAATCATATGTGTCAGAATTCGATGAGCCAAAAAAGCTTCAGAATATTCAACATAAGCATAACACACTACAGAAACCTGGAAAGGAGATGGACAAATTCAAGCATTACTCAGACGCCACATGACTTTCACTTCGTAATAAACTGACCTCCCAAATGCCTTGATCATCAACCATAAAGCAATGACTATCCACAATGAATATAACTGTGAACAATAGCTGTCGCTGTATTAATTCGGTCGATTTTTTTTTTTTTTTTTTTTTTTTTTTTTTTTTTTTTGCAGTGACAATGATGATGACAACGAAGAAATGTGAGCACTGACCTAGATAGTGGGCAGATTCATGCACATTGTCTGATGCGCCAGGCCCGGGTTTTTGTTTCAGGACACTGGGTAGTTTATTAGAAGTTAATGCAATACACTAACACAAGGAATCTTCTATAATTCCAGACAAAGAGCAGCTTCATTAGAATGTTTGGCACCAATTAAAAGTTCATGTGAACAGAATATATTGCTGCAGCTGTTAATTCAGTTTCCAGAGTCTGCATGATATGATATTTTTATGACTAGAAAAAATATTACTTAGGAGTTCTTTAACATCTTATTAAAGCAGACAGCACTTTTTTGTTCAGTTCTTTAACACAATGTTAGTATTACGGATCAGACAATTTAATTCAGTACTTTTATTATGTTCTTACAGCGCATAAGTTTCAGTCAGTTCATGTAATATGATAGATTATACAATTTTTCAGTCATTAGTTCAAGTAGTATTGCCATGGAAAGGTAGGAATTTATGTTATGTATAAACACCGAGGATTATAACACTTTCATTAATTCAAAGAGTTTGTGTAATATTCTATCATAGAGGATAGAACACTTCCATTAAAGAATTTTTGCAATGTGTCATTACAGAAAACCGGACAATTTAAGTAAATAGTTCTTGTCATTCATGTAGCACGGTATTCTTGAGAACATGGAATACATCACTCACTACTGTAGTGAACACGACCATTTCAATCAGGAGCTGGAGCGGTATAGACCAGATACGATGGATAAGATAGTTCCATATAGGTTTTCATGGAATAGAACATATCCATAGCGAATTGGGCCGCTCCCATCAGGGCTTCATTTGGTTAAATGCATCTCCTCAGGACACGACGGTTTCATTTAGGAGTTTATGTAGTAGTATAACAGGCTACAGAGGATAAGGCAGCTTCGTTTAGGAGTCCCCTCAGCAAGTCATGTACATTCATATAATAATGGAGATTGGATGAATTAACGCATTTCATGTGGTATAATATTACAGAGGACAAGAGGTTCATGAAGGGGTTCATGCGATATGATAATATAGACAAGCGTTTCATGAAGGAGTTCATGTGGGGCAATATTCCAGAGGCCAAGAGTTTCATTAGGGGGTTCACGTAGTATACTATTATTACAGAGGCTAAAAGATTTATGAAGGGATTCATGCGGTATGATATTACAGAGGCTAAAACAGTTTCATTATGAAGTTCACGTGATACAATATTCCAGAAAACAAGAGTTTTATGAAGTGGTTCAAGTGGTATATTATCACAGAGGTCAAGAGTTTTATGAAGGGGATCATAGTTATAATACTACAGAGGACAAGAGTTTTATGGAGGGGTTCATAGTTACAATACTACAGAGGACAAGAGTTCTATGAAGGGGTTCATAGGTATAATGTTATAGAGGACAAGGCAGTTTCATTAAAGGGTTCATGTGGATATACTATAACAAAGGACAAACAGTTTTATTAAGTGGTTCACGTGGTATACTATTATAGAGGACAAGCCAGTTTCATTAAGGGGTTCATGTGGATATACTATAACAGAGGACAAGACAGTTTTATTAAGTGGTTCAAGTGGTATACTATTATAGAGGACAAGACAGTTTCATTAAGGGGTTCATGTCGTATACTATTGCAGAAGGCAAGACAGTTTAATTAAGGGGTTCATGTGGTATACTATTGCAGAAGACAAGACAGTTTCATTAAGGGGTTCATGTGGTATGCTATTATACAGGACAAAACAGTTTCATTAAGGGTTTATGTGGTATGCTTTAACAGAGGACAAAACAGTTTTATTAAGTGGTTCAAGTGGTATACTATTATAGAGGACAAGACAGTTTTATTAAAGGGTTCATTTAGTATACTATTGCAGAGGTCAAGACAGTTTCATTAAGGGGTTCATGTGGTATACTATCGCAGAAGACAAGACACAGTTAATTAAGGGGTTCGTGTGGTATACTACTGCAGAAGACAAGACAGTTTCATTAAGGGGTTCATGTGGCATGCTATTGCAGAGGACAAGACTGTTTCATTAGGGGTTCATGTGGTATACTATTGCAGAAGACAAAACAGCTTCATTAAGGGCTTCATATGGGTTCACGTGGTATAATATAACAAAGAACAAAACAGTTTTGTAAAGTTACATGTGGTATACTATTACAGAGGACAAGACATTTTATTTAGGGGTTCGTGTGGTATCAAATGACTGTGACGGAGAGGACCGTTTCGTTTATGAGTCTGTGTCAGACAATTACACCAGGTATTGTTCTATTCTACCAAACAATGGGATTGTATTACGGTCTACAGTACTGTGTTGCACAGTATAGAATAGCACAGTATATTATTGTAATTTGTATTGTATTGTGTAATGTAGTAAAGAATATCATACTATTGTGTACAATAATATATTTCAGTACAGTGCTATGTTATACTGTACAATATTGTTCTGTGTTTTATTGTACCGAATCATATAGTGCCATATTGCTCTTTATTGTGTTGTATAGTGTCCTGTTGAATCAAGCTGTACTATGCGGTATTATAGTGCATAGTATAAAAATCTACTAGCACTCTGCTGTATTGTGTAATGTAATGTAGCGCCGTGTTCCACTGTATTGTATACTGTAGTAATGTACTGTATTACAAATATAATCTTATATGTATAATTTCTGAAGGAGATTAACATTTTTCATCTGATCTCAGATTTTACGGAGGTGTGTTTTTTAAAGGTTGTGTGAGGTTGTGTGAATGAGGTTTTGTTTGTTTCTTTGTTTGCTTTAATAATGACTTGTGAGCTGACTCCAACGCGGTGACAGCCCTGATATGGCCCTTTGCGGTCGGCTGAGCTATAAGCAACATTACCATTACCATTTAAATGTAATACCGAACAGTACAATGAAGTAATGTACCGTATTGTATATCATAGGTTGCATGTACTGTTTTCTGTATTACGGTGTAGTACTGTACAGTGGTGCATAGTATAGTTTAGCGTTGCCCTGCATTGCATTGTATAATGTAGTTATGTACTGGTTGTATAGTATAACGTGGTGCTAAAGTATATTGTATAGGTATTGTATGAATTGAATAAAATACTGTGATGCTGTACGCACCGTAATGCATAGTATAGTGCTGTACTCTACTGTATAGTGAGGCACTGTACTGTTTGTATAGTATAATGTAGTGATGAACTGTATTGTATATTATATCGTAGTGTGTACGGTATTGTAAAAGTACGGTGTAATTCTGTATAATATAGTATATTCTCATCTGGAAGAGTGTCAATAGACTTGTAGTTTATGGATGGGCCTGGCTGAATCCCAAGAAGATTGCCATTGATCGTGTTGACAGCATCAATCTTTGGAGCCAAAATGGCTCGCTCATAGAGCCAGTTCTTGTTGGAGATGTGTTGGGCCAGACTGGGAAATACCTTGTTGATGAGGG
This sequence comes from Conus betulinus, assembly GCA_016801955.1. Classification (NCBI taxonomy): domain Eukaryota; kingdom Metazoa; phylum Mollusca; class Gastropoda; order Neogastropoda; family Conidae; genus Conus; species Conus betulinus. Next base: position 463,552 of record JADBJO010001056.1, on the reverse strand, counting down.
CATCTTCTGTTTCAAGCATGTGTCCGAACGGAAGCTTGATTTGTTCCTCCATGGATGATGGAATCTGGTCATTTCCAACCTGAAGAAGTTGATTTGCAAGCCGCCCTCTGGATTCCTGGCCGTGTAGGTGAATCCTCGTGTTGGTAGAAAGGCCAAGCCGATGGACATGCGGCCACAGGTAAGAACCTTTGATGCATGCATTGACTTCATCAGCTCTTGTGCCCTTGGTGATAACAGGCAGAGTTTGGCGAAAGTCTCAAGAAAGGACAACTGTCACACCACCTATAATGTTTTGTTATTGCGCAGGTCCTTCAGTGTGTATTCTAAAGCTTCAAAGGCCCTCTTGTTGCTCATGGTCGCCTCATCCCAAATGATGAGCTTACATCTCTGAAGCACCTTTGCCTTGGACGACCTCTTTGAGATGTTGCAGGTTGGTGACTCCTGTCTGGACAGATCCAGGGGTAAATTGAATGCTGAGTGTGCAGTTCAACCTCCTTCAAGAAGTGTGGCAGCAATGCCACTTGACGCATCAGCCAGGGCAATTTCCTTCTTCTGTCTGACCTTGGCTAACATGAGGTTTTGGAGAAATGTTTTGCCTGTTTCTCCTGGCGCATCGAGAAAGAACAGGCTTCCAGTTTCTTCCTCCACGTTGGCCATGATGAGGTTGAAGGCAGCTTCTTGGTCTGTTACCATCTTGGCTCATTTTCTTCCACAAAGGCAGCACGATCTTCTGAATTATAGTTTGTCTCTCTCAGAACCTCAGTGGAAAGAGCAGCCCCTTCATTGCGTTGAGGGGGTGGAAGGCCATAGACAGCAATATCAGATCCGCTAAGTGCCGGCAGTCTGTCTTCAATGTCCACCAGAGCCTGATTGGAGATGTCGTTATTGAAGGAAACGTCCATCTCTGGGTTTTGGCATTGGATCGTGCGATGAATTTACTCTCCGAAAGGCTCTCCTTGTGGGTTTCCCAGAGATCAACAGGATTCGACATTTCACAATTGTGTAGCATGACGGCAAAGACGAAACGTTGAACCGTTCTCTGAAAGGTACCTTTTTTCTTTATCTTTATATTTTCAAGTTATGACGGCAAAAAGTTGCCTCATCTGCTTAGGATGTTTTGTGGCTGCTGCATCTTCCAAAGTCAAATTCCAATGTCATCATCCTCAAGGAGTCCACGGAGGAGACAGGCCTCCCTGTTGGTGTTGCACACGTGTCCCTCAAATGTTCGCAAGTCACCAAATGAAGTTGGTCCTCTTACGTGATGGAGCAGCAGCCTGAGGAAGGAGCACTCTTGTTGCTTTGGGCTTACCGTGGAGACTGTGGCAATGGCTTCACTGGCCTTGATGCCTGGCCAGTTTTCAACATCTTTTCCTTGCACTCTTTTCTGCCACTTCTTGCTGTTCCATGTGTTGTACGTTGGCACCTCAAAGTATAGGAGAGTAGCAAACTCAAATGTATGACAGAGTGAGGAGAGTGCAGTTAGAGTTGTTGCTGAGGGTTGCTTTACTGCTTGTGGGCATTTTCTTCAGTGAAGTAAACTCGCTGTCCATTTTTCGAGGTGTCAGTTGAACAACAGTGGGATGTCGTTCATGAATGTCAAAGCCAAAAATGTGCCAGGCTGCCTCGTTGGTTGATTATGTAGCGTCCAATCTGGAACTGTTTTACTTCGTCTCTGTCTTCTTCGTTTACATGAAAGACGGCCATGTCTGAGCTTTTGTTTATGTATTTACATACATATTTGATGCTCTTAATCGAAGAGCATGATTCAACATTGATATCAGTTTGAAAGATATGGGACAGGACAGGATTGTATGGTACAATCCACTGGTTGTCAACTCGTGCCTCTTGTCCACGTCCTGTCTCGATAATGAAAGAGTGTCTCCATCTTCCAGTTTACGACGGCGGTAAACAGGATAGCCATCCGCGCCAGTCTGTGTTTCGTTCGTGAACTTTCGAGGGTACCTCTTTGAGCATTTGTTGTCGTGCATGCATGGAGACTTGGGGTTGTGTCTGCCGCATGGTCCATGCATCATGTGTTTCTTGATGATGTTGTGGAGTTCTTTGTCATCTGTTGCGTTGGGTACTTCAGCACAGATAATTTGGTCAGTCTGCTGTGGCTGAATCTTCTCTTTGCACCAGATGAGTGTGTGAGAGTGAGGCAATCCACGTTTTTGCCATTCAGTGGTGGACATGTGGCAATGCAGTTCCCCAAATATGTTTCCTTTTGAGAGCAACCAGAGCATCTTATTCTGCTCTTCATGAAACACTCGGGCAATGAGGTCATGATGGTCATAATGGGTTTGGCCTTCAAAGAGTTCTTTTTGGATTTCTTCCCACATAGGGTTGCACGTGAACGTAATAAATAAGTCAGGTGTGCCGTGCTTCCTAACATGGGCCATTGCATCTTGTGTTCGTTCGTGCATGTATCGTGGAGAGCAACATGTGAAGAAGGCAGGATTATCTGTAGCCCGACATTATGCGCATGGCCATCTGTATTGATGGCATCTTGCAGATGGATGTACTGATCAACTCTCAACTCTGATGCGAACGGATATAGCTGAGACGTTCTGCTTCTACTTTGGCATACATGTCAACCAAAAACCGACTGGTAACCTCTTTGAAACCTTAACAGCTGATTAAACTCTTGTGGTCTTTCCATCATGCGGTAGGCATAAAAGACCTTGCAGGAAACAGACTTGGTCGTCTTGGCCTTTGTATCAGGATCAATTTGCTTGAGAGCAAAGTTGTAGCCATCTTCACCGTTCACAAACATGAGTGCATACTGAAGGCAGTCATTGGCCCTGTGTGTTTCCTTGATCAGTACAAAGTGCTGGTCTCGCTTTTTGTGTACAATGTCTCTGTTGCCATGTTCCTCTTTGACCATAAGAATGCCTACCTCATTTGCAAAGTGGAGCATTGAATCGCCTGGCATGGTCTCCCTTGGGTCGCTTGTCAGCATTGACGACTACTTTATGATCAGGTATTTCCATTTGCTCCAAAGCATACTTGAAACTTTCTATGTAAGGGTGTGTGTTGTGAAGCATTGCCAGAAGACCTGTGATGATGTCTACATCAACCCCATCATTTAGAGTGCACCTCCGCCGAGCTTCTTCCTCACTGTTGTCCATAAAGTACACTTGAACATATTTTGGGCTTTTCATTAGGTAGAAGAAACAGGCTTCCAAGCTTGTGATAGACCTGATCCTGGATTTTATACGTCGTGAAGAAGCCATGATCTGTGACATTGTTGTCGGCTCCAAAGGAGGTCATCATGAAGGCGCTGTTGTACCTCCAAAGGGTCCTCTGGAAGCGTTTTGACCGAGGTGAGTTTTCCGTGAACAGCTTTTGCAAAACTTCAGGTGGCTGTTGGATGGCTTCAAGAAACATTTTGCCTCCAATGCAACAAACTCCAGGAGCTTCACCCGGCCACGTTTTCGCGTTACAATACTTTTTTACAAACGTTGTCAATTTGACCAATGGAAATCTTAGGGTCAGTGGCATATTCCTTGGACATATCATAGGAAAAGGCTGCTTTTAGCCACGCAATGTTCTTTGCAGCATTAGCATTGGCTCGTTATCTCCTGTTTGCTTGCTGCATTGCTTGCGTCTCATGTGGTTCTTTCCGGGCACGCTAAGATGCAGTCCGGACACGGTCTGCTTCCGGTCTCTGGTTCCTTTCCTCTAGATCTTCCCTAGCACGTTGAGATGCTTCTCTCGCTCGATTTTCCGCCTGCCTCTGTCCCCTTTCCTCTGGATCTTCCCTAGCACGTCGAGATGCGTCTCTCGCTCGATTTTCCGCCTGCCCCTGGCCCCTTTCCTATGGTTCTTCCCTAGCACGTCGAGATGCTTCTCTCGCTCGATTTTCAGCCTGCCTCTGGCCCTTCCCTCTGAATCTCCCCCAGCACGTCAAGATGCTTCTCTCGCACCGCCTTTCTCCTTTTCTTGTTTTCTGCCTTTCTTATTTGGCTCTTCTTTTCTATCTTCGTCTCCCCCCGTCAAGTCTTCTTTCCCACACTCCTTTTCTCTCTGTGGTCTTCTTAAGATCCGCCGCGTTTGCCGTGCGGTGCGACCTGTGACGGAGGGGGATGAGATCCTGGTGATTGAGAGGGCCAGCGCCCTCAACACATTACTTTGGCTCGGACCTCTCCTAGACAGGAGGCACACATGGGCCTGTGTGTGTCAACCGGCTTCCCCTGCATGGGGTTAGGTCAAAACGGGCAGCCCCCCAGCTGGCCAAGGTAACCCCTGCAGTGCTCAGTTCTCTGTTCCCGGGAGCTGGGCATAATCGGGGGGGATAGGGTAAGTTGGCGCTGCTTTGTTGTATATCCCTCCTGAAACCTGGAAGGGGTCCAAGACAAGAGTTTCTTGGCCCTGGCCCCTAAGTTGGACTCGATGGTGGGTGGGTAGGGGGAGGGACGAATTCCTAAATCATATACCATGGCCTCAATATCTAAACTCCCTTCCAAAAGGAGAAAGAGAGACAAAGTGAGATCTGATGGTGATCATGATTCTGACTCGGAATCAGAAATCCGAACAGAGTCTGGATCTGGGCCTTCGTGGTTGGTGGTGGAGGGCGCTGATGAACAAACCTTTGTCTGCACTCAGCCCCTTTGCAATCCAGAAAGGTTTTAGTTGTCTCTGTCAGGAAACCTAAAATCAATCAAACGTCTAGAAATGGGTCATTTCTGGTGGAATGTGGTACAAAATGTCAGTCAGATCGGCTCCTGAAATCTACAACTCTGTTGACCGAAAAAAATCAAGTGTCGCCTCACAAGAACCTAAATTCTTCAAAGGGAGTCATTCGCTGCCCAGACTTGAAAGGAGTATCGGAGGATGAGATAAGGTTCGAACTGAAATCCCAGGGAGTCATGGATGTGCGAAGAGTCACAATTCGCAAGGGTTCTGAAAGAGTGCCAACAAATACCCTCTTTCTGACCTTCTGCACCCCTTCGCTGCCACAGTCTATCAATGGGCTATTTGAACGTCAAGGTTAGCCTGTATGTTCCATCCCCGATGCGTTGTTTCCGGTGCCAGAAGTTTGGCCATGTGCGGGATCGATGCTCTGGGGAGGAGATTTGTGGCGTCTGCTGCCAACCGAGCCACGAGATGCCGTGCGTTCATCCGGCGCGTTGTGCAAACTGCGGAGGCGGCCACCCATCCTCCTCTCGAGAGTGTCCGGTTTGGCGCCAGGAAAGTAGTATCCAAAGGGTGAAGACGGAAAGAAAGATTCCATTCCACGAGGCAAAAAGGTTGGTTCTGGGCAGTTCGCAGCATCCGAACAAGTCCTATTCTCAGGTTGTGAAACAAGTTTCTACAGTATCTGTCTCCTGTCAGACAGACACCTTTAGTTTTTCCAAGACTCTGCAATCGAAACCATCTGCCCCCAGCGGAGGCAAGAAATCCGCTACCCCTGTGATAAACTCCCATGGTGGTGGCGTAAAACCTGCCTCCCATTCTGCCCAGCAGACAGGTTGGGAGACTCTCTGCTTCGACAGCTCCCCTTCCCCCCAAAAAAAAACCCCCTGTTCCTCCCAAGGCACTCGCGGCCCCCCCCAAGCGGTGCCTCATCAAGGCACGATCCCAGGGAAGCCCTCTGGTGTAGAGGTCATTGAGGTGGATTGCCCATCATCTGCCTCCGGAGCTTCCAAGAAAAAAAAAAAAAAGTCCAGAGAAAAGACATTCAAGTTTGGAAACACGCAATCCATATTCTCCTTTGCAGTCGGATGATGATGAGACAGTAATGGACTGAGAAGTCTGTTGCCATCTCTCCATCCTCATGGATTCAATATCTCACTGGAACATTCGAGGTTTGAAACTCTAATTTTGAAGAGCTGCAGCTCCTCTGTCAACATTTAAAACCTGCTGTCTTAGCTCTTCAAGAGACTCTGATACGCTCTGACAAATCTTTCTCTTTATCAGGTTTTTAATGTTCTTTCTAAACCAGCACAGCCTTCTGCAGTTGGAGTGACGGGTGGTGTGTCGTTGCTTATCCACAAATCTCTTCTGTTTAGCCCTGTCTACCTCAGTTCTCCCCTCCAAGCTTTAGCTGCCAGAGTCTCTCTGCATAAAACGGTCACTATTTGTTGTCTATATCTGCCTCCTTCTGTATCCATCAGTCGACAAGAACTGGTCAGCCTGATTGAGGAGCTTCCACGACCTTTTTTGCTGTTGGGCGATTTTCAATGGGCACAATCCTCTTTGGGGTAGCGTTGATACTTCGTCTAGAGGTCTCCTTCTGGAAAACGTCTTCTCAGAGCTTGACCTGTGTTGTCTTAATGATGGATCCAACCTTCCTCCACTCTGCTACAGGTGCTCTCTCTCATGTTTGGATCTGTCAGTGTGCGACCCCTCGCTGGTCCTGGACTACGAGTGGTCGGCACTTGACGATCTGCATGGGAGTGACCATTTTCCAATTGTTCTAAAATCCAAAATAACTGAAAGCCGCACTGTTCCAGAACATCTAAATTTCAACAAGGCGAACTGGGATCTTTTTGCAGGAACTGTCCGTGGGGAACTCACAGAGGAAGTTCTACAAAGTCCGGATCCCGCAGAAACGGTTTCCAATATCCTCATAAAATGCGCCAAGGCCTCCATTCCAATTTCCTCAAACAAACCCCAAATGCCAAAGACACCCTGGTTTAATTTTGACTGCCAACAAATCTCAAAAGTACGTAAACGGGCTCAGCGTCTGGTATACCAACGACCCTCTGGTCCTAACGCCCGAGCCCATCAGAAACTCCGTGCTAAATCGAGACATACTTTCAAAATCAGTAAACGTCGGTCTTGGAGAAACTTCTGCTCCGCACTGACATCTAAAACTTCAAAGAAAAAAGTTTGGAACATCATCAGAAAAATCAAAGGGAAGAACACCAACCCCTCCATTCATCACCTGAAACTTGCCGATGCTTTGATCACTGACAAACAAGCTGTTGCCAATCTGTTGGCCTCCACCATCCAGCAGAACTCTTCATCTTTAATAAATCTGCAGCCTTTTTAAAAACAGCAAATTAGAGAGAAATCTTCATACAATTTCACATCAGACAACTCTGAAGCTTACAATCTGCCTTTCTCGATTAGCGAACTAAAATCAGCTTTGCAAACCTGCAATGACTCTGCCCCTGTCTGGATGACATTCATTATCAGGTTTTGAAACACCTTCCAGAAAGCTGTCTCCAGACCCTTCTCAAAGTCTATAACCATATCTGGACCACAGGGTGCTTCCCCCCCTCCTGGCGGAAAGCCCTGATCATTCCAATCCCCAAACCTGGAAAGGACCCTACCAACCCATCAAACTATCGCCCATAGCTCTGACCAGCTGCCTGTGTAAGCTGATGGAAAAGATGGTCAACTCCCGTCTGATGTGGAAGCTGGAAACCGACGGCCTTTTGGCCAGTGAACAGTGCGGGTTCCGCAAGTACCACTCGACAGTTGACCATTTAATCCGTCTAGAAACCACCATTCGCAACGCCTTTGTCAACAAGCAGCATGTGGTCGCTATCTTTTTCGACCTAGAAAAAGCATATGACACCACGTGGAAATCAGGGATCCTCATGGATTTGCATAAACTTGGTTTTCGTGGCTATCTGCCTATATGTTTATCGAAAACTTTCTGGCTGATCGACAGTTCCAGTGCGTGTGTTGGCACCACACTCTCGGACATCCATGGGCAGGAGTTGGGTGTGCCTCAGGGGAGCATCCTTTCTCCTGCCCTTTTCAGCATTAAGATCAATGACATTGTGAAATCGGTAAGCCAGGGCTCTGAGTCTTCTTTGTTCGTTGACGACTTCGCGCTGTACGCAGTTGGAGCTTCTTACGCCAGCGTACAGCGGCGACTCCAACTTTGTGTCAACAGGATTCAACAGTGGGCCGAGGACAACGGGTTTACCTTTTCACGTACAAAAACCCAGTCAATCCATTTTCACAATTTTCGTCAATTTTTTGCTGATCCTGAAATTCTTCTGGATAAGACCACCATTCCAGCTGTTAAGGAAGCGAAATTTCTGGGGGTTATTTTTTGATTTTTGATCAAAAACTGAACTTTCTCAGCCATATTAAAAACCTCAAAACTTCTTGCCAGAAAGCTCTGAATATTCTGCGGGTCGTAGCACACACTGACTGGGGCGCTGATAAGAAAACTTTGCTGCACCTCTACAGAGCCCTGGTCCGTTCCAAACTGGACTATGGTTGTGCTGTGTATGGCTCTGCAAGACCGTTTACCTCAAACTCTTAGACCCTATCCACCATCAAGGGCTTCGTCTATGTCTTGGAGCATTCCGCACCACCCCTGTGTACAGCCTGTACGCAGAGCAGGTGAACCCTCACTGTCCAACCGCAGGTTGAAACTATCTTTGAACTACTATATCAGACTGTTCTCTGAACCAGAAAACCCTGCCTATGACTGTGTCTTTGACCCTCAGTTCCAAAACAAATTCGAAAACAACCCTACCTGTATTCCGTCGTTTGGCCTTCGTATGCAGCCTCACGCACGGAATGCAGGTCTAGACCTAGGAGTTGTGTCTGATTTTTTTTTCCAAGTTTCCAGATGAGCCTCCGTGGACCTTTTTCACACCAGACATTCGTTTTGATCTTGCAGCTTTTCGCAAAGAGTCCACCAGCTCTCTGGCATACAAGGCGTTGTATGCTGAGCTGAGTTCAACTCCCATCCTATCAGAAAATTTTCACTGACGGTTCCAAGTCTGAAGATGGAGTGGCCTGTGCAGCCTACTGCCCTGGTGCTCCTTCTCAAATACTGTTAGAACATATTCCTTCAGACGCTTCTGCCTACTCTGCTGAACTTACAGCTCTGGTTCTGGCACTAAGAATAATCTCCCAGTCTCCAAAGAGGGACTTTCTGGTTTTGTCGGACTCGCTGTCGGCTTTGGAGGCTATATCTGGCCGCAACCTTCAGCACCCCGAACTTTTACACTTTTTTTTGACCTTTTTACCAAGTTGAGCGGAGGGGGTTACAACATTCTTCTGGCTTGGGTTCCCGGTCATGTTGGCATCGGAGGGAACGAAATGGTGGATCGTTTGGCCAAGAATGCCACAAGAGAGAAACTGTCAAACACACCTATCCCCTGCTCGGATCTGAAACCCAAAATTAACGATTATGTAAAAGACCTCTGGCAGGAGGATTGGAATACACAGACGGATAACAAACTCTTTCAGATCCGTCCAAACCTAAAGGAGTTCCTCCCGTCTTCGTCTGGTGGTCGTAAAGAAGAGACAGTTCTGTGCCGGCTGCACACCGGCCATTTCGTATTTTACCCATTCCTACCTTTTAAAGAGTGAAGAAGCTCCTTGGTGCATTCCGTGTCATGTGCCCTCACAATGAAACATATTCTTTTAGAGTGTTGGGATTTGCACGATGTGAGACACAAACATTTTACAGCAGATTCCATGAAAACCTTGTTCAGAGAGATGTTCCGCCTGACGCGATCTTTGAGTTCTTGAAAGAGGTTAACATTTTTCATCGGATCTGAGATTTTACAGTGGAAATCTGGCTCTTTTCTTCCGAGTTTTCCCAAGCACGTCGACATGTTTCTCTAGCTCGGTTTGCCTCCAGCCGCAGAAGTGTTTGTCTTGGCTCCTCCTGGGACCTGATACGTCTGGCCCTGTTTGCTCCTGTAGTTTGGCGACCAATAGAAGAGCGCTTCGGTGGCATTTCTTGTGGAGGTCGTGGTGCAACGTATATGACACACGCACATATTTTGGGAATTGCATTAATTACGAAATTGCACTGGAAAAAGGAATTTGACGTCTAATATTTTACGTCATTTCACTTGATCGGGAGACGTGTAAAAATTTAGGATAATGTGAGAAATAGGATCTCATTAATTTCTTTGAGTTTCCTTTCTTAATCAATTTTTTTTCGAGGAATAATTTTGTGAATTGATTAGACATCTAATACATATTTTTTACTTTTGAAGAATGGGAATGGGAACACTCACTGTTCCCATTCCCATTCTTCTTATTGCCCTTAATTTTGTAGAAATAGACTTTGTGCAGTAGTTTATATAGGTTTTGCTTGAGTTAATCAACGGGTCTGTGTCTGATGTAAAAATATTGTATCAGGCTTTGCACGGTACAATCATTTTTCTGGCCCCACTCATTCCTCCCTTTTCATCCCCCTACCCTGTCCCATCCATGTTGCAAAATTGCTTACGCGTTACTGGACTTACGCATACCGAATTTTACGAATAACGGTGTAAATTTAGAAAATAATGGTTTCCAACGGTCAATGTAAAGATTTGGTTCGTAAAATTTGCATAACATTGTTCAGCGCTTAAAACTGTACGTGCATACGGAATTTGATCAAGAACGGTGTAAATTTAGAAATTTAGAAAATAACGGTTTTTAACGGTCAATGTTAAGTTTCAGATCTGAAAAATTGCATATCATTGTTTAGCGTTTAAAATGCTCAAGTATATCGAATTTCTTCAAGAATACTCTAAATTTATATAATAACGTTTTTTCACGGTCAATTTTAAATTTCGGTTCGTAAAAGTTGTATATCATTTTTCGGCGTTTAAAACTGCACATGTGTACCGAATCTTATCAAGAGCAGCCTAAATTTTGAAAAGAACGGTTTTTTAAACGGTCAAATTTCATTGTCATAATGATTATCTAATGACCTTATGTTACCCGCTGGATGTTCCTGTAGGCGTATGTCAAGTTTAGTGGCGATCCGATGACTCTCGTGGGCACCATTCTCAGAAGATCGGGTTTTAAACAGTTTTTATAGGGTTTGGTGTTTTTAACGGTTTTTAACTGTTATATATAACGTTTTCTAACTGCCAAATAACGGTTCTAATTCTTGAGAAGTAGCCCTGTACCTGTGCAATGTCACAACGGCTATTTGATGAAAAGCAGACGAAAAAGATGTCTTTGAAATCGTTATAATAGCTTTTTTTTAAAGTTTTTAACGTTTTTTTTTTTTTTGTTTTTTTTTAGAGATTAGCCCAAAACCGTCCTCGGGTCACAACAGACGTCCTTGCCAAATTTTATTACAATCGGTTGAGCCGTTTTTGAGTCTATAGCGTACACGCACACACACACACACACACACACACACACACACACACACACACACACACACACACACACGTACACGCAGACAGAATTTGCCATTTTATGTATCAGACACAGAAATTGTATTTCAGTATTTTATAAATTAAAATTTGATGCCTTAAAAACTAAATGTACAAACGAAGCAAAATGTATTTGTGGAGAACACATCAAGCATCTGCTGTTTGCTTGCCTCTTCAAGCTCATTTACCACCATTATCAGGCAAGTCTTTGTGTGATGTCTTTTCCGATTTAAAGTTTGCCTTTAATGTTGTTTTTTTTTTTCTTTAATTTGTAGTCCAGTTAAGCATTTACTCTAAGATTATTTGCAGGTATGTTGTAGGGATGCTTAGAGGGACATTTATATGCACTTGGATAACCACATTATGCACACACTTACATAGTCACACACATTTATGCATCTCTCTCTCTCTCTCTCTCTCTCTCTCTCTCTCTCTCTCTCTCTCTCTCTCTCTCTCTCTCTCTCTCTGTGTGCACTGCACCTCACATTGTTATAGGCCGGAGACCTGAAACATTAAAATTGTGTTCTCTCTCTCTCCTCTCTCTCTCTCTCTCTCTCTCTCTCTCTCTCTCTCTCTCTCTGTCTAATATGACATATGTGAACAGACATTAAACTGAAGTACTACTACTACTACACAGACACATTCACATGCGTGCGTGCGCAAACGCACACGTTCAGAACACATCGGTCAGCTCAGAAATACTAGGCTGATCAACGTGACGAAGCACTCTGTGATGATGAACAGTACATGGTCATTTATCGGCCTGTCAACTGCCCCAAGGACACTGTATGGACTTACCAACAACCACCACGCCCCTTCCCCCTCTTACATAACCCTATGCGGTTGCTCCTCCACTGTACACTGTAACAAATGTTGATAGTATCGTGTGTATTGCTCACGGTTGTTTTGTTATGTTTTCTCTTGTTTTCTTTTTTTTCTTCATTTTTTTACAGTATCTGTTTTTTGAACCAGTTTTTTGTGAGGAGGGAAGTATCCGTTTTGGTGGATTTTTGTGGTTTTTGTTTTGTTTTGTTGCTAATATTGCATTATTGCAGTGCACATGTTCAACATAAAAGCAGTATGAGGACTTATTATATTTACACCATGCGTTCATAACCCAAGTGGAGAGAGACTTCAGACTCGTTGATAGAGGATGGAGTGACGGTTGCAAACTAGCTGAGGACCGTGAACAGTGGAGCGCCTTGACTGCCTCATGCGTCGTAAGACGCTGGAGCAACCAGTAAGTAAGTTCATAACCCAATTTCTCTCTCTCTCTCTCTCTCTCTCTCTCTCTCTCTCTCTCTCTCTCTCTCTCTCTCTCTCTCTCTCTGAACATCCACAGAATCACCTCGTCCTGCATGCAGAAACATATAGACGACCAAGAACACTTTCTGTTCCACTGAACTTCATATAATGAACTGCAGGCAAATTGTTCATTTTTTTCCAAATCAGACATGGTTAAAAGACAAGATGTGGCTGTAGTGTTTTCTTCAGATGTCGAACCTGTAATAAAATCAGTTGCGAAAATCATCGTAAAGCATAAAAAATTAGACAGATGAAGGATAGTCAAAATTAGGATAATGCATTAAGAGATATATGAATGAATAGTACCATTCATCACAAGTGGAGGAGATCAGTAAGATGTAACTTCATCATTTCATTGAGTGGATGTTCCGAGTCAGTCTTACAATTTCTGTTTGTTTTTTCTTTCTAACGTAAGTGTATTATTCCTGTGCGCGGGGACATCCAGAAATGTTCAGATTTCACGTGTTTTTGTTAACCTTTGATTTGATGCACACTGGGTTACGTGGATACTATTTGTTAACCTTTGATTTGATGCCACACCGGGTTACGTGGGTAATATTTGTTAAATTTTGATTTGATGCCACACTGGGTTACGTGGGTACTTTTTGTTAACCTTTAATTTGATGCACACTGGGTCACGTGGGTACTATTAATTTTGATAACCTTTGAATTGATGCACACTAGGAATACGTGGGTACTATTTGTTAACCTTTGATTTGATGCACACTGGGAATACGCAGTTACTATTTGTTTCCAATGAAAGGAAGAAGCTCCATACGCAATCGCTGTGCATGATTATGAGCATTCGCTGGCAGGACAAAGTCACAAACCAAGAGGTGTTGGACAAAGCTGGCTTGACAAGCACTGAGTCAATGTTGCTGAAGGCTCAGCTACGCTGGACTGGGCACGTCATCAGAATGGACGACAGCTGCATCCCCAGGCAACTGATGTATGGTGAGCTCAAGGAAGGCTCACGCAGGCAGGGAAGGCCCAAACTGAGATACAAAGACACCCTTAAAAGCATTCTCAGATGGTGCGGCATCCAGCTTCGCGAGCTCGAAACCCTTGCCGCTGACAGATCATCTTGGAGGTCCCTCACCTTCACCGCTGCCTTCGGAGAAGACTGCGTCTTGCCCGTTGCAAAGGACAGACGACAC
>JADBJO010001056.1:437500-440000 GCA_016801955.1 Conus betulinus | reverse complement strand
ACTCTTACATAAATGGACAGGACTACAACATGCAAAACTAATTTTGCCTGGGCATAATCAAGCATCTTATTGTCTTGGACATGGCTCGACCATTCTTGCCATCAGCATTCTGTCAGTCTTGAACAAACCATATCTATCAAACCATCTACATCGTCTACTTCTCTAATTGATCTACGCATAACCAGAGCTGAGTTCATAAACAGCCCAGTGTTACATTGTGCAGTTCGTTTAAATCTAAATCGTGTGGCGTTTTGTATGATTTCTTTGGCAGTCTTGCAACTGCCCTTGACATGATTTCCAAGAAATGCATGTTCTAGTAAAAGATATAGGAATATGAACGTAAAGTTAAAAGTGTGTGTGTTCGTGTGTTCGTGTCTGTGTGCGCGTGCGCGTTTGTATGTGTGTGTGTGTGTGTGTGTGTGTGTGTGTGTGTGTGTGTGTGTGTGTGTGTGTGTGTGTGAGAGAGAGAGAGAGAGAGAGAGAGAGAGAGAGAGAGAGAGAGAGAGAGAGAGAGAGAGAGAGAGAGATAAAGACAGGGATTTTTCTTTTTACAATAATGTAATGGATTTTAGGTTTGATGCAGAGGTTTTTTTTTTTTGTTTTTTTTGTTTTGTTTTTGTACATTCATCTATTTTTGATCCCACCCCAATCATCCCCTCCCTATTGTGTGAACACCTTACGCTCGGCCGTATATTGATCTTCATTATTATACACGTACACGCATTCAGGATGCTTTCATCTATACAAGTTCATTGCTCCACACACGACCCGGTCTTCAAATATCCATTGATGAAAGGACATCTTCATCGTTGACAAAAAGAGCTTTTTTTTTTTTTTTTTTTTTTGCATTCATAACTTTGTAGAAGCTTAACATTATTACTCACTTCCAGTTCACACCTGCGTATAGAACACAGCGAAGACTGACTGGAGCGGGGGAGGGGGGGGGGGGGGGGTTAAAAGAAACGAGGCGAGGCGGGGAGGGCAGGAGGGAGGCGGGGTGGGGGTGGGTGATGGGGGTAACGTAAAAGGGGGAGGCAGGAGGGAGGCGGGGTGGGGGTGGGGATGGGGTAACGTAAAAGGCGACGCGGCTTCAGATCCAAACGTATGTTTCAAGGCGATGCAAGAAACGTCTTTGAACTTACATATGATTACATAAACTAGAAAGGCTTCAAGAATAGAGCAGAGTTTCGTTCAATTCGAACGGACCTGATCTCTCTCGCTGAGTCAGTTTGTAAGTAAAACCATTTTTTTTTTTTCTCGCCAGGTGAAGTAATATTAGTTTTGGACTGAAAGAGTTACTTCCCGTGACTTTGTGAAACTTTTTTTTTTTAGGTAAAGAAACGTTCATCTTGCGTCGAGTTTGACAAAGGTAGGTGATTGCTCGTTCTTCATTGTCGTTGTCCTGAGTGTTGTTTATCTCTCGCCTGAAGAAGACCTAAGAGGCTGGAACTCGTCGTGTAATGTGTTTTGATTCGTTTGTACATGTTGTTCGGCGGAGTTATTCTCAATACTTTTTTTAACATTTGTTACGTTTCTCCCTGCAGTCGCCTCATTTTGCAACGAATTCTGAACATTCGTTTCTCATCAATAATGGAAACACACACACACACACACACACACACACACACACACACACACACACACACACACACACACTGCCTGCACCAAAAGACACATACGGGCCCGTGCCCACCCAGGCATGCATACACATAGGTACACACATGTGTACATTCACACAAACGCACACCTACAATGATAACAATGGCGCAAAGAATGTCAGTAATGGGCTAGTGTCTGACCGGTGCGTTAGGTAATGCGCGGGTTAGACATCCGGTAAGCCATGTCGATAAGGCCCTCGTCTCAAGTCCTCTCATCATCTAATTCATTTATCTATCAGCTGTAAATCGTGCACAGCTTGGTCTCGAAACTTAGCAGATATAGTGTAGCGTATATGGACTAAGTCTGCACGCATTGATACCTCCACGATAAAACTGAAACTCAACCCGTCTGGGACCCCTGCACTGCCCAAGACATTGCCAACATAAAGAAACTTCAACGACGTGAATATCGCTGTGGAGGGTATGCTGGCCCAACTGTACTGGGCCCAACTTGAAGGACATGAGATCATCTGCGGCGGGCTGAACACTCTCTTCAAGTGTGGCCAGTAACATTTCTACACAGGCCAGTCTCCCCCCCCCCCCCCCCCCCACCCCCACCGCTCTGTTCCCTCTCCCCAGGAACACTCACCAAACAGTCACAGAATGAAGCATCCTTTCATCCTGTTTATAAAAATAACCATAGGAGTAAAAGAAATCTTAAATGAGGAACCGAGAACGGTAAACGATTAACAAGAAGGGTAACTCTTGCTCCCATCATGGAATAAATGCACGTCCATAACTCTAAACGATTGCTGCTTAAGATAGAAAATAGCCTGGGAGAAATGACAGCATAAGAGCACACAGAACAAACAAGGAGATATCCTCAGAAATGACAGCACAGA
>JADBJO010001056.1:412500-427500 GCA_016801955.1 Conus betulinus | reverse complement strand
TCAGATGAGTGATTGCTCGTTCTTCATTTTCGTCGTTGTCCTGAGTGTTGTTCATTTTGCCTGAAGAAGACTTAAGAGGTCGAAACGCATCGTGTTTTTTTTTTTGTGTGTGTGTGTGTTTTTTTTTTGTTTTTTTTTTTTTTTTTCTTGTGATTCGTATGTTTTATGTTTGGCGGATATTGTACGTAACCTTTTTAAGACTTGTTCAGAAACGTGTTTTTTTTTTTCATGTATCTGATAACTGATTTGTGTGAAATGAAAATGTTATTCTACTTCTTTTCTTTTAACAAAACATGACTAGACACTGACAAATTAAATGTTTCTAAGTCCATGTTTGCTTACGCTGAAGAACAGAGGCATGTACACTCTGTAAAGCAGGTGCAACATAAACGTCCCTCAATAGCACTTTAATGTATGAGAAATTCAAAGTCACGCCGATGCAGATGTCACACATTCTATCAACACATACATGCGCGCATGCACTCACACCGACACAGACTTAAGGACACACACACGCGCGCGCGCGCGCCAGCGCGGAGAAGAAGAAGAAAAAGAAGAAGAATGCGATGAGGAAAAGGCAAAGGCATGAGTAGAATTTGTATGGGAGGAAGGGGAAAGCACTCTACAAAGTACTGAATCATGGTTTTCCCGTTACCCCCCCCCCCCCCCCCCCCCCCCCCCCCCCCCAACAAGTGGCTTGTTTACTACTTTTGCTCTGACGCAGAGAATATCGACCACTCACAGGACATACTAACCGTTTCGCCTACAGTGATCTCACCTCCCTCTTTTTTGGCGGCGCCAACTCTCACCGCCGGTTGCATTAGCCGTTGACGTGCACAGGTCCGAGTCCACGGTTACAGATTAGACCCAAAACGTTATATATTCTCTTTCTCACTCGGAGCTGCACCCGGCTTTTGTCGTCAGACCAGCGATCACCGAAACATAATCATCACAAAGTGCAACCCTTGACCCCGGAGGCAGATCAAGCGTCTGCTTTTTTTTTTTTTTTTTAAATATCACAGCGCGATCCACTTGACCATCCATTTTTCTGGTGTTGTTTAGACTTTTCATTCCCAAATCCGGGGTCATGCCACAGGTCCCAAGGTCCGTTGGTCCCAAGGTCCCGTTGGTCCCAAGGTCAATAATCTCTGTGTAATATACAGTAGTATGTGGCTATCTTGAAAACACAGGAGAGAGAGAGAGAGAGAGAGAGAGAGAGAGAGAGAGAGAGAGAGAGAGAGAGAGAGAGAGAGAGACAGACAGACAGACAGACAGACAGACAGTTTCTTTTTACTGGATCCAATGGACCTTGGGACCAACGGACCTTGGGACCAACGGATCTTGGGACCAACGAACCTTGGGACCAATGAACCTTTGGACCAACGGACCTTGGGACCAACGGACCTTGGGACCAATGACACGCTCGGACCAATGAACTTTGGGACCAGCGAACCTTGGCACCAATGAACCTTGGGACCAGCTTACCTTGGGACCAATGGACCTTGGGACCAATGACACGCACCTCCAAATCCTTGCACTCTGCCAGTGGCAAAGGCACACCAGAAGTCCACAAGCCATGTGTAATTCTACTCTCCTTGCTGGCATATGGCATCGAACTGATTCACTGACCCAGAATTCTAGGATAACTGTTTTTTCACGTTAATTTTTTTTTCCACAGAGCCAGGGCGATTTTCATCAATTTAAACCGCGTTGTTACTACTTGACCGTCGCTGTGACCCCCGAACTCTGACCAATAGGACAGGATTCATTTCACCTCAGCTTATGAGCTCCAAGCTCAGTGAAAGTGAGTTGTGTCGGACACATACACACACGTTTGTTTGTTTACTTCTTTGTTCGGTTCTTTGTTTCCTGGTTTGTTTATTTTGTTCGTTTGCTTGTTGTTTTGCTTTTGTTCCTGTTCGTTTTGCTAAGTAATCATACCACTGGTACAGCTGTGTGATGAGTATTTAGTTTGAAGATCGTTGCTACCCATTTAACTGTGCAGAGCTCTAGCTGTGGATTTTTTAAAAAAAGACATTCGACCATTATCCATTAATCACGTGGTGGAATTTTCAGTATTCGCATTCACAGACTTCAACCTGCGAATGGAATTTCGCATGTTCAAACGCGGCGCTAGTGCTTCGTTTTAAATGAATACGCGTTTGAACACTCGCCCCGTACACTCACTCAAACACACACACACACACACACACACACACACACACAGACGCGCACACACACACACACACACACACACACACACACACACACACACACACACACACGTACATACACAAACACGCGCTTGTGCGAAAAGAATCAACACTGCAGGCAAAAAAAGGGCACTATCAAGTTGTAGTAGAGCTGCTTTGGTTAACTGACAGCAGGCCAAACAAATGTAGGCAAAGGAAAGCAATCGTAACGACTGCAAGAAAAATGAGCTGAGGGGAAAACAAAGTGGCCCCATGACAAACTATTGCATCAGGAAGATGCCAAAGTGGGGCACTTGTTTAGTCCCTGGCTCGGAGAATATGGACAAATCAGGGAACCCTTTACAAAGTATTGAGCCAGAGTCAAGCAATGACTGGTTCGCCAGTTTTACTCTGACTTAGAGAACACCCAAATCAGTGGCCGTTTGACAAAATATTGTCAGAGGCATTCCTGGAGGGGTTCATACATTTCACCCTGGCGTGGAAAAATGTAGACCAGTCAAGAACCGTTGGTCTGAAAGCCAACCCGGGGAATTTCGTTAACTTTTTTTTGCTCTGGTACAGCGAATATTGACAACCAGCGTGCGCTTTAGAACGTACTGAGTCAGAGATAACCCAGATTTTGTCGGTGTTCTTTTTTGGCGACAAATTTGTCAACTAATCACACAGCGTTTTACAGAGTATTGAACCAGACTCTGGTCGAGTTTTCGAGTGACAACGGTCTTTTAGTGTGGAAAAAAAAGCACGTGAAAGAGACGCAGATGATTAAATAGATTTACTGTCTGAACTCCAGACTGAATTGAGGACATCTGTCTTTGACTGCATTAAGATGAAGGTGATCTATATATGAACAGAAATTGAAACACAAACTGGCTGGCTCGTTCTCCCTCCTCCTTCCTTTTCTTTCTCCCCGCCACCCCGCCGTCTCTCCTCCACCGTCTCCTCTCCTCGTTCGTCCTCTGTCTCTCTCTCTCTCCCATCTCTCGGCGCTCTCTCTCCTCCTCCTCCCTCGCATCTTCCCACTTCCGCTCTCTCCTCCCCCTCTCCCTATCTCCTCTCCCTCCTCTCTCTCTCCCCCTCTCCACCTCCTCTCATCCTGGCCCCTCTCTCTCAGATCCTCCCTTACTCACAATCACTCTCTCTCTCCCGTCTCCTCGAGAAAGGGAGCTCCCTCGCTCTCGTCCTCTCTCTTCTCTCTCTCTCTCTCTCTCTCTCGGTTGCCGTCATTTTCCCTCTGAGGGACAAGTATTGGTGAAGTAATGAATAAAAAAAAATACCGCGATCTAAGAGCCAACTTACACCAATCATTTGTCATGGTCTTTTACACCATCATGAACATTTTACAACACTGCTACGCGAGTTACCTCTGTGTGACTGCATACAAAAGGCCATTGGTTCGTGGATACACTTTCTCTGCACTTACAATTCCAAGTGCTTTGTGGGTCAATGTTCTCTGCTTTCATAGAAAGAAACAAATCTTTTCCAGATTGATCCCAAACCTAAAAAGTGTTTCTCTAGTCTACCCTAGATGTCACAAAGAAGAACGATTTTGTGTCGGCTGCACACCGGCCATTCGTTTTTTTTTAACTAAAACATCGTCCTTTTCAAGAGGGAAGAAGCTCCGTGGTGGTGCGTTCCATGCCATGTACCACTCACAATGAAACAAGTTCTTTTAGAGTGCTGGGACTTTGAATGATGTCAGACATGACATTTTACAGCAGACTCCATGAAATCCATTTTCAGAGATGTTCCACCTGATATGATTTTTTAATTTCTGAAAGAGATTAGCATTTTTCATTTTTTCATAATTAAATCGCTCTGATCTGAAATTTACAGTAGAATGATTTTAACCAAAAAAAAAAAAAAAATTCCGATTTGTGGTTTTTTTTAGAGTTGTATTTTAAAGGGTTTTTGTGATTGATTGACTTGTGAGTGGCTTTCAACGTGGTGACATGTCTTGATTTTGGCCCTCTGCGGGTCGGGGCTGGGCTTATAAGCAACATTGCCTTGCCCTTACTAGGTTGTCCGAGAAGTGTTGGGCGGATTCTTTTGCGCGGCAGAAAAAAAAAATGAAAACGATGATGTACTGGTACATACTCTCTCTCTCTCTCTCTCTCTCTCTCTCCTCTCTCGTCCCTCTCTCGGGTCATCCTCTCTCTCTCTCTCTCCTCGCTCTCTCTCACCCGTCTCTCACCCCTCTCCCCCACCTCTCCTCCGCCAACTCCCTCTCTCTCTCTCCCCTCTCTCTCCCTCGACTCTCTCTCAAATGGAGGATGACGATCAGTTATGTTTTCGGTTAATCTGACTGACAGAGTTCCATCAACGAGCACATATAAATGATGACAGCTGTCACTCTTGTGTAAAAAAAAAAGTAAAACTCACAAAGCGCCCTCAACTCATCACCACAACCCCATGCCCCAGAGGCGCTAAAACCCCCCCCCCCCTCCCCCCCCCCCCCCCCCCCCCCCCCCCCCCCCCCCCCCCCCCCCCCCCCCCCCCCCCCCCACCCCCCCCTCCCCCCCCCCCCCCCCCCCCCGTCTTTCTCTTACTCCTTCCATGCCCATGTCCATTGTGAATTAGGAATCTGACGACTCTTCGTAACGTCCAAAGGACGCTAACTGTTTTTAGTGTGTGTGTGTGTGTGTGTGTGTGTTGTGTGTGTGTGTGTGTGTGTGTGTGTGGGTATTCTGAGAGAGAGAGAGAGAGAGAGAGAGAGAGAGAGAGAGTCCGAGAGGAGAGAGAGAGAGATTTGATTTTCAGTACAGTTAAGATGTGTTTTGTTTTGTTGTTACACTTTCTGAAGATTCATTATTTTACTTATAATGTTTAAATGTTTTTTCCCAAATAATTTTCCTTTGTGATTTTTTATGTCATTCAGATGTTGTTTGCATTATTTTCGTTTCTCATTAATCTATTAATGTTTTTTAAATGTCAGTACAACATTATGTTAATCTGACAGTAAATGCTTTCAGTCAGTCAGTGTGTGTGTGTTGTGTGTGTGTGTGTGTGTGTGTGTGTGTGATTTTTATGGGGGGTGGGGAGGAAGGGGGAGTAATCGCCTACCCAAAGAAGGCAAAACAAGACCAGGTTGGACCTCCACCGTTTGCAGGCTAATTTCATCTTGATTACGTCGAAAAATAAAAGCGGCTTTTAACGGAAGAAATCTTTAAGATATTACATTGTCTTTTAGAATCTCTCTCTCTATCTCTCTCTCTCTCTTCATCTCTCCTATCTTCTCTCTCCCCCCCCCCCTTTCTCTCTGTGTTGGTGCGACCTAACATAGACAGTCTGAACACCCCAACCCCCACCCACACACACAACAACAACACACACACAACCACACCACACACAGGGAGACTGTGATTCGCGATTTTTTAGTAGACTTCACGGTCTCTGTTAGCACTCAGCTGTCTCTTCTCCTCTCTATGACTCTCCCTCCTCTCCTTTTCTTTTCTCTTCTTTTTCGCGTCCCCTCCTCCCCATCTCCCTCCCCCCCTCCCTTTTTTCCCACTCCTCTCTCCACCGCTTCATCTCCTCTCCCTCTCTCTCGGGGGTCCTTCGTGTGAGATTCCAATCCACTTATTTCGAAGGTCGTACCCTCTTTTTGTTGGTGGTGTCTCGTTAGTGTTCTGTGGTGTTTGGGGCCGGGTGAACCTTCTGTCCTTCCGATTTCTTGACTTTCAGGCTCTACTCCGCTCCTCTCTCTGACTCGAGGAGAGGTGGGAGAGGGATACGTCCGTCTCCTCTCTCATCATCCTCACGAGTCCATGTCTCTCTCGGCATCATTAGCATGCGTCGTCCCCTCCAATCTCTCTGACCTCTGTCCTCCTGTGTGTGTAGGTGTGTGCATGTGGTGTTGTAGCTCACATAGACCTAAGATAGCCGTCGTGAGAACACGCCCAACCCCCCCACCCCCCCTCCCCCCCCCCCCACACGTTCCACACACACACCAACCCACACACACACACAGGGAGATGTGATTCGCCTCTGACTTTAGTAACCTCCACGGGATCTGAATTCACAGCTGTGGAGACGGACCCCTTGAACTACTTTTCCTCCTCTCTATCTTCACCACATTTCTCCTTGCCCCTTTTTTTTTCCCGCCCGAACCACCCCACCCCCCGTGGTTCTTTATCCCTCTTTCTTTCCACCACCACACCTCACCACAATCCCTATGATTCCGCTCCTTCTCGCCACCGCTAAAGCCGCTCAAGTCTATCCATCATCACAGACCTAGAGAGGTGAAATCTTCCAACGTCATTAAAACCCAGTCCACCATGTAGCAAGCATTGCGATGATTTGACCCATGACCCTCAAGCCGCGGGGCATCCGCAGGGCGTGCCCCCCCCCCCCCCCCCCCCCCCCCCCGCCCCCCCCCCCCCCCACCCCCCCCCCCCCCCCCACCCTTCCCCTCCCCCCGCTCCTCCCTCCCTCTTCTTCTGTTTTTTTTTTTTTTTTTTTTTTGGGATGTGGAACCTTCTCCTTTAACCCCTTGTGGATCCCCACTTCCCATAAAAGGTCCCATGACGTATACGAAAACAGAGAACAGACACGGACTGACGTGAGAATAAAAAGTTTTATAGTGCGCAGAGGTTTTTCGTCTCTCCGAATGACGTAGTTGTTGGGTGGTTGTATATAAACGTCTGGCGGGAGGGGGGACATTTCGAGCCTTTAGGCGGGACTCGGAGGCTAAAGACGAAAACTGAAGTCTCTCTCTCATTTGACGGGGAACTTGTAACAGCGAGGTTGAACTGTCGTTTAGTAAACAGTGATCTGTAACAGCGAGGGTAAACTGTCATTTTAGTAAATAGTGATCTGTAACAGTGAGGTAAACTTGTCGTTTTAGTAAACAATGATCTGTAACAGCGAGGTGAATTGTCGTTTATAGTCAACAGTGATCTGTAACAGCAAGGTGAACTGTCGTTTTAGTAAACTATGATCCGTAACAGCGAGGAAAACTGTCGTTTTGGTAAAACAATGATCTGTAACAGCGAGGTAACTGTAAACGTTTTTCAGTAAACAATGATGTGTAACAGCGAGATGAACTGTCCTTTTACTATGCAAAGATCTGTTACAGCGCAGCAAACTGTCGCTTTGGTATAAAAACTGTATAGTCATCTGTAAGTGCGTGTGAAACGGTCTACTGCTATATTGTTTGTGATCAGTAACAGTTACATAAACTGTCGTTTTACAATTCAGTTATCTGTACAGTTACAGTAACTGTCGTTTTTTACAACAGCGACATATTGTTCAGTGGATTGGTAACAGCGACATAAACTGCCGTTTTACCGTTCAGTGATGGTAACAGTTACATTAACTGTCGTTTACCACCATTCAGTGATCTGTAACAGTGAGGTAAACGTTTTACTACTGCTGATGACTCTGTAACAGTTACATTAACTGTCGTTTTACTATTCAGTGAATCTTTAACAGCGAGGGTAAAACTGTCGTTTACTATTCATTGATCTGTACAGCGATCTTAGACGGCCCTTTTACTATTCAGTGCCGTGTTTAAAACAGCGAGGTTAACTGCCGTTTTTCCTGCAACTGTCGTTTTCTGTAACAGCGAAAGAACCTGTTACAATGAGATAGACCTTGTTTACTGTACAAAGAACTGTAACAGTGAGGTAAACTGTCGTTTACTGTAAAACTGTTTACCAGTCAGGAACTGTTTACATACACAAAACGTTTCAGTTTAGATACTGTCGTAGACATACAAAGAACTGTTTCACTGCAGGTAAGTGATCTGTAATGACACAAAGAACTTTACAGTCAGGTAAATGCCGTTTTCTACTATTCAGAGATCTGTAACAGCGAAAGAACTGTCGTTTACATGAGTACAGAGAACTATTGTGAGGTAAACTGTCGTTTTTACTGTTACAAAGAGTGAATAGAAACGTGAGGAAAACTGTCGTTTTACTGTACAAAGAACTTGTTAAGTAAAAACTGTCGTTTTACTGTACAAAGAACTGTTACAGTCAGGTAACTCATTTTACTATACAAAGAACTGTTTCAGTGAGATAAGCTGTCGTTTTTACTATACAAAGAAACTGTTACAGTCAGGTAAACTGTCATTCTGTCATTCTGTACAAAGAACTATTACAGTCAGGTAAACTGTCGTTTTAAACTGTACAGAGAACTAATACAGTGAGGTAAGTTGTCGTTTTAAAAAAAATTGTACAAAGAACTATTACAGTCAGGTAAACTGTCGTTTTACTGTACAAAGAACTGATAGAACTGCTACAGTGAAACTGTCGTTTTAACTTCGTTTTAATTTACTGTACAAAGAACTCTATTACAGTAAGGTAACTATCGTTTTGCAATACAAAGAACTATTACGGTCAGGAAAAAACTGTCATTTTAACTAGACAAAGCATAATTACAGTGAGGTAAACTGTCGTTTTACTATACAAAGAACTGTTACAGTCAGGTAAACTGTCGTTTACTATACAAACAACTGTTACAGTCAGGTAAACTGTCGTTTTAAACAGAGACTAATAAATGGACAGAGAACTGTTACAGCGAGGCGATCTGTCGTTTTAAAAACTGGACAAAGAAACTGTTACAGCGACGTGAACTGTCGTTTTTAAAACTTTATGGTTATATACAGTGACAGCGAGGGAAACTGCCGTTTACTTACAAATAACGTACACAGATCTGTTACAATTAAACTGTCGTTTAAATGGACAGAGAACTGTTACATGGCACCGAAAGAAAACTGTTACAGCGAGCGATACAAAAAACGCGGTAAACTGTAGTTTAACAACACTGTGTTCGGTAACAGCGAGGTAAACTGTCGTTTTAATCGTACACAGACGCATTTTACTGTGATCTATAAGAATGAGTGAAAGTGTCGTTTTTGAATGAGTGAAAGTGTCGTTTTGCAATTCAGTGATCTGTAACAGCGAGGCAAAGTATCATAGTATTATTTAATGATCTGTAACAGCGAGACAAAGAGTCATATTATCAATCAGTGATCTGTAACAGCAGAGAAAAGTGTCAATATCTATCATTTGGTGATCTGTAACGAGGTGAGGTATCTTCTTGTTATTCAGTGATCTGTGACAGCACGGTAAAGTGTCACATTATCATTCAGTGATCTGTAACAGCACGGAAAAGTGTCACATTATCATTCAGTGATCTGTAACAGTACGGTAAAGTGTCACATTATCATTCAGTGATCTGTAACAGCACGGAAAAGTGTCACATTATCATTCAGTGATCTGTAACAGTACGGTAAAGTGTCACATTATCATTCAGTGATCTGTAACAGTACGGTAAAGTGTCACATTATCATTCAGTGATCTGTAACAGTACGGTAAAGTGTCACATTATCATTCAGTGATTTGTAACAGTACGGTAAAGTGTCACATTATCATTCAGTGATTTGTAACAGTACGGTAAAGTGTCACATTATCATTCAGTGATCTGTAACAGTACGGTAAAGTGTCACATTATCATTCAGTGATCTGTAACAGTACGGTAAAGTGTCACATTATCATTCAGTGATTTGTAACAACACGGTAAAGTGTCACATTATCATTCAGTGATTTGTAACAACACGGTAAAGTGTCACATTATCATTCAGTGATTTGTAACAGTACGGTAAAGTGTCACATTATCATTCAGTGATTTGTAACAGTACGGTAAAGTGTCACATTATCATTCAGTGATTTGTAACAGTACGGTAAAGTGTCACATTATCATTCAGTGATCTGTAACAACACGGTAAAGTGTCACATTATCATTCAGTGATCTGTAACAACACTGTAAAGTGTCACGTTACCATTCAGTGATCTGAAACAGCTAGGGTCAAAGGTCATCAGTCTGTGATCCCTAACAGAGAGAGCCAAACAATAATCTGTAACAATGAGGTAAACTGTCACTGTACTGCGGCCTGTAACAGCGAGAAAAAAGTGTTACAACAAGGTGATATCAAACACCGAGGTAAATCGTGTACCAGCCACTGACTTGTAACAGCGAGGTAAGTATATTGCTACACAATGATCTGTCACACCCAGGTAAATTGCCATTTTACTTGTTAGGGATATGTAGCAGTGTTGTAAAGAGTTACTATTCGGTGATCTGTGACAACACCCTGGTGTTACCGCAAAATAGTTTATGACAGAGACATCAAGTGTCGTTTTCCATTATAGTTCTCTGTAGCAAACGAAGTGTTGATGTACACTGATCTGTGAAATCCAGGTTAATTACCCCCCTTGTAACAGATAAGCAAAGCGTCACTTTACAGTGATCTCTGACAGCCAGGTAATGTGCTGTTTTACCACATTCTGGTCTGTAGCAGAGAGGCAAAGACTTATTACAGGAGAGCCGTCTTTAACACACTCAGTTAAAGACCAGTGATTAAAGAGTCGTCTGTGGCCGCAAAGTTAAGCATCTTCCAACATACTACCCATTAATACAAACAGAAGAAAAGGTTTGTAGTTTTTTTTGTGTTTATGTCTGTCTGTCTGTTTGTTTGTTTCTTAAACTGAGTACAATTGTGTGAAAAGAAAGTAAGTGAATGTTTTGGTAGGTAGGTGTTTGCAAATTAGATATGTTTTTTTTTTTCTTTCCTCATTTCTTTTTTCTTTTTTTTCATTCTTTGTCTTCTTTCTTTTTCTCTTTTTTTTTTTTCTTTCTTTCCCTTTCTTCTTCCCTTTTCTTTCTTTCTCTCTTTCTGCCTGTCTGTCTGTCTGTATTTCCATACATTTTTTTTCAGTTGGTGTTCTGCTGCTTTTGTATTATTGGTTTGGGTTTAGTTCCAGTGCTGATTTTTAGTAGTATAAATTCCTTGATAGTGAGTGATATCTCTTTTGAGATGAGATGATAAACCGAGAACGCGTGTTCCATGCATAGACGGCGAGTTGAAGAGCCCCTGGACACACACACACACACACACACACACACACACACACACACACACACACACACACACACACACACACACACACACGACACAGAAGAAACTGTATGCATTGAGGAAAGTTATGATGAAGTTGTAATGAAGTCATACAATACAACGCCTTCCTTTTACGTTTCACCAGCCCATTGAGGATCAATCGGACAGACGATGATACGCCTTATGCCCCGAATCAAGTGTCTTCGTCTCCACCTTCTCCTTCTCCCCCTCCTCCTCTTCCTCCTTGGCTCCTATAACGTCGGAGGGCAAAGGATCAACACGATGACAAATCGTCTGAAGAAACTGGAGCAAGTGACGTCACAACTGACACGTCAGTTAATGCTTCAGCAACTGTACGTGGAGGAGATGGCCAGAACCTCTGGGGATTCGGGTATCAAGCAAGTAAGTTTGGGTTGTTGTTGTTGTTGTTGTTTTCGTTGTCGTTGTTGTCGTTGTTTTTCGTTGTTGATGTTGTTGATGTTGTTGTCGTTGTTGTTGCAGTTGACAAACCCGCCTTGGTGCAGTGGCTAGTCCCAGGCAGCGATGTGGGAGGTCGGGGATTCGACTCCCGTTAGAGGTGTATATATTTGTTGGATGTTCTTTCTGACCCGATGCCTTCTAATGAGGACGGTTACGTGTGCTGTGCAATAGAACGGGAAGGCTAGAAACACGCAGCAGGCTTTCATCCATGTTTCTTTGAAAGAGTTGTTCCAGTCTTCTGATCCGCGTTGCAGGTGCCGGTGTCTCGAAAGGTCGGATGATACCAGGATTAATATAATGAAAAGCAGGCACTATGGCGGAAGTTCCCCCGATCCGACATAGCCTCTTCCAATCCAAGACCTTTTTCAGGTGGTGAAGAGCCACGTCCTCCACGAGGTGGTGCTAAAACTGGGTAGCTTGCACTTCTAGGATAAACACGGTGGATTAAGAAGAGCAACCCTGGAATGAAAATCAGGCAGGAGCATCCTTTCCGTCCTCCAAGGCGGCACTGTGTGCAGATCCTTCGGTGGTTGGGCACATCCTGGCACATGCTGAGCCATAAAACAGCCATGTGTCAACCTGAACTACCCCGAAGAGTGAATAGGTCGGATGAGGGCAGCGGGTAGATCTCTTTTCCCTAATCCCATTCATAAGGGGAAAACCGTATGCAGCCCACCACTATGGTTACGCAGATGGACAGACGACAGTATGGTGCTCGTTCCGTGACTCACCAGGTGACAGCATCAGAACCCCAACCTCCTAAGGGTCCAGCCACAAGTACTGTTCGAAGGCTGTCGAGAGGCAACCAAAAAGGTGGCAAGAACAGCAATCAACATCCAGCCATCCTACGTCGCGGTGGGAAACGCCGGTAACTCCATTTGCCTTCACAATGTGGAATGCCGTGGGCCTTTGAGAGAACACGCTTTAACTTCAACAACTCCTCAAAAAGGAGCGAATCGACCTCATCTGCATACAGGAGACACATCTGGCAGATGATCACCGTATTTCCGTAAGAGGATAGGAAGACTTCCGACACGACAGAGCTAACTGCGCGAAAGGAGGGACCCTCACCCTTGCCGGAAAACAACAGTCTGCAGCAGAGATCTGGAGATCAGAGTGTGCTACTGGATTTCAAGCTCTGAAAGCAGGTGTCACAGGAAAAGAAGTCACCACAATCAACTGCTGACATGCCAGACCTAAAGATAGTTGGTGACTTCAACAACCATTCACCTGGCTGTGGTTATCCAGACTTGGACGAGAGAGGAGTACAGCTTGAAGACTAGATGACAGACAACCGCCTTAACAAACTGAACAACAAGCCAACGTGTCTGTTCAGAGCATAGACATTGCAGAGCACTCCAGGCCAGGCCATCGCAACGGGAGAGTTGTGACAGGGAAGGGAAAATTCAGCTAGGTGGTAGCCACAACGTCCCTGTCCTACTACAGTAATCCTACTCAAACCTAAGGAAAACTACCCAGCTGGAAGTTAACAAAAGTCGACTGGACCAAGTTTGGAGAACTGACGGACAAACTGTGAGTGGCCATGTTGCACCGGTCCACAGACACCAGCCCACATTCTCCGTCTTGCCCCACCGGCGACACCCTACAACAGGAGCCGTGGCCCAGTGCAGTGGACCTGGGGGACAAGATGTGTGGACTGGCAACCTTGCCAAGGCAGACGGCGGACTTCCCCCCCACAACACCAGAAATGCTGAAGTAGAAGAATTATGATAGGACTACATCATAGGTAAACTACATCAAGTAGCCTGTGACTAAATTGAACTCCATAACGCCATAGTCATTACTTTTATTATCCCTGTCCAACAATTGATTTTTTTTTAACCTAATCCTGAACCCTAATTGCTTGCTGTTCCAGCGGAATTTTAGGGACAAATTTTTCTGTATGCATTGAAAAGTTCCCACGTTGGAGAGAGCTGCACCTTGCTTGCGTTAAATTCCGCTTTTAACTCGGCTACCGGCGTGACACTATCCTCTCAAAACGAATGACCATAGCATGTTTTGTGGAGGATTTTGGTACAATTGCTGAGTGTGTCTTCTTCGTGGGTTGTGTGTGTGTGTGTGTGTGTGTGTGTGTGTGTGTGTGTGTGTGTGTGTGTGTGTGTGTGTGTTGTTTTGTACAATCACACACAGTATGTTCTTCGTGGAGGACTTTGTTTAATTCTAGTATGTGCCTCAATTGCAGTGGACTGTGGTTCTTGAGTATGACTTTGGTACAGTCACGCACTGTGCCTCCCTTTGGAAGAACTGCGGTACAATCATACCCTGTACCTCCCTTGAAAAAGACTTCAGTACAATCACACAAGCCTACGTCACTGACGTCTTGGCAACCATCCATAACCATGGCGACCATTCTTCCTCGATATCCCTCGCCCTTATTCTTATTCTCTCTCTTTCACTGTAGCAAATTCCTCTCCTATTCCTATACCTCCCATTTCTCGGGCCTTCTTGTTTTTCTTGTTGTTGTTGTTTGTTGTTGTTGTTGTTCTTCTTCTTCTTCTTCTTCTTCTTTCTTCTTCTTCTTCTTCTTCTTCTTCTTCTTCTTCTCCTCCTCCTCCTCCTCCTCCTCCTCCTCCTCCTCCTCCTCCTCCTCCTCCTCCTCCTCTGCTGCTTCTTTCTTCGGCTTC
Source organism: Conus betulinus (assembly GCA_016801955.1). Taxonomy (NCBI): domain Eukaryota; kingdom Metazoa; phylum Mollusca; class Gastropoda; order Neogastropoda; family Conidae; genus Conus; species Conus betulinus. The sequence goes on along the minus strand of JADBJO010001056.1, from coordinate 413,263 downwards.
TCCTTGTCATCTCTTCATTGTTATGTCTTCCGTTCACTTTGCATCTGTTTCTTCTCATTTCTTTTTGTTGTAGTTTGTTATTCTCTGCTCTCTCTCTCTCTCTCTCTCTCTCTCTCTCTCTCTCTCTCTCTCTCTCTCTCTCTCTCTCCCCCCCCCCCCCCCCCCCTCTCCCCTCCGAATTTTACTCCTGATCTGTCATCTTGCTTTCCAACACCTCTACCAACAGCCGCCACACCACCTCTATTACACCCCAATCCCACCATCGTCATCATTATGGAGATGGGGATCATTGTTGTTTATTACCTCCGCTCCACCATGGAGGGAGGCAGGTAGGAAAAAACAACAACAACAACAGGAAGAACAAGCTTGACAGAAGAGAGGGTCTTCAGGAAAGAACCTCTCTCTCTCTCTCTCTCTCTCTCTCTCTCTCTCTCTCTCTCTCTCTCTCTCTCTCTCTCTCTCTCTCTCCTCCTCTCAAATCTCTCTCTCTCCTCTCTCTCTTCTCGCTCCGTTAAACAAATGCTTTGGCTCTAAGCTATTTACGCTTTAAAAAAAAAAAAGTAAACATGCAATTGGAACATAGGATGCGCAGAAAGAGGACTGTGCGCAAAAGCAGGTATATCAGCATGTCTCGCTCACAAATAAACACCTGTGGCACAAAATAAAGCGACAAGAAAAAAAAAAAAAACATGAAGCATAGATACCAAATCGAGCAAAATGCATCTCTAAATAATTTATCAGCATGTACCTTTCACAGTGCAAT
>JADBJO010001056.1:405000-407500 GCA_016801955.1 Conus betulinus | reverse complement strand
CACACACACACACACACACACACACACACACACACACACAATCACACACGCTCTCTCTCTCTCTCTCTCTCTCTCTCTCTCTCTCTCTCTCTCTCTCTCTCTCACACACACACACACACACACACACACACACACACACACACGCGCGCGCGCGCGCGCGCGCGTACTTGTTCGTACCGATTGACCTTGTCTCCGTGTAAAATCGACTTCAATACAAACAAGACAAATGTTCCCCTTAAGCGATACAGCTCCAAAACCAAATCTCACCTAATCATGCTCCGCAAGTAGTTCGGTTCACGAACCATAAATAATAACACCGTGCGATTGGTACATAAAAATGACGGGCGTTTTCATACACTCTCCCGCTTTCTGCGGATGGGACATGGGCGTGCAGGAACAAATCCGCTTCACGTCCTACACGGGCAGCAAGAACCTCAACGAGAACTTCGCCTACCTGCCCACCACGGTGCTCAACCTCACCGACGACGGCGTGCCGGTCTTCGGGCAGTGGAACTACCGCATCCTCTGCCACCCCATCCAGGGAGACCTCCACCTGTCCCTCTTCCAGCCCGTGGAGAACCTGGCCAACCGCCTGGCCAGCCAGAGGTCCTTCCACGACTACGTCCTGTCCCGGGCGGCCCGCTTCAGGCTGGACGCGGAGGACGGGGAGGACAGATACAGGTGGGTGTCACGGGGAGGACAGGAGGTGGGTGTCAGGGGAGGACAGATACAGGTGGGTGTCATGGGGAGGACAGGGGAGGACAGATACAGGTGGGTGTCATGGGGAGGACAGATACAGGTGGGTGTCATGGGGAGGACAGATACAGGTGGGGGAGTCACGGGGAGGACAGATACAGGTGGGTGTCACGGGGAGGACAGATACAGGTGGGTGTCATGGGGAGGACAGATACAGGTGGGTGTCATGGGGAGGACAGATACAGGTGGGTGTCACGGGGAGGACAGATACAGGTGGGGGAGGACGTCAGTGGGGAGGACAGGACAGATACAGGTGGGTGTCACGGGGAGGACAGATACAGGTGGGTGTCACGGGGAGGACAGATACAGGTGGGTGTCACGGGGGAGGACAGATACAGGTGGGTGTCATGGGGAGGGACAGATACAGGTGGGTGTCATGGGGAGGACAGATACAGGTGGGTGTCACGGGGAGGACAGATACAGGTGGGTGTCATCACGGGGAGGACAGATACAGGTGGGTGTCATGGGGAGGACAGATACAGGTGGGTGTCATGGGGAGGACAGATACAGGTGGGTGTCATGGGGAGGACAGATACAGGTGGGTGTCATGGGGAGGACAGATTACAGGTGGGTGTCATGGGGAGGACAGATACAGGTGGGTGTCATGGGGAGGACAGATACAGGTGGGTGTCATGGGGAGGACAGATACAGGTGGGTGTCATGGGGAGGACAGATACAGGTGGGTGTGTCATGGGGAGGACAGATACAGGTGGGTGTCATGGGGAGGACAGATACAGGTGGGTGTCATGTCAGATACAGGGGAGGGACAGTTACAGGTGGGTGTCATGGGGAGGACAGATACAGGTGGGTGTCATAGGGAGGACAGATACAGGTGGGTGTCATGGGGGACAGATACAGGTGGGTGTCATGGTTACAGGGGGAGGACAGATACAGGGGTGTCATGGGGAGGACAGATACAGGTGGGTGTCATAGGGAGGACAGTTACAGGTGGGTGTCATGGGGAGGACAGTTATATGTTAGTGTCATGGGGAGGACAGTTACAGGTGGGTGTCATGGGGGAGGACAGTTAAAGGTGGGTGTTCATGGGGAGGACAGTTACAGGTGGGTGTCATGGGGAGGACAGTTACAGGTGGCTGTCATGGGGAGGACAGATACAGAGTGGGTGCTCATGGGAGGACACAGTTACAGGTGGGTGTCATGGGGAGGACAGTTACAGGTGGGTCATGGGAGGACACAGTTACAGGTGGGTGTCATGGGGAGGACAGTTACAGGTGGGTGTCATGGGGGAGGACAGTTACAGGTGGGTGTCATGGGCAGGACAGTTACAGGTGGGTGTCATGGGCAGGACAGTTACAGGTGGGTGTCATGGGAGGACAGTTACAGGTGGCTGTCATGGGGAGGACAGTTACAGGTGGCTGTCATGGGGAGAGACACAGTTACAGGTGGGTGTCATGGGGAGGACAGTTACAGTTTCATGGGGGGAGGACAGTTACAGGTGGGTTACAGGGGGGACAGTACAGGGGCTGTCATGGGGAGGACAGTACAGATGGGTGTCATGGGGAGGACAGTTACAGATGGATGTCATGGGAGAGACAGTTACAGGTGGGTGTCATGGGGAGGACAGTTACAGGTGGGTGTCATGGGGAGGACAGTTACAGGGGTGTCATGGGAGGACAGTTACAGGTGGGGAGGGGAGGACAGTTACAGGTGGCTGTAATGGGGAGGACAGTTACAGGTGGGTGTCATGGGGAGGACAGTTACAGGTGGGTGTCATGGGGAGGAC
>JADBJO010001056.1:395000-402500 GCA_016801955.1 Conus betulinus | reverse complement strand
ATTTCCATCTTCAGTCTGTTTAATGATCCGGTGGTAGAATCTAGAAAAAATGTTTTTGTTTTGACCCATCCACCTGCTTGAAGGATACTGTCTATTGGTGCACCTCTGCTTCATGCGCAGAAGTACTTGCAGCCCGTTTGTTGTGAGCCGAGTACTCGATATGTCCATTCCAGCAATTAGCAGCACATCTTTCATCCAACGAGAAATGGAGTTTCTTTTCACAGGTGCAAAAGGTTTTATGCAACTGATGAAAAATGCTTTCCCAGTTCGTAAGTGGGCAGTCTTTTTCAAATACTGCCGAAGGTGGTGAACCAGACACAATCTCTTGTTTTCAAAACAATGTATGATTAAAGGCTTTAAGTGAGTCCCTGGTTTGCTTTGTTTTAAAAAGAGAGCTATATACAAGTACACATATAGACTCATGATTTTTATATTATCGACAGTAAGACTATACAGAGTCTGTCCTCTCTGACCAGAGAGTAAAGCAAGTAACATAAGTGTTCTGAGTGTGAGTTTCAGAAAGCTGAGCTGTTTGCATATGGGCCACTGTGCGAACATATCAATAACTGTGTCTACATCCCATGTGACACAGTACTTTGGGAGTGATGGTCTGTTGTTGAAAACACCTTTGACAATTTTACAGACTAAAGGATGTTGACCGATTGTTTCTGCCTTTCTGCAAACTGCTCTGAGGTCGCTGGTAAGTGAAGAAGATGGCGTCTGCACCTGAGTTCTACTGGAGGGCAGCAGAGATGTTGAAGATCAGCGAACCACGGTACCACAATTATTCCCTCTGCATGGTCTCTCCGGATCTTCTGCAGCACCCGTTCTCTAAAAGGTGGACATGCATACCACTGTAAATGCTCCCAAGAGATGGAAAAAAAAAAGCATCCATTGCTTCAGTTTCTGGATCCGGCCTGTATGAAATGTATCGCTGCATTTAAAAGTTCAGCCTGGAAGCAAAGAGGTCAATATCTGGAGAAGCCCTGAGCTGTTGGAAGGCAGACTGCAGAGCCTGCTCATTAAGTTCCCACTCAGCATCAGTGCTCTGACACCTGGACTCCTTGTCAGCTGTGCTGTTCTGCTTCCCAAGAATGTGCGCTGCACTGATCCCGATATTCTTAGAAATGCACCATGACCAAATGTCATGTCATTACAAGCATCTGAATGGCTTGCTCCCATGCGATTGATACAGCTGACTGCTGCTGTATTGTCTATCATTATCCAGACATGTTTGTTTTCCAGCTTTCCCTGAAATGACTGCAAAGCAAGTAAAACAGCCTTCAATTCCAAATAATTAATGTAAAAGACCTTTCATGCAGCAACCGATGTCCACCTGCAGCTGTATCTTCACACTCGCACCCCCCAACCTGTGCCGCTAGCATCAGTGGTGACAACTGTATCTGGTTCAGTACTGCAAATGTCATTCTCTGTATCAGGCACATGACAATCCACCATTTAAGTTCCTCCTTACTCTCTTCAGATAATTGCATGAGTTGGTCAAAGACATCTCTGCTCCTCTTCAAAGCTATTTTTTTTGTCTTTGTCAGGCTGTCTGTTATACAGAGGTCCATACCTGACAGCAGCAAAGCTAGCAACGATTTTTTCCTATAACTTGAGCAACCTCACGGATTGTGTGACTTTGCTCATACGAATATCACTGATGTTCACAAGGCTTTCACTCAATGCATAAAATGACTGCGAGTGAAAGCGTGATGCACGTGCTTTCATAGGTGGATAGGCTACACTTGTAACCTGGTCTACCGGTCCATTTGTCATAACATTTTTTTTTTATACGGGTATCTTTCTTGCAGTGGTCGAAGTCGACCTGTGGCCCTTAACTTGTTGTGACTAGTATATCTGGCCCACAATACCTCAGAGGTTCACTTACTAAGGTCTCATGTCCATATGGGTCTAACAATTATATCCTACCACATACTCGGAGCGACATGTTCAAAACTAGTTTTGCATTTTCAGGTTCAGCCGTTTGGAACTCTCTCTCCCCCCAAACCTGACAGTGTACCGTTCACAGAACACCTTCAAGAAGAACCTTCGAAAATATTTCACAGACTCCTTGATGTAGATTACACTGACCCACAGAAGTGTTTTGCAGCTCTCACATAAATCATCAATAATTACAGATAGGTACGTTGTTACCGTACTAGTTATGTCAATAAATGATACCACTATCTTTCCTCCCTCGGAGAGGAAAAAACTGCTTCTCTTAAAATAATGTATTTTGTTTCATTCCAATGCCATCACCATTATCATCCTCGTCTGGTTGCGAACTCCAACAACGATCGCAAACACGCAGCTGACATTGGCATATTGTACGGTTTATATAACCACCATTTCATCTTCTATTCTCCAACCGCTGCCCCACACTACACACCCACCCTCATCCTCCCATGTCTTATGTCCCCACCCCCACCCTAGGCACTAGATACTACTCACTGGCTGGCTTCCAGGTGGTCTCTGCTGGATGAGCTCATGTACCAGATCCCGGGCAAGGACAACTACAACGCCAGCCTGTACGACACCCAGGCCGACCGACAGCGAATCACCTTTGACTCGGAAGAGCCCCTCAATGCCGGGTTCTACCACCGCGTGCACAAGGTCCTGGAGAAGGACGCCATGGGCGAGAAGAACGTCTTCAACGGCTACTCGGACAGGAACCTCTTTGTGGCGGAGACTACCCAGCCCCGCATCGCCGCTCTGTCCGTCCCGTACTGCAAGACGCGAAGAGATCGTCGACGAGGCACCTGTCAGACCATCTCCAAGCGGGTCTCTTACGCCGTGCCTTTGGAGGTCGTCTTCACCACGCCTCTGCAGTCGTGGAACCCGTACAACCTGGAGTTCAAAGGGGAACCCGGGTCCCGCCTGGGGGGAGGACGTGAAGGGCAACGGGGCGAGGAACGGGCGCGGCTAACGGCTGACAGGGCCTTCAACGGCACCAACAGCAAGGCCTACTACCTGACGCCGGCCAAGTTCTTCATCGGCAGTGAGGTCGGCAAGACGCCCGCCGACACCAGCCGGAAGAGTGTCGGGGTGTTAGATCCGGTAAGCCTCGCTTTGGGTATCGTTGCGGCGTGAGAATTCCGCTCGTTTTGTCAACCAAGCAGGCCATGCTACCTTTTTTTTTTAATGAAAGCAACGAAAACTTAAATATTAGCCGTGCACAAGCAGAAAAGCATTTCCTTTCCGATCTCTCTACCTTTTATTTGTTGTGAGAAGTGAGGGGCCCGCAGTCCATGGGCTAAAGCGTTTGCCTCCGGAGCTGACGGTCGTTGGTTCAAACCAAACGTGGGGTTGCATTTTTTCGGCTTGAAAACCCTCTCTGCTCACACAACTGTAAACAGATATACGATTTAGTTCAGGGACGGTTAAAGGTAGCGGATAGAATGAGATGGGCTCCGATAGCCATTGCGCCGTGCCCTAGAGATAGTGAACCTCCAACGGTTCGCTTAGCTGCGGCCAGTAGGGAATGGAAAGTTTTGTTGTTGTTGTTTTTCTGGAGACTAAGTTCATTTTCAACGGAAGGAAGACAAACTAGAAACTATGGTCTTTACATTTTGTGTTTCCTTTTTTCCTTTTTCTTTTGCTTTGTTTTTTTGTTTTTTTTTTTTTTTTTTTTTTTGGGGGGGGGGGGGTATTAAGATATATGTAGGGCTATAAATTTGCCAGACTATGAAAACTTTGTTGTGACGGGAACCTGATAATGCTACAGTTTACTAGTTGGCTGCAGTTGTAGCATGGTGGCTTAGGTGTATGGCTTTCACACTTTTCTTGACCAGTGCCATCATGGACTGAATTGTTTGAATTGTGCAATTTCCAGTTTCAACAGATTTAAATATTTAGAACTGTTCTGAGGAAAACTCGAAGCATTTTCTTTTATTCAATTATTTGTTGTTGTTGTTGCTGCTGCTGCTGTTAACTGGTATTCAGTCTGAGCACTACGCTGGTATTTATCTTACTAATCTTGTAATCATCACCATATTATGGATCAAAGCTTAAAAGGATGATGTATGAATAAGTTACCTTGTTATCTCCCACCTTTCAACAATTATTGCTTCTGAATCAGTGCTTTTTGTGCAAACTGGTATATGTTCATTCACGCGTTGAACGACTTTATAATTTTTGCTTGCAAGTGCTAGTTTTTTTTCAAACTCTCTTGACAAAATTCATGCCAAACGTTATCAAATGCTGTTCGAAAGTCTACTAGGTAACAGAAGTCTCCCGTCCGCGTTTCTTCGCTTCACTGCAGTTTGAATTGTCATCATGTACATACATACAAGGGTTCTGTGTGTGTGTGTGTGTGTGTGTGTGTGTGTGTGTGTGTGTGTGTGTGTGTGTGTGCAGTCGGGGAGGGTCCGGGCCATGAGGTCCTCAGGCATCCGCATCCACCTGCCTCACATCCCCAACCTGGGCATCCTGCGGACCCGCTGGCCCATCCTGCCCGTGTCCACAGAGGGTCACCCCGCCTGGAAAGAACTGGAAGCACTCCGGGACGTTGTCATGGACATGAGGAAGCACATCCCTTACTTCCCCACCACCCCGCCCTTCCCTGACGACATCCTTCAGGACGCCGCCAAAAACGCTCCAGGCCCACGTGGTTCTGGTGACCTCACCCTCCGACCCTGTACCCTTGGGGCTGCACTCGCATACCATTGAGCTCTCCAAGGATCAGTTCCAGAAGCTCAGAGCGGGGAACGGGACGTGGTTCTGGACACGTCCGAGGACAACAATCACTCGCACCCGGTGATGCTGGACTTTGACGAGAAGAGGAAGGAGTTCCGTATGGTTCAGTGTGACGGGATGGCTGTGTGCTTTGACGGTCACGATGTCGTGCTGCGGCGAGAACCCTTCGGACGGCGGGCTCCCTAGTCATCTTCTGTCATGGTCTTCTTTCTTTGGTCTTCTGGTGATTCTGTCTTCTTCTGCTTCTTCTTCTACTACATCTTTCTTCTACTACACTCTTGATGGACTACTTCTACTAATATTTTCTTTACAACTTCTGCCTTTTCTCCTTTCTTCTATTACTATTGTCTTTTAGTACTGTTTCTTCTACTTTATCTATTTCTTCTTCTTTCTCATACTACTTTTTCTTCATTTGCCTTGTTGGGCTGCTTCTTTCTTCTTCTTCTTTTTCTTCTTCTTTTTTATTTCTTCTTCTTCCCCCTTCCTTCTTCCACTGCCTTCTCCTTTTTATTTTCCGTCTCATCCTCCTCTTCTTCAGCTTCTACTCGTGTTACTCCTACTTCTACTTCTACTTCTTCTTCTTCTTCTTCTTTGTTTTGAATGGATCTAGGTCAAACGCCGGATTAAAACCCCGTGAAGTCAGAGTATTGCAGATTTTTTTTCATTGAAGATGAACACTGTGAAATAAGTGTTTTCGCACTGACACTAAATACCAGGCAATATATAATGTAATTAAACTTGGTACAAATATAGACGGTAAAACTGGGATGGGACAGAGATGAGAGGGAAAAAAATAAGACGAATTAGTTTGTCCTCGTGTAAACAAGATGACCCAAAAACATAAAAGTACCCGACCGACTGAAAGAAAACACTTGGGGGTGGGGGGAATGTGGTCTGTAGGACAAAGCCCTTTCATTTTGATCAGGATCTCTGGATTGGATCTGGATCAAACGCCGGATTTTCAAATCCGTTCTGCCTGATTATTGTAGATTTTTTTTTTTTTTTTTGTTGTTGTTGTTGTTTTTTTTTTATTGATTGAACGTGGATACTGTTTACGGGCCGGTATTAAACATCAAATATTTTCACGAAACGATAGAATTTCTAGTGCTGTATAAGTTGGACTTTTATATCCCCCAGCCACCCCCTCCCCAAGCCTTCCCTCCCGCTCAGAAAAGTACAAGGTAAGCAACTCTTTAAGACAGTTTCGTTTAGTACTACTTCCGGCGCTTAACAGCTTTTCTGCTCACTTCCACTGAGCTGCTCACGGAACTTACATGCCGACCCTGTTCGTTCTCTCACGAGACAGTAAACACCCATTTCAGTTTTTTTTCATTTTTTTTTTTTTTTTATTTTTTTGTTCTTTATTTATTTTGTGTTGACCCTCCATGCCGGTGTGGGTCCAGAACCAAGGCCGGTTCTATATTTTTTTTTTCAGGATCAGCCCTACGTCGTTCATTGTGGCTGTCCGTTCACAACCACACCCCGGCTCGTCCCGCCGCAGTCTTGGCAGCATCAATCCACAGGAAGCAGTCAGTGTCAGGTCGTCATAAGGTAACCTACCAGCGGAGACACTGCAATGCTGTCATGTCACTTTGGTGGTGTTCAGTAGTACCTACTCTGACCTCACGTACGCAGCACACCGCTAGCTATGTTCCCTTCTTACAGGGACAATCCTTGCGTAGTCGCGGAGCCAGAATGAGCGAGCATCTCCCCCTAACCCTGACTGCGGAGGGCGCACCGCCACATGTACGTGAATGAATTTGCCGATACCTGCGACCATGGCACGTATTCACCTAGCGCATAGATGCGGAGAGGAAATCGAAAGTGATGTCAGTATTTTGTGCAGGACAAGAAAAGGGCACAGCATTTGGGGATTTTTTTTTTCCAACGCTGGTCGACGAGGATGAAAATGATGCTATGGAAATCCATTCCAGTGAGAGACTGTATGACAGGGCTGTACTCAACGCTTATTTGTAATACCTCCCGGCGCCTACCAGGGCCGAGAAATATAGACACCTACAGTGTTGGTCAGGAAATCTGAGCAACAGACTCAGAGGTGCATCCATTAAGTGGATGAAACTCGACGCATGGTTCCAATCTTCCAAACTGAGCTCACTACAAACTCAGCTCTGAGTAGGATCGGAGCTGAGCAGAAAAATCCCACAGATGAACGGCTCTGATAGGAATCGACCCCCATGACCGCCCAGCCGGGAATTCGCCACACTAACCTCTGGAGGTGATACTCTCTCCCTTGGTAGATGTCAGGTCTCTCCCGAGTGCTCTCTTCTTTTTTCTTTTTCTTTAACAAAACAAAACACAAGCCAGTTTACAATTTGAGATATTTTGTGTCCCAAATATCCTGGCGTTATTTGTAGTCGGTTGTCTCTTGTTAGTTTTCCTGTTTTCTGTTTGTTGTTGCTAAGAACAAATTAGGAGACAATCCTACGCACAAGGTTGAAAACAATGAACATAACACTGAAAAAAAATCAGATAAGTGGCATGTGACCATAAGACAACAACACCACACACACACACACACACACACACACACACACACACACACACACACACACACACACACACACACACGCGTAAACACACGCGTGCAAGCAAGCAAGCGCGAGAAGATGAGAATGAACCGTCACATCAAATAGCACGCTGATCACACAATGTGGAACTTTAGCAATGTGACGTTACTGTGCCTGAGTTCATAACCACTTATACAGTAACATGTTAACATGTTTTCGTTGAATGTTTTAAACTCATACCATGTTTTTTTGGTTTTGTTTTTGTTTTTTTGTT
>JADBJO010001056.1:387500-390000 GCA_016801955.1 Conus betulinus | reverse complement strand
CGCTATTGTTTCCCCTCTTTTTCAGCTTTCTCTCCCTTTCCCTGTCGCTTACAAGTTTTCGCAATTTCAACTTTTCTCACTTTGGACCTTTTCTTTTCTTTTCTTTTCTACCAGTTTCCTGTCAGTTCCAGCTTTTTCACTATTCATAACACCTTTTCCCACATTTTTTTTTTTAACCACTCCAGATCTTTCTTTCCTGACAATTACCGTCTTTTCCTATTTTCTACAGTTTCTTATATTTTACTTCATTTTATGATTTCTAACCTTTTGCTTCCTTTACGGTTTCATCCCTTTTCATACTTTTAACTGGAGTAATGTTTTTTTACCTACTTTTTACCGTTTGCTCTGTTTTTTCCCACATTTTTTTTTTTAACTTTCTGTCTTTTCTTGCTATTTACCGTTTTCTTTTCTTTCCTATTTTGTGAAAATTCCTAGTATTTCCTGCTATTTACATTTTTCTATTTTTTTTTCTATTGTTTTCGCAGTGTTCTATGTTTACTCATATATTACCTTTTCCTAGCTTTTGTCAAGTTCCTACTTTCGCCTGGTTTTGGCCGATTCATATCTTTCTCTACGTTTTCACTCTTTCCTCTCTTTTCCCACCTTTACACACACGCAGACACAAAAATCCCATAGAATTTGGTATCTTTTTTTTTTTTTTTTTTTTTTTCCCTTTTCCTTTCTTTTTCCTTTGTTTTCCCATTATCTATCTTTTCTCACACCTATGTATATACATATATATATATATATATATATATATATATATATATATATATGTGTGTGTGTGTGTGTGTGTGTGTGTGTGTGTGTGTGTGTGTGAAATGACACCTGGATGTATTTTACTTCATTGTGAACAAGACCACATTTCTCAGGTGAAAGTCGTTGAAAAATTGTGTCGCTGGCTTCGGATACCGAGTTGTTTTGAAAAATAAACTTTCTTATTTCAAAATGCCAGTCCTGAAAGTATCCAATTATTTGCGTGGCTCAGTCGGCTGTTTCCTGTAAATCCTCCATTATCTTCCAACACCATGACGCCTCCCCCCTCCCCTCCTCATTCGCCGTTCACCCCTACCACGTGAAAAGTTTTGCTTTAACTTTTGACAAAGTTTCTCACCGTTTCAAACCTTTTGCCTTTTTCTTATCAATGGTTTCCCATTTCTTACCCAGTTTTCTTTCTTTCTTTTTTTTTTTTTTACATATTTTTTCCCATGACGTGATGTTTTTTGTCATTTTTTTTAAAAAACATTTGTTCCAGTTATTTTCTACTATACCCTTTCCTGACTTTTTCCACCTTGTCCTGTATCTTTATTTTCCTTACTTTCTTTGTCTTTTTTGTCCTGTGCTTTCCTGTGTTTCCCTGTCCTAATCATTCTTGGGTTTTTTTTTCTGAATTTTCTCACGCTTCAAAGGCTTAATGTCCTTTCCCATTTTTTTTTTATTGATATCCCCCCCCCCCCCCCCCCCCCCCTCCCCTGTCCTTTGCTATATTTTTCTATATTTTCCAGCTTCTTGTTTTGCTTGTCGTTTGTTTTCTCGTATTTTTACCAGCCTTAGATTTTTTTTTTTTTTTTTTTTTTTTGTCTTTTCCTATTATTTTCCTTACCTTTTTATGTTTTGTTATGTTTTCCTTTTTTTTCCATGTCTTTATTCTAATTCACTGTCTTTTTCGTTTGGTTTCCTTTTGGTTCCTTATTCTTCGAGTTCTTCCAATCTCTCTCCCCCCCCCCCCCCCCCCCCCCCACCCCACCCCACCCCCACCCCCACCCCACCCTCCCCCGCCCCCCAAACACTTTTTATTTCTTTTTGAATTTTAATGTATTTTCGACACTCTCCCGATACAATCTGTGTTAGCCTGTCTGTCGTTTCCTATATTTTGCTATTATTTCCGGTCTGTTCCTCGTTTCCGTACTTTTTCTCTATGTTTTCTTAACGTTTCCGACATCTTCCCATCCTTTCGTCCTTTTATCGTCTTTCACCACGTTTCTCTGTCTTTTCTACATTTTACTTCGATTTTTATTTACCTGAACCTGTCTTTGCCTACTTTTCGTTTCACACCTTTTCCTTTCCTGTCAGACACATTCCCACCTTTCCTCCTCTTTTCCAGCCATATTCTACCTAACGTTTTCCCAACTGTACTTTTTTTTTTTCTTGAATGTATCCTAATTAACTGCTTCGTCATGTAAAACAGCCATTTTCGTGACGCATGACGTTTGTTCGTTACTCATCCACATTAGATGACGTGAATTTAGGCAGCAAAATGACATCATCAGAACATGCCATGCTACGACACAGGTCACACACCAGTCCTTCGATGTCACATATTCGGTATTCAACATTCGGTTGTTTTTCTTGCTTTTAAAGAAATATTGAACTCCCCATAGTGCGAGTTTAAAACGGCATGGTAAATATAAAATGTTCCGGATATCTATGCCATTGCATGACAAGATGGAGAAAGGGAAAAGGGGAGAGAAAGGGAATAAACGGGGACAGGAACAGGGGG
>JADBJO010001056.1:370000-382500 GCA_016801955.1 Conus betulinus | reverse complement strand
CATGACAGTAAAAAAGAGAAAGAACAAAAAGACAACACAGAGTCTACAGAGTCTAACGAAAACGGAAGAAAAGGCGCGAATGAACGAAGGGAAGTTTTTTTTTTTTTTTTTTTTTTTTTTTTTTTTAAAGATGAATGACAGACAGACTGAACGACGGGCAGATGGACAGGCAGAGAGGAATAAAGAGGTGAGGAAAAAAAAAGAAATGAGAAATGAAGAAAAGAGAGGAAAAGATGGCCAAAAAGAGAGAAAAAAAAAAGGGGGGGGGGGGACAGTAGAAAAAGAAAACAAATAAAAGAAGGAAGAATGGAGGGAAAGAAAAACAGAAAAGGAAATAATGAAGGAAAGAAAAAAGAAAGAAAGGGACGAATGAAAGGAACAATGAAGTAGAAAAATGACAAAAAAGGGAAAAAAGAAAGAAATGATAGAACGGACAAAAAAAAAACAAATCAAAACAAAAGAAGGAAACGATGGGAATAAAAACAAGCATGGAACGGGGGAATCACAAAAAAAAAAAAAAAAAACGTAAGAACGCAATAGAAACGTAGAAGGAAAGAGAAAGAAAATGGAAAATGAATGAACAGACGAAGGAAAGAACGATTAGAGCTCCATGTAAATGCCATGTTACGTGTCAGACCAAATAATGGGTCTTTGACCTTGCATTTTCGCCGTCCCCACCACCACCGCTCCCCCACCACTCTCCCACCACAACCGTCTTCAACCATCATCAGCATTTCCATTCCGCTCTCATCCTCTAGTAGTTCCATCTAGTGGTGGTGTGGTGGTGGTGTTTTGTTTGTTTTTTTTTTGGCTTTGTTTGCTTTTGTTGTTTGTTTTGTTTTGTTTTGTTTGTTTGTTTTTGGCTGTTGTCGGTGTTGCTGCTGTTGTTATTAATTTTGATGTCGTCTTCATCATATTCTCCTCCTCCTCCACATCCTCCCCCCCCCTCCCCCTCCCCTCCTCCTCCTCCTCCTCCTCCTGCTACCTTTCATCCTCAGTCTTTTTTTTTTTTTTCGTCTTTTTTTTTTTCTTCTTTACTCTATTTTTCTTCTTTTACTGTACTGTTTCAGTTCAATTATTGCCTCTTTATGGTTCTTTACTAGACAGAGGTGTCGTTGCAGATTGCATTTGATTTTCGAATAAACACATTGTTTTAAACGTTCTCTCTCTCTCTCTCTCTCTCTCTCTCTCTCTCTCTCTCTCTCTCTCTCTCACACACCTCTCTCTCACACACACACACACACACACACACACACACACACACACACACACACACACACACATATATCATATATATATATATATATATATATATATATATATATATATATATATATATAGATTGCATCTCTTAGGAGATCCAAGTAAAGGTTGTTCTGCACAATTCTTAGCCACTGACAATGCTTGAGTTATTGAACAGCAGAGCTGACCACTCAGACTGTTCCATATCTTTTGATCTCCCTTGCCATCCTTGAATGGATCCTCAAGCATAGGATCAAAGATTGTCCCCTACATTTTATACTTGTTTGCATAATGCTTTTTAGTTTTTTCAGCAACTTTTTTCTTCTCCATACTTTTCGTTTTATTCCATTTACTATCCTTCGCTGGCTGCTTTAGGGATGCTGTTGGGATTCTTTTTTGAACCCTTGGTGGTGAGAACACCACAGAATTATGGACTGTGGTGTGTCTCTATTTGACACCAGGAGCGCAGACGCAATCAGCTGTGTCTCCCTGATGAGTCCGATCCAGCGAACGCAAGGCCTAGGAGTAGGCAATACAAGGCCTAGGAGTATTTATAATATATTTTTTCCCCCACTTTCTTCATTTTTTTTTCCTGTAAAGATCAAATTTCTGTCAAGTAATGACTGTAGAATTGTCAGCCTGCACTTGTTTTTTCTTTCCACCCACTACTTAATTGTTCAGCATTATATATATATATATATATGTGTGTGTGTGTCTCTCTGTGTGCGTGCGTGCACATATACATGTGTGTGTATGAGAAAGAGCATCTATTCGTGGCTTCCGTTAGCGGCTGGGTTATAAAACAACTTGGATTAAGCTTCCTATCTGTCGTCCTCTCCATTCCTTCTTACTTTGTTGTCTGTCTCTCTCTCTCAATGACTGAACTGTGAAGCTGACAAATGTGGTATTATCCGCGCCTGTAAGCTGCAGTTGTCCCATGAAAGCAGTAGGATTACACTCGCTGAAAGCGAGCCCGGAGTATCTCCCGTGAAGATTTCTGGACAGTTACTATGAAACAGGTCCACGGGCATGTTCACGTCTCTGACTAGTTCAATCCAGTTGCCCCTTACCTGCATACTACAGACCTGCACAGTGAATCTGGCAGGCAGCAGCGGTGCAACGTGCATCTCCAGTGCTCACTTCTCAGACTGTGTTGACGGTTGACTGTATCTCCCGTACAGTTCACCGTTGTTGCCCCTGCCCACCCAACCCACTCTTCCCCTGCCCCTTCCCTTCAGCTTCCCGACCCCTCCCTCCACCAACCTCTTCTCTCCACCCCCTCCCTGTCACCCTTTTCCCTCACCCCATCCCAGCTTCTCTCCTTCCCTCTCTCTTCTCTCTTTCTTTTCTTTTTCCCTTCGTACAGCTTGAGAAGTGCTTGCTGACACTGGTAATACAGCAGCAGAGTCCCCGGTCGTTGACTGGTCCTCCTCTCAATGGCTGTTTACCTAAAGGATATCCGCCACAGGAACATAACGATTCCAGTTTCATTCTTGCCAAGGATTCATTTCTCCTTTACTTTCCTCCCGCTCATCCCCCGCACGCATCCCCCACGCCACCCCCCCCACCCCCCGCCCCCTCCTCCTCTCTCCCCTCCCCTTCTCCTATACCCGTGATCTAATTCCAGACTTTTTTTTTTTTTTAATGTATGATTCCCCCCATTTCATGATTGGCGGCTGCGTCTCAGTGTCGATATATTCTGGTGAGAAGAGGACCAGGAGGACCCTCAAGGCAAGGGCAGAGGCAGCTGAAAAGAGTTCTAGCTGGATGTAGTCTAGCAGGAACAAAAGTGCACTACATAAGGCTTGCATTTGCCAACGAAGAAACGTGTCCGACAGCCACGTGGCATACATCTAAAGAGGGCACGCCAATCCGAAAGTTGCTGCTGTATCCCAAAAAGCAGGTCCCTAAGCTAGCAATCCCTAAGCAAAAAGAATGAAATAAAATAAACAAAGAATGAAATATACACCTCAAATGAATCTGTTCCCAAGCTGCCCTATGAGTTTCGTATTGCCAATTGTGTGCGTCATCCACGCGGCCTGCGGAGTAGCATGTCACGTCCTCGCTTTCAGGCCTAATCTACAAACCTTGTTTCTTGAAAATGCTATGATGATTGATATTGTAGATTAATTGTAGACTATACTTAACAACCAACAAGTTCCTGACTATATCACAGTTACTTCAAAACCCAAAAACCGGTTTCTCCCCTGACTATATCACAGTGCACAACGGCCACACATAACACACATCATTCCCGCCACACAACAACGTACCCCACAACCACACACACACACAACAAACATACACACACCACAACACAAGGTAACACACCCACTCCACTCTCACTCCCAGCATACGCACACCTCGACATCACCAATCACACAACACAACACACAACACACAACAACACACTGACACACACACACACACACAAAACACCACCCACACAAACTACACACCCCACCACACACACCCATAAGTTCAAACAGGGTTCATTATGCATAGAATTGGCCAAACCCTGAGAGATAAAATGCCACGAAAGAAGAATGACCTAAGTAATCCACTTTTGTAACATAATGAATAGAGAGAGAGAGAGAGAGAATGAGAGGGAGAGAGGGAGAGACAGAGAGAGAAGAGAAGGAGAAGGAGAGAGAGACGCACATATCCTTGTCCCGGGAATGTTCCCATCTAGAGGAGAGAGGAAGAAGAAGAGAGAGAGAGAGAGGAGAGAGAGGAGAGAGATTCGATACCGGCAGACGACAGACAGAAAAGAGTTAAGCATTTTCCGCTGTTCTGAGACGAGAGATGAGAGTATAGAGAGATGCGTAGAGAGTAGAGATACAGACAGACAGACAACGACAGACGACAGACGAGACAGACAGCGCAGATACACAAAACCACAAAACACAGAGGAGATCGACCTAGCGAAATGGTGCTCTCTCTCTCTCTCTCGTCTCTCATCTCGGGGGGGGCCCGGGCATTTTTTCCCCGGCGCTCTCTCCCCCGAGTACCTCTCTCTCTCACTCTCCTCTCGCCCATCACTCCTCACTCCCGTGAGACCGTTATCTCCTCTCATCCACCTTCTCTCCATCCGACCCCCAGCTCCTCAGATCCTCCTCTCCCTCCCGAGATCTCTCCCGTCTCTCTCTCTCTCATCTCTTCTCTTCTCTCCTGGCTTAATTACTTTCCAACGTTAATTCCTGCCCATCCTCAGCCGCAATACGCTTACTGCTGAAATTTCCTTTTCTGGGCCCCTCTCCTGCCTGGCGGCTTCTAAAGCGCAATCTGTCAGAGCACAACTCCCCTTTGTCATCCCCCCTCCCCCACTCTCCCCGCACCACGCACCGCAAATTTCATTTCGCATCCCCATCTCGCATCCCCTCCTCTCCTCCTCCTCCTCATCCTCCTCCTCCCCCCCCCCTCCTCCCTCCCCCCCCCCCCCCCCCCTCTCCTCGCTCCCTCCCCCCCCCCCCATTCCCGCCTCCTCCCCCCCCCCCCCCCCCCCTCTCCATCCCTCCTCCTCCCCCCCCCCCCCCCCCGGCCTCCCCCCCCCCCCCCCCCCCCCCCCCCCCCCTCCCTCCCCCCCCCCCCCCCTCCTCTTCCCCCTGCCCCCCCCCCCCCCCCCCCTTGCTTTCCCCGACCGCTCCGTTCTTCATTCTCATAGCCTGCTGCCTGGCTCCTCCAGCTCATATCCTTTAAGCCAACCGCTCCAATCACAATCATCACCATCTTCCCTTCTCATCTGTCATACTTTGGTGCGCCGCACACCAGACGCATAATATACATGTACAGGGGTGCAAACGCGTATGCGGGTTCCTCTGTGTCCCTCTCGCTCCTCCCGCGCTCCCTCGCTCCCCTCTCACGTCACGCTCCGATCGAGCATCCTCTCATCGACACCCCCCTCCTCCCCACCTCTCGCTCTCTCCTCTCATCTCTCCTCTCTCTCTCTCTGTCTGTCCCTGTCTGTCTGCTGTCTGTCCGTCTGCCTGGCTCCTCTAGTCTCACCTCTATCTCTCTCTCTCTCTCTACCAAATACTAACATCAGGGACAACGACCACACCACACACACACACCACACACATGGCAGCACCACACACAACCACCAGCACACACACAGCACATATACATATACACACTCACACATCGGCACTGCACACACACACACACAACTATACACACACAACAGGTACAGCACACATGCCATGGACACACAGCTCCACTACCCCCCCACATGCGCACAGCATCACTACAGACAACACATTTACACACACATCATCACACACACCCACTTTCGTCTGTTTCAGCACACGAATCTCCTGCATAATCACGCTATGAGTACCATGCTGCAAAAACTCTATCGACGTTCATATATACACTAAAACGCAATACTACGAACAGTAACGCGGCGGCGCACGCACACGACACGCCGCACCATAGTCCACACACACAAGCACACACACTACTGACACACACAACACACAACCACACAACAGCACACACACCCACACAATAGTCGTCGTGTCGCGCGGCGCTCGCGGCGCGCGCGCATGGCCGCCGCATTCAGGCATGATTAGTACAATGCTCAAACAAACAAAAATCAACGGCGTACTGTACACTATACTATGCTACTGACATGAACGCGTGCGGTACTACAACAACGTCACACAATGCTAGGAGACAGCGGCGGTGTCGCGCGCCAGTCGCGCACTCAGTCACAACACAACCACACTGGGGAAAGGAAGTTGACAATTGAACGGAAATTGACAATCAACACTCTCCTTCCTGTCTGTCATGGTTCCTCGGCCCTCAAGAGCCATCTCATCGGCCTTCTCTTCCTCCCAGCTAGTCTCGCTCTGCACTCCAGCCCTTCCTTCTTCTCACTCTCCCACCCTTTTGCCTCATAACCCCACCCCCTCCACGCCCCCCCCACCCACCCAGCCTCCATCGCACCCGCTCCGCTCACAACTCCCCCCCCCCCGCAACCACCCGTCTCCTATTTCACTCGTCTCTCCCCACCCCTACGCCCACCACCACACACCTCTCACACCACCCCCGTCCCCCCTGCCCCCCTCCCCCATCTCCCGCCGTCCTTCCTCGCGCTTCACTTTCACGCCCTACCTACCGAGCACGCGCTACTTGTCTCTCTCCCCTGCACCACTCCTCTTGCCTATTTCCTCCTCGACTCTTGATTCGTTCGATCTGCAGCGTTCGTCAGATTCAGATCAACACAACGTCAATTAACGCAATTCAACTTAAGTTTAGTGTCCAACGATGTTCAGTTTGATGCGATTCAGAAGAGTGCATTTGAATAGCCAAGGCGTTGAAATTAATCAATGCTGTTCGATTTCGTCAACTTCCTTTAATATCCAGCTTTTTTTTTTCAACCGTCGTTTCATGCAACTTCTGTTCAGTCGAGTTCCGTTCTGACCTGCGCAGTGCCGTTTAATTTATTTGGTTGACCTTCCACAAAATAAGGTTCCAGATTATGCACTTTAATTTCAGAACCGTTCAATGTTATTAAGTCGGGTTCAATTCAAAATGAAAATCGAATTGTGGTTCAAACTTAATGTTCAACTGACTAGTTCGATGACGTTTCACGTTTTCAGTGGACACACAGAGCAGTTCAATCTCATGTGGTTCAGTTCATTCGTGTCATTCAACAACCACTTCACTTTACAAGTCAGCTCAGTTATCAACTTCATATCTCTATTGAGCTCAATTCCTTCTATTACTTTAATGAACCAACCCGACAATCCCGACCATGGCGGCGCCTTTTTAGCGCCGCTGAGGCTATGTTGCATTCGAAATTAATAACATAGTTCTTCTCTTTCAATTTATTCAAGTTTTAAGAGACTAAGAGGTAGATTCCTAACGTGTCACTACTACTGGGCTTTTCACAAAACCAGTTTTCATCCCAAAGTTCAAGAGTGTGGCGTAGTCACAATTCTAGGAGTAGAATGGCCATGGTCAGTTTCAATAATCCAGTTACTTGGACGCAAATTTCCCGTCCACCCCACCCCTCGTGCCTTACTCTGGCACCAATGATCTCTCATCACCACCACCAATTGCAATGAGATCTCTATGCTCTTACTACACACGCATCTACACGACGCACCTCTTAGCAACAGACATAAATCATTCACATGCTAGGTACTGACTGCTTGCATGAGTGAGGACACGTACAAACAAACATTCAGCACATAGGGCCTACTCACACAGTTCAACGTAAACACCAACACACACGACCGGCGCGCGTGTTCCTGGTGCGCCCACGCGCGTACAACATACACACTACACAGCCCCCACAAGGCACACACACCACACACACACACACAGCACAAACACACACACAGCACACACACACAGCACGACACACACACACTGTCAACCACACCGTATAACACCCAACACATCAACTACACAGCACGTACCGCGCACTTCATATCACGGCATCAGGCTGGTGGCGCGCCGTTGCAAACACACATATACGATCCAAAGAGCACATTCAGGCACACAATCAGTGCTACACATCAGCGTGGCATCACACATTAGAGAGAGAGAGTAGAGAGTTAGGATATAGTATATATTAGATTATATAGAGGTAGTTATATTATGCTTATCATACATATAGTTCCAACATGCTAATTATTATCTGGTCCCTTACTGAAATTGTCGACCCTGAAGTCGGCTATGTCCCTGTCTTGTTTAAGAAAGAGGACAGTTTCTTCCTTCACAGACCGTCTGCCATTCATGCCTCCCCTCGCCTTCTCCGTCCGTTCCCCTTCCGTCACAGCAGGGCGTCACCTCGCCTAGACTCGCATCCGATATCTCCTTTTTGCGTCCGCCGCTGTGGCCTCCTCACTGCCTCGCTCCTCCTTCGGCTTCGCTCGGCTTTCCCACCTCTTCCTCCTAACTCCATGTAGCTATCTGCTTCTTCCCTCCTTCTCTCTTTTTGGGCGCGGTCAGCTTAGAGGTTTGGCCGGTTTCATATTAATTGCAGTTTAGAGAAATCTGTGGGAATCTGGTTGAACCAAAGACAATGGGGCAGCTTCAGTTTTGCTAACAGCAGTTTCAGCCGCTGGGTTGCAAACTTCCGTGTCAACGCTTTTATTCGCTTTGTGCAGTTGGTTAATACCATGTATTGTTGGTAAGCGTGGCGTTCATTTCGTCGTGGCATGAGCTTAGCTTTTGAATGCAGTTCCATTCAGCATATCATTCAATGAAATCTGATTCATTTCATTTGTTGGCAATTTCATTTCATCCAAAAGAGAAAAAAAAGAAGAGAAGGAAAGAAACTCTCATTGAAGTACAATTCAATTTAATGTTGTTCAGTCAAAGTTCAAGTCATTGCATTTCTAATTCAATCTAGTTCAATTGATGACAGTTCTAGAGTTCAGTCCCCTGCCTTTCAGCCTGACTAACTTCGGTTCAGTCCCGTTCATTCAGAGACGTTTAACTTACACCGATGCAGATGAACTCAGCGCAGTCCAGTTCATAGATGAGGGCAGTTTCATCTTGATGACGCTCAATTCCATGCTGCTGCAGTTCGGCTCAGTGCAGTTGACTTCTATGCAGTCCAGTCGAACTTAATTTTTGTTCTTGTTCTAGATTTTCAATGCAGTTCAGGTTATTTCAAGTTTGGAATCTTCCTACAAGCCGACAGCAGGTCTCACTTCAGCGGTGGGACCGTGCTTACATCCGAAAGGCTTTCAGGGTGCTGGTTTGAAGAACGTACACCGATCGATTTTACAAGATGTCCAGACTGATATTAATGCTTGCGTTTCACCCGACCCGCCCTGGTTCAGTGGCTGGGCTTGTCGCTGCAGGGCCTGGCGTCCAGTCTCTTTACAGACTGCATCTAAACGGGTTATTTTATTGTTTGTTTGTTTTTTAACCGTGGCCATCCCCTGCTCCGAGCTGCTGATTGGTGCTGCGGGCCCGTGAAGGAAGACTGGAGCCACACAGTTGAACCTCATCTACTGAAAGCCTTCATCTCTCAGAGTGTGTGTGTGTGCTGGTGTGTGCTGTGTGTGTGTGTGTGTGTGTGTGTGTGTGTGTGTGTGTGTGTGTGTGTGTGTGTGTGTGTGTGTGTGTGTGTGAGAGAGAGAGAGAGAGAGAGAGCAGTATGTGTGTGTGTGTGTGTGTGTGTGTGTGTGTGTTTGTGTGTGTGTGTGTGTGTGTTTCTGCAGCAAAAAATGCATTTTGTACATAAAAGCTGCAGCTATGTTCCCCCTCCCCCCCCCCTAAAAAAAAAAGAAAGAAAATAAACAACAACAACAACAACAACAAAACAGTGCAAGATCGACCTAGTACCTAATGACAGTTTTTGCTGTTAAACAACCTATGTCAACAAGGGAGCTTATTCTAAGACGATTCTTAACAATTATGTACTCTTCCTTACAGTATTTTTTATTCCCTTTCCAACACTCAATACAAATTTCCATTGTACATCACAAAGATGTGTAATAGCAGCATGCATGGCCCATAGAAGAATGTATGTCACAGAGAAGAAATGTGTGCAGAAATCCAGTATACCACAGAGAATGATTGTTCAAAACCCAGTACAATAGAGAGAAGAATGATTTTGGAATCCTAATACAACACAGAGAAGAAAGAGCTGAGATTCGCAATGCATCACAGAGAAGAATGGTGGCACGATCTCAATACATCAAAGAGAAAAATGACTTAGGAATCCTGGTGTATCAGGGAGAAAACTGATTCTACTACCCCAAAAACATGACAGACAATAATGAATACAGAACTACAATATATTCCAGCGAGGATAATGACTGAAAAGTCTTGTGCATCACACAGAAGACTGTCTATGAAATACAAGATACTGTAATGTCGATTTCAATCATGTTCATTATTGTCAAACTAATTTTGGTTGCTGTTCCTTTCTGTTTTTGTTTTGTTTCGTGCTCATGTCACATTTTAAAAATAAAGGACGAACGGTACTTTTCAGCTGATTCCATAGGCGATGGGGAGCTAGAATACCGAGTTCTCCACCAGCCATTCAGAAGACGGTACTATTTTGAATGCACTGGGACCACATATCTGGGCTGAACAGAATTTTAAAAAATTGCCTGCTCGACCCGTACTCTATGAAGATAGCATGTCTCTAGTTCATAGCTAGACAGCACATCTACCCATGGAGACAGCATGCGTCTTGTTCTATCTAACATTTATTGTTCCATGGAGACAACATGTGTCTTGTTCATATCTAACATCTACCCCATGAAGACAACATGTGTCTTGTTCATATCTAACATTTATCCCATGGAGACAACATGTGTCTTGTTCATATCTAACATCTGTCCCATGAAGACAACATGCGTCTTGTTTGTTCATATCTAACATTTATCCCATGGAGACAACACGTGTCTTGTTCATATCTAACATCTACCCCTTGAAGACAACATGTTTCTTGTTCATATCTAACATCTACCCCATGAAGACAACATGTGTCTTGTTCATATCTAACATCTACCCCATGAAGACAACATGCGTCTTGTTCATATCTAACATTTATCCCCATGGAGACAACACGTGTCTTGTTCATATCTAACATCTGTCCAATGAAGACAACACGTGTCTTGTTCATATGTAACATTTATCCCATGAAGACAACATGTGTGTTGGTCATATCTAACATTTATCCCACGAAGACAACATGTGTCTTGTTCATTTCTACCATGTATCCCATGAAGACAACATGAGTCTTGTCCACGTCTAACGCATCGTGGAGTGTGTCAACGGAGGGGAGCTGACCCAGACTGTACATTGTTTTCACTTCGTCTTTGACTGTCAGCACTGTCTCATAATGATGACCTTCACTGGACATGGCGGGCTTCGCGACGGGGTCTAATTCTGTTAACCCCTCCCCCCCCCCCCCCCCCCCCCCCCCCCCCCCCCCCCCTCCCCCACCCCCCGCCCCGCCTTCCGATTGGGAAATGGAGTCCGCGGCGCTCATTTTGTTGATTGGCCTCTGAGGCGGCGGGCTGGTCACGTGGGTCCGGTCCCTGGCCGTTTGAACTTGCAGCCTAAGGATGGCAGGAGAGAGTCAGAGGGAAATGTACTCTTTACCCTGCAGCTAAATGACTGGCAATCCAATCGCCAGTGGAGTGAAGTGACAGCTCTCGGCCAACCTGGGAAAGAAGAGAGATGGAGTAGAAGGCGAAAGAGAGAGAGAGAGAGAGAGAGAGAGAGAGAGAGAGAGAGAGAGAGAGAGAGAGAGAGAGAGAGATAGAGAGAGAGAGAGAAGATCATATAAGATAAAATTCTTAATTTATAAAGAAAATAGATAAGCACTGACTGACGCGCTTTTTTTTTTTTTTTTACATCCAGTCCTCGCCCTGAGTAGCGTCTACAACATGCAGTGACATGAAATGATTTTAAAAAAGCAAACAAGCAAACAAACAAAGCGGTCATTCAATCATAGTGGAACATTAAATGCAAATAGAAGAAAAAAAAAAAAAAAAAAAAAAAAAAACAAAAAAAAAAAAAAAAAAAAGGATAATGAAAGGAAGAAGAGGATGGGGGGGGGGGGGGGGGGGGGGGGGCATATGAAATGTACTATAACGTACAACAATTAGCATGTATAAAAACAGACAGTAAAATGAACATCACAAAGTACTACAGAATTTGGAATACAACACACACACACACACACAACACACACACACACACACACACACGCACACACGCGCGCACACACACCACGCACGCACGCACGCAACGCACGCACGAGACGCAAGCACACAGAGAGAGAGAGAGAGAGGAGAGAGAGAGAGAGAGAGAGAGAGAGAGAGGTGAGTGAACAAGAAGACAAACACGTAATCATTTTTCATAAGGCATGAAAATACGTAAAAAGGTATTTAGCAAAGTGACAACGTGACATGGAATTTGAAGAAAAAAAAAAGAGAAGAAAAAAAAAAAAAAAAAAAAGAAAAACGGGGGGGGGGGGGGGGGGGGGGGGGGGGGGGGGGGGGGGGGGGGGAGGAGGGGGGAACTACAGAAATGGAAAGAAGTAGTGAAGCACAAAACTGTAATAACTGGAAATGGAAATGTACTAAAAAACGTACAATTAGCATATATGAAAACAGATAGTAAAATGAAAATGTACTAAAACGTACAACAATCAGGCATGTATAAAAACAGACAGTAAAAATGAATATGACAAAGTACGTACAGAATTTGGAACACACCACACACACAACACACACACACACACACACACACACAACACACACACACAC
>JADBJO010001056.1:357500-362500 GCA_016801955.1 Conus betulinus | reverse complement strand
CAGAGAACAGATAACCAGACAGACAGACCAGACAGACAGACAGACAGACAGGACACAACAGACGGACAGAGGTTTTTGCACAAAGCAATATTGCCTGCTTAGCCATTGGTAAAGAAAGAGGATATCCCCGGCGGGACAGGCAGCGTCGGATGCGGAAAGGAGAGAGAGGTGCAACTCTGAGAGAGGACATGGGAGACATTTAGACGCAATGACAGAAGACAGAACCTATCAGGACAACCGACCGACCTTTAGACTGACAAGGTTTTGCACAAGCAATATTGCTGCTGCTGCCTATTCTGCCAGTGGGGTGTAAAGAGATGGGGGGGGTGGGCGGGGAGTGCAGAGGGGGGGGGGGGGGGGGGGGGGCAATGGGGGGCAGTATGGATCAGGGGGGGGGTGTGGGGTTAAAGCAGGGGGGACAACACCTAAAACTAGGGGGTGGAGGGGGGGGGGGGGGGATTGTGGGTGGGGGGGGGGGTGGGGGGGGTGGGGGTGGGGGGGGGGGGGTGGGGGGGGGGGGGGGGGGGGGGGGGGGGGGGGGGGGGGGAAGGGAGGGAGGGTAGTCCTTGAATGAGTGGCTCGTGGAAACAAGGTCAATGAGAAGGGCACCCGAAAGATGGGTTTTCTAAAACAAAAACCCCCAAGAAATGGAACGTGAATGAGATTAAATGCCCCCCCCCCCATCCCCCCCCCATCTTCCCCCCCCCCCCTCCCTCTATTCTTTTTCTCCCATGAAAATGGTCCATGAAATCACGAAGTCCTCATGTGAAACTCCTCCCGACGCCCGACAGGCCCGGGGTGAATAAGGCGTCTGACTCTTGTCCCAAGGTCTAGGTTCGATTCTCATTGGACACTGCCGCACTGGAAAGATGTTCTCTTCGGAGTGAAACGTCTGTGCTGACCCCTGGCTTTCTCCTGCTCCTTGGGATCAGGCTTGAAGCAGAGCTCCCCCAAACAACATAAAGCAAAACCTGAATGCACGCTTATTACCGTTCCACTTTGCGAACAAAAGTAGATCGTCGTGTGCCGGTTTTGAACAGCTGACAACAATATCAAAACACAAGCATAGTCGTATTGCGTTAAGACATTTTCCAGGATAGACCTGAGAGCATCGTTCATGGGGGGAATTTTAAAACGGTGACATGTGCAAAAAAGTTCGC
Source organism: Conus betulinus (assembly GCA_016801955.1). Classification (NCBI taxonomy): domain Eukaryota; kingdom Metazoa; phylum Mollusca; class Gastropoda; order Neogastropoda; family Conidae; genus Conus; species Conus betulinus. The sequence goes on along the minus strand of JADBJO010001056.1, from coordinate 361,340 downwards.
CTGTGGTGAACCGTGGAGTTTTTAGTCAAGGCACTGGGGGGAAAAGTGTTTGTGTGATTCTATACTCCACATTCAGACAGTACACACTGATTGCATTCCTTGGAAAACAGCTATCTTATGAAAGAAGAGATTGACGGGGGAGCGGTGGGGGGTAGCATTTGGAAATGCTTACATGTTTTTCAGCTGAAAATACTGTATCAAGACGCAAGAACAATGCGTATCGAAAAGAGAACTGGTTCAGAAACCGATTTTTTTTCAAATCTGCATGTATATTTCGATCTTTATTTGTGGTGCATTTACAATAACTTTCATTTGATAATTACTTTGAGCTGTCTTTTGACCATGTTTCATCTGATCTCGTGCAGTAAGGAGGAAAATGATTGCCAATACACGACACCTGAGTCATCCCCTTTAACAAAAAAAAACCCACAACAAAACTTTTCGCTATGTAAAGTAATTGTTGCCGTGCAATCAGAGCATTTTCAGCAGAACGTTTTGACCCTGGAAACCGGGCCGCTTCCACGATCTCCCTTCATTTTCGGACAGTTCCTTCCGCCGCATGCTAGATTCTGCTAGCAGTTGTCTCCAGAATCGATAACTTTGATAAATCGCTGTGCTGGTGTTGTGTGTGTGTCATGTGTGTGTGTGTGTGTGTGTGTGTGTGTGTGTGTGTGTTCTCTCTCTCTCTCTCTCTCTCTCTCTCTCTCTCTCTCTCTCTCTCTCTCTCTCTCTCTCTCTCTCTCTCTCTCTCTCTCTCTCTCTCTCTCTCTCTCTCTCCGTCATGCGTCCGTTTTTTCACATACGGTCTGACACTCTCACTGCTCCGTCGCTCTCTCTTCAAAGGCACCAGCTTCTCACAACGGAATCGTGGACACCAACACATTCCATCCACAGGTGCCCGCTGTTCTGCTGCCCCTCACTTTCCAACCGAAAGTAATTTCCTCTTTCGCTGGCTACCGATACTACACTTATCTCACTGGAAAAAAAAATGGCGACTTGAAAGTGTGGCTTCGGTGTAACTGCTGGTCAGAGACTGGATTCAGGGAGTACGAGTGTGGCTGATCTCACGACTGTGCGACTGAATCAGCGATGTTTACACCGATGGGGGGTAGGGGGCAGTGCCAGTGACGATTCAAGCCCCGCCCCCCCCCCCCCCCCTCGGGGGGGGGGGGGGGTGCAGGGAGGAGAGGAATAGGGGAGCTGGCCAAGATGAGGATGGTTTCTTCTCTATCTCTTCTTTTTTAACATATAATTCATTGGTAAACTGCTGGTTGATTCCATCTCTTCTAAGATCAAAGTAAATCGGGCCGTAAACATTGTACTACGTACACTTGAATCCACACGGCTCTTACTGCTGACCTGTCGCTCAGCAGCAGACCTGGCACTGTCCACATAATCTGGACTTTGCTGATTTTGCTTTTGCACCAGCGTTTTCGTGTCGACTCTGGGGTAGAGAACCGAGGTCGTAGTCCAACGCTCAGAGCTGCCATCCTGTTGGCGCCCAAAGCTGACGACTGCCGGCTTCCTTGCCCTGTCTGACCGTCTCATCGCCCTGCTGGTACTGGTGTCATGCGGGACACACTCTCTGCCCTCACTGTGCCGGAAAGGTCGTTTACCTCTCCCAGTGCAATTGTCACCGAACTTGTGACTGAACATAATCATCTTTCCGACGAGAGAATCTGAAAAAGGTTCTTTTTCAATTGTTTGTTTTCGTCATCATTTGTTTCTCTCTCAAAACAAAAAAAAAAAAGTTTGATGAAGAGAGAGAGACAGACCGATCACCAGAAAGACAGACAAAACAGGCAGACAGACAGACGCATAGATAGGCAAGCAGATAGACGGACAGATTTGACATACATTGGCAGGTACATAGACAGTCAGACAGGCAGGTACGCACGTAGACTTAGAGAGAGAGAGGTGCATACATACATGCATACATACATACAAACATATATACATACATGCATGCATGCATGCATACATGCATACATGCATACATACATACATACATACATACATACATACATACATACATGCATGCATGCATGCATGCATGCATGCATACATACATACATACATACATACATGCATACATACATACATACATACAGACTGATTACAGACAGACAGACAGACAGACTGCGTAAAGGGAGAGGGAGGGAGATGGACAGACAAACAGACAGACAGAGACAGAGACAGGAACAGACAGACCGCTAGACAGACAGACGGACAGACAGACACACAGAAACACAGACAGACAGACAGACAGAAACAGAGACAGAGACAGAGAGATGGACAGACAAAGGACACTCACAAAGTTTAAAGCGAGAGACATTAATAGCACCTTTACACCTACTCTTGTTTTCCTGGATTCGCTCTTCTGCATTTCCCCAGTATCCCCCTCCGTCCCTGCTGTGTGTGTGTGTGTGTGTGTGTGTGTGTGTGTGTGTGTGTGTGTGTGTGTGTGTGTGTGTGTGTGTGTGTGTGTGTGTGTGTGTGTGTGTGTGTGTGTGCGTGCATGCGTGTGCGTGCGTGCGTGCGTGCGTGCGTGCGTGCGTGCGTGCGTGTGTGTGTGTGTGTGTGTGTGTGTGTGTGTATGTGTGTGTGTGTGTGTGTGTGTGTGTGACTAGGTTCCCCAGACATGTAAATGCTAACAAGAGTATGCACTCCTTTTTTCATCAGCAAGAATCAGTTATATACAGCTGAACATCCAAAATTAGCAAAGTCCTGATGGTAATGCTTTTAGCATCGTGTGGGGTTTGGGTACCAATTTAGTTTCAAATCTGAATTGCAGGATCGTTTGTTACGTAATCATAAACAGGTCTAACATCCACACATGAAGGAAAAGCCTATGTATGGATGATTTCATTCATGCAAATGGTTGTTTGAAGCTGAAAAATATTGATATATATCACGAACAAGTATACCATATGTTTGAAATGAATTTTAGAGAGATGTTATTGTTACCTTTCTAGATGTCGTGATATGTGAATCCAGCTGAAAATTCTCATCTGTTATTGTTTCAGTTATTGAATAATACATACAGCCAAAAGAGTAGAAGGATAGGGATGCTAAATTAGTCAGAAACCTATTCAACATCACTGACAAAAGACTATTAAAATTAGAAGAGGTACAGTCGTTGTTCTGGTGTGAGAATGCAAAACGCATTACGCAAAGGCAACACTCACCAAAACTGTCATTCTAACGCACTGGCTGGAGAAGACACACAAAAAGAATCTCATTAGACATTCGTCCGCCGTTTCTTGTGAAGCAAGATAAAACAGAGATAAATGATGTCTTAGATAACAGATGATACCAAAAACTTACCTTAAGCTAATAATTTCTGGCGCGCGGAAACTGCAAATGCTTGAAAATGCATTGTGTAATATGAAGAAATCCTCACCAGAAATCAGACCACTCGAACTGGGTGATAAGTCATGACATCTGCTACTTCAAACAGCCTTCAAAAAATGAACATTTCAGACACAAATAATTGTGAACCAGCTAGATTCGTTTTATAGAACACTGTACACCAGTGGGTAGATTTCGGAATCGTAGAAAATATTCATATCACCAACAGCTGAAAACACACTAAAATTGTCAGTCGTTCTTATGTTCGTTGCCCAAAGACAAAAAAAATATAAACTCGAATAAACAGAGTCAATCACATTCTTTTATAGCAAAAATGAGCATTAGTAGATTTTTTTTTAAAGAAATCACCGTCAGTTTTCCAAACAAAACAAAACGAAACAAAAATGCAAGCAAGAAAGTAGTGTATTCCGCTTTTGTCTGACTGAAATGTCTTTGAATGATTTTTTTGTGGGCTTTGATTTTCTGTGG
>JADBJO010001056.1:335000-340000 GCA_016801955.1 Conus betulinus | reverse complement strand
CCTCCCACTTGTCTTTTACTCTTTTTACAACATACTTCTTAATTTTTTAAACACATTTAAACAATTTCAAATCTACCTCAATGTATTATCTATAACATAAAACTGCTATTTTCTATATTTTCAGTATTTTGAGAGAGAGAGAGAGAGAGAGAGAGAGGGGGGGGGGGAATGGAGGGATGGGGAGACTGGGGCAGAGTGAGGAGAGAGGGATATGATGCTATCTGTTAGAGCCATGTGTAAATTTTCACCCCCAGGCGGGCTGTAACCCAGATTTGTTGAAAGGCATACGCCAGCCTCAAAACAGAAGACTGTCAGACTTGATGGATGTGCTTCTCAGAGTGTTCCCATATATCCTAACACCGCAGGCGTCTGTATCTCTCGGGGCCTGATTGACACAGAATTACGTTACGAAAGAAGCATAGAGTGCAGTCCTGGCGTGTAGCGTCAGAACCAAATGGATCTCCATAGGACTATTGCCATTGTTCTCACCTTCACTGATGGCCATGAATACAAAAAGGAAGAAATGGGTGATAGGTGATGAATGAATTAAGCAAAACAGCAGACCGCAAGCCGTTACATCATACACATGAACGCACTGACCGCAAACACACTCACACACGCGCGCGCGCGCGCGCGCGCGCACACACACACACACACACATATATATATACACACACGCGCGCGCGCGCGCGCGCACGCACGCACACGCACGCACGCACACATAACACACACACACACACACACACACACACACACACACGCATGCACGTACGCACGAACGCACACACGCACGCACAGCACAGAGAGAGAGAGAGAGAGGAGAGAGAGAGAGAGAGAGAGAGAGAGAGAGAGAGAGAGAGAGAGAGAGAGAGAGAGAGAGAGAGAGAGAGAGAGAGAGAGAGAGAGAGAGCGGGAACACGTGCGTGCAACACACACACACACACACACACACACACACACACACACACACACACACACACACACACACACAGAAGTATCCTCCATAAATATTAGAAATGTCATCTTGTATTGACCAAAAGAAATATTGTTGATTCCAAAAATATGTGTATCCCATTTACGAAGGTATTCCTTTATTCATCTTGAAAAGCCTTTGTTCTGCATACAGAAAAAAAACTTACCCTTTTTCTGCTTTGTATATAGAGACACTGGGATACCATACTGGAGATCTGTTGACCATATTTCTTCAGCTCCATCAGTTGTTTGTCATGGCGTGGGTACATGGCAATGGTGTCCCAATCCATTCTGCAGTAACACGCGTCCTCGTGTTTTCTCTCTTTTCTGTCTACATCATCCTCCCTTAAAGCGCGTTGATATGGGTTATTTGAGTACGGGTATTGTGTGTCTTGTCAAACGGCCAAACGGAGTTTTTCTTTTTTCTCAGCTGGTCTCAACATTTTGTCATGTAGATTTAAAAGCTGCTTAATAGCTCGGCGCATTTGATTAATTAATGGTGATAAGGTCAATACTTCTGATTTTTATTATCTTACAGTAATACTTCACTTCTGACACTTCCATTCTTTCCAGATGCGCTTTGAGGGTCCGTTGTCTGGTACGAATTCGTGACGACTAAACAGACGAGGGCAAGCAAGCGTCTCATTTTTACATTAAGATGTATTTGTCCTATGTTGATCTGGTCTGAACCATGCAGGTGTTGTCGTTGTTGCCTGTGAATATCTGTCTGGGTCCTCCCACTGCTGATGATCAGTTCCAGGTCAGTCAGCAGTTCCCTGTACAGTTCTTGGCTTCTGTCCGTGAATAGTTATGTATAATAGTGTTGTGACTTGTCATCATCTCAGCACTGATAATTATGTCATAAAAGGAAACATCCTCAGTGCTAAGTCAAGAGACTAACATTACAGCAACAAAAATCCATTTTGTGAAGTGGCAAAGTATTCGAAGTAACCATTTATATGTGTGAGCTATGAGTTGGCTGCCACAATTTTTGTCCTCACTCTGGATTACAAATCTGGGTATCCTAGTTTGTTAGGTGGTGGGTGACAAACTCATCTGACTTGGATAGTTCCCTTGTCCGTGTAATTACAGGTCTGTACATGCCTCACATGTCCATGGAAACAATTTGTCGGACTGGTAAGAAAAGCCACTATATTGTTTTAAGAAATAAGAAACAGAGGCAATAGATGAAAGCGGAATAGAAAATCAACATGTTTTATTTCTACATTTGATGTTGGGTCTGCTGATTCATTATTTGGAGCAATTGCCAGCTGTTTGTTTTGTTTTTTACTAGAATTTTCACACATTTATAAAACTGGTATTAAGTACAAAATGTGCTGTGACACCTTCTAGTATGGAGTTTGGTTTCTACAAATGCATTTGTGCAGACTCGAACCAAACCAAGTTCAACCAAACAAATCGACTGCACAAGCATTTATTAACAAATACTCTTGACAATGTACAATTTCTGCAGAAAGATTTCTTATTATTTTACATTCTGCCACAAAGTTAACCAAAACAGGATTCTGACCTTTCGCTAAATTTCATGTGAGCAACTCTTAAAATTGTCAGTTTTAGCAATATTTTTGTATTGTGATATTGAAAAAAAAAAAAACGAGTTGTAACAGGTGATAGTTACAACGCAATGTGTCACAATCTTGCACTTGGAGAAAATGCAGGGTTTTCTAAGCAGTGTAATTGAAAGGTCATGAACATCTGTAAAGCACACACACGCGCGCGCGCGCGCACGCGTGCGCGCGCGCACGCACGCACACACACGCACGCACGCACGCACGCACGCACACACACACACACACACACACACACACACACACAAAATAACTGCTTCTGAAGAGAATTGAACCACGTCTTTCAAGCCCGCGCAAGTCTGCGACACTAACCACGACTGCAAAACAGCAACTGGTGGTGGTAGGATAGCTATAGATTAGAGAAATTTAAAAAAAAAAAAAAAACGAAATACCTTTGGAAAATTAAACTCAAATGATCTGAAATTCCCGTGCGATGCAGTTATAGCAGTCATCCTCTTTGACAGATTAATCCACGATCTTCCTGAATCGTTTTCTCAAAATGTTGGAACCACAGAGCATGTTGGTGATTGACGTATATGGATGAGAGTAACTTTGAAAAAGCAAAACCAACCCGTACTTAAAAGACGATATAAAAGTGGATTCCATAAAATGAACCAGTAACTATAGTGTCACAACCTGGCTTACGGCCCTGAATCACGGTATTTCTTGTTTTTATAAAGCAAAGAGGTATTGCGGTGAATATAAATTATTTGTAACATTTTTAGGTGCGGATCTCATATTTCAGGTGACTTGGAATGTTCTTATGGATTTCACTAAAAGCAAAAAAAATACAGAAAGAAAAAAAGAAAAAAAAAAAAAAAAAGGACAGGAACTAGAAAAAAAAATATCTGAAAAATAGCAGAGAACGCTGGGGTAAAGACTGTGTCTTGCTTATGTACTCAGCTACCTCGCAGATATATTCCAAATTAAGCTTCACCCTTCACCTCCACCCCCGCCCACCCCCACCCTCACTCTCCAAAAAAAAAAAAAACAAAGGTTTTTTTCCGCTCAGAATTTCATCTACCTACAAAGTTTAATGAGTGAAGCGTTTAAACTTGCTACTGGATTTCCTTTCAAACATGGATCGACCGTCACACCATATAGCTGGAAGTTGAAGTCCCATGGCCTGTCAGCTGTAGGGGGCAGTGAACGGTCAGAGGTTCACCGTGTCTAGCGTGGGGGAAGGCAGCGCCCATCTCTCTCCTTCAGCGATCTTTACCCCTCTGTGAACTGCATGAAGTACCCATTTCCTACTGGGTGCACAGAGAGTTCTCCGTGAGCTGCATTAAGTACCTATTCCCTACTGGGTGGACAGAGAGAGGGTTTCCGTGAGCTGCATGAAGTACCCATTCCCTACTGGGTGGACAGAGAGGGTTTCCGTGAGCTGCATTAAGTACCCATTCCCTACTGGGTGGACAGAGAGGGTTTCCGTGAGCTGCATTAAGTACCCATTCCCTACTGGGTGGGACAGAGAGGGTTTCCGTGAGCTGCATGAAGTACCCATTTCCTGCTGGGTGGACAGAGAGGGTTTTCGTGAACTGCATGAAGTACCCATTTCCTGCTGGGTGGACAGAGAGGATTTCTGTGAACTGCGTTAAGTACCTATTTCCTGCTGGGTAGACAGGGAGGGTTTCTGTGAACTGCGTTAAGTAGCCATTTCCTGCTGGGTGGACAGAGAGGGTTTTCGTGAACTGCATGAAGTACCCATTTCCTGCTGGTTGGACCGAGAACTGCATTAAGTACCCATTTCCTGCTGGGTGGACAGAGAGAGGGTTTTCAAGCTGAAAAAAAAATCCGACCACACCTGTGGTTTGAATTCATGACCGTCAATTCCGCAGACAAACGCTCTGACCGTTAGACCACAGGCCCCCTGTAACATTGATGAACTGCGGCTCCAAAAGTGTATGAAACCAGTGTCAACAAATGTATGTTAATCGGTTCTGCAATCCAAAGTTCAAATGCAAATTAACTTGATTCGATGTTGCATGAGTTTGATCTTTTTCCCAAACAGGACAAAATCATTGTTTTTTAACAAGCTACGAACACACCTCCTCTAAAACCGCTCGAACAGACGAGAGAAAAAATGATAACATCCAGAGATCATCTTTCATTACGTTGGAATTTTACAACGGGAACGTCGACGTGAAAGGTACAAAACAACGAAGATGACAATGATGTTCTGTGGTAACTTATCTCACAACCATGTCGGTTATCTCAGTTCATGTATACTGTTCTGCACCATAACCAGTGCAGACGCGACATTATTGACTCTATATTTGAAAGTTAACGTTTTAAGAGGCTTTCGATTCGTATTCTCTCATCTTTTATTTGATTCTAGGCCCTAGGTTGTGTGATTAAATTAAAACAGAAGTACAAGAGACAATAATCGGATAAGATCAAGGCGAATTTGTTGTTGTTGTTTTTGCTTTGTTTGTTTTC
>JADBJO010001056.1:305000-330000 GCA_016801955.1 Conus betulinus | reverse complement strand
GAGAAAAGAGAGAGCAAACAAAAGAAGGAACAAAAGAGAAATATGAAATAAAATGCTTGGGGTGTACCTGTAGCAGACTTTTTTTTTAATCGTACGTCAGCTACCTTTTTTTTTTTAACTTCCACGCCTGAAGGATGCATTGATTTATTGACCCCACCCCCCCACCCCCACCCCCATCCTTTTCCCATGTATATACACATACAGACACGCGCGCGCGCACGCACGTACGCACGCACGCACACCCCTCCCTGTTTCTTGCCACAGGGTGTCCCAAAATAGCTCCATTCATTTCAAACCATCATCTTGTCATCACCTGCCATGTGTCTGAGAGAAAAAAGAAAGAACGAAAAGAGAGGGAGGGGGAGAGAGAGAGAGAGAGAGAGAGAGAGAAAAAAAAAAAGAAAAATTGATAAATAATGATAGTAATCATGTGGTGATGAGATGAGTGCGTGCCTTGGGGGAAATGGAGGGGGAAGGGAGCTGTGGGGGAGTTATTTGTACGCTACGACGAAAATTCATGCGAAACAAAGCTCGTCTTGATTCTGTGGAACAGAGCACGGGCTGTTTCCTCCGTCAACGAGAATAATAACAAAACACAGAGGGAAACAAAAAGCCTTGCCAAACATTGGCCAGTCGACCAGGTTCCGTGGTAACAGTGGTTAGCGTTGCAGACTTGCTGGCTGGCGGGTCAGGCGTTCTAGTCCCACCTAACACATACATTTGCGGAACCTTTCGGTCCCGGTCGACTCTGCCCAGAGGCGAGTGCACGGTGGACCATGACGGGGAGGACTGGAACCGCACAACAGGGTTTGAACCTCTTAGTGCATGTGTCTCGCAGATTGTCGCTGACTTTTCTTCACTAACACTGCAGGTGTCTGTACCTCTCGGAAGTGGCTGACGCCGGGGTATGTTACGAGAGAAAGAAAAAAGAACACCAGCCCTGTCTCTGAGCAGATTACAGCTCAATAAAATGAGCTTCGCCGTCCTTTTCCTTTAAAAAAAAAAAAATAAAAAAAAAAAAAAATATATATATATATCAACTTGAATTCCGTGTTCTTCAGTTCCAAGTTCCTCTCCATGACTGTGCCTTTGGTGAACTGATGTCGAAGTCACCAGTACTGACAACTACATGGGCATTGTCGTTGGGCAGCCGCCACGGTGCCCTCCGGAGGGAGACGCTAACTCAAGCCTGGCTCCGCAGCTAGGCCATGAATGTCATCAGTAGGAGGGCTTATGGGGGGCATCCTGCGTGCGTTCGATCAGAACAGGACCCACCGAACGCTACCGAAGAGACGCAACCGTAGTGCAGTGCCTTCTCCGGTAGGTCGCCTCTTGACGGCTGGATATATTGATTGCTCCCTGTAGATTGCTGTACAAGGGGCTGCGACGTGATAGTATGGGTGTGGATATGCATCGAGGAGCCATAATGAGAGATGTGAGTGTCAGGCTACTGAGACAGCGCATGGAAGACCTGACAATAAACAACTGAACTGTCACCACATACGGCACAGGATCTGTCTAATCCTGCAGCCCAACAGGCACGTTAATGCACGCGCGCACATGTACGCACGCACGCGCACACACACACACACACGCACGCGCGCGCGCGCGCGCACGCACGCACGCATGCACGCACGCACACACGCACAGAGAGAGAGAGAGAGAGAGAGAGAGAGAGACAGACAGACAGACAGACAGACAGAGACAGAGACAGAGAACGAAGGGGAAAGGGGAAAAAATCAACTATTGAACTGTGGAGAGAAACGGAAAACGATACAGAAAGCACAAAGAACCCAGCCCTGAATTAGCGTTCTGCCGTCCAATCCCCTCCACATAATGTTGTCATTATGGATCAGAGATCAAAAAGCATGTTTATAAATCGTTCCGTTACCAAGCAACAAGACTTGATCAGACTGACCAGAGGCAGACACCTTCACGTTGGCAAAGAAGTTAACGTTCTCTCTCTCTCTCTCTCTCTCTCTCTCTCTCTCTCTCTCTCTCTCAATTAACGTAAGCTAGCTGCAGCCAACTGTGTCATCAGAACGCTCTCTGTGTGAAATTATGCACGAACAAATTGTTCATAGATTCAGACGACGGGTTCCCTAAAAGAGCTCGGAAGCAACCTTATCTTTAACCCATAAGAAATTATTCAAGTGAATTCTTTAAGAAAGGTAGCATCAACACTACATCCATTTCAGCCCCACAATCAGCGCCTCATGTACCTCAATGGATCAGAAGAAAGATGACAACATTATCACTAAATTCATTCAAGCGAAAGAACATATTGGTATGATGTATATCCTTACCATTAACACACAGTTACGGATGGGTCGGTTTTGGATTCACGTGCAGGAGCTGAATTTGTGATTCCTCATCTTTAAGTACACACAAACCATTTGTCTTATGAAGGTTTTTTTTTTTCGTAATCGTAGTAGAGTTATACGCAATTCTTACGGCGCTAGCTTTAATTTGTGACGTCAGCATTGCTGTTTTTAACAATGGCTCAGAATCTGTTCTGTGTTGTTTGGAACATTTGGATTCCGTTATAAGAAGAGGTTTACCTTTTGATATTCAGTATCTGAGATTTCACTTTGTGTCTGCAGGGATTGGTGCGAACTTTTGTTGAGTCTTTCATACTGTACAGCATACTGGAATGAAGTACAGATAAACTAGCTAGAGACGGCTTGATGAGAAAAACCCCAGAAAGTACTTTAAAAGTCGAGAGGCCTGAAAGAAACTAATTGTTCAAAAAAAAAAAAAAAAAAAAAAAAAAAGCACGTGCATGATGAACACGTGTCTTTCAAATCAAGAAGTCTATTTTGTCTAGGATATTTTTTTTTTTCAGCTTAGTTCATCAACTTCGTTTAAATTCATGGAAAACTAAATGTTCTCAAAATATAGCGTGCGCTTGTCCCGATCTAATATCTGGTTATCATATCCTTTCCTAATGTTCAGTCTTGGCTTCATCATTCACAGATTTTAGAACTGATGTTCCACAATTACAATGCGTGTAAAAATGTCACATACTGGCCAGAAGTGTCGCAAATCTCCAACGTGATATACTACTGGCAAAAAGTTAAGGGCCATTGCCAACGCTGTCTCCCAGACCAAAACACTACAGCCAATGTTAAGAAGAACGGACGCAAAATCTTCCAAATTTATTCAAGAACAAATTCATTGGACCATTGCACGAAATCAACAAATCAAACGCGGACAGCGGGCTGTAATGTCCAATCACCCTTCCTCAGGATCGTCACATAAGCCACAACTGAAAACTGCACCATTCAGTACCGAGTGTAGCCACCGTTTGCTGCCAGGCAAGCAGCACAATGTCGACGCATGGAGTCCACCAGGGTCCGAAGAGTGTCCCGCAGTATGGCCTGCCACTCCTGCTGCAGAAAGAGAGTGAGCTGGGCCACGTCAGCAAGCAGGGGGTGGTTGTGGGCTACCCGCCGTCCAAGGACATCCCAGAGGTGCTCAATTGGAGCCAGATCGGGTGAGCGAGATGGCCACTGCATCCGGATGATCCCTCTTGCTGCAGATGATCGTCCACGACACGGGCTTGGTGTGGACGGGCATTGTCTTGGAAAACAGCAGCGTTACCCATGGCCTGAAGGGCGGGCTGGATCAGGGACTTCACAATCTCGTCACGGTACCGCACCCCTGTCAGCATGCCTTGAATGATGTACAGGGGAGTTCTGTCTTGACGACTGAAGCCACCCCAGACCATCACAGAAACCCCTCCGTAACGATCCACCTCACGAACTGTGGCGTCAGCAAAACGTTCTCCTGGCCTTCGCCACACTCGGGTCCTGCCGTCATTGAATGCCAAGGTGAAGCGGGACTCATCTCTGTGAACAGCACTCGAGACCATTGCTGCCTCGTCCAGCGAACGTGATGACGACACCTGTCTGCCCGTGCTCTGCGGTGAGCTGGAGTAAGTGGTACTCGGACTGCTGGTCTCCAGGATGACAGCCCGAACTCGTGCAAACGGTTACAAACTGTCCTACTGACATTGACATTTCAGCCTGCAGGAGCTCACGCCTTAAGGTGGATGAGGTGACAGTCCGATTGCGTAGGGCAGACAGCAGGAGGAATCGGTCAGCATGTCTGTCGGTACTCTGAGGATGGCCTGATCGTGGCCGATCCTGCACGCTGCCAGTGGCCTGAAACCTCTCTACAAGACGTTGGATGGTGGAATGGGACACGTTCAGACGCCTAGCCACCTCGCGGCCAGAAATCCCTTCGTCAATCAACGCTAAGGCACGTCCACGATCGGCAGGGTCCAGTCTTTGCCTTGTGCCATGCTTTTTTGGCAGGCGTAGACGACCGTTCTGTTTACAGATTTGTGGCCAAGGGCATCTGATCTGTGTTCATGAACGAGGGTGCCATGCACGTGCATCATGATCGACCACGAGCATTTCGCCCTTTTTTTCAAACTCATATGCTCCCACAGGCACCTGTTTTACCGGTTTTACGTGGTTTCCGCACGTGCAGCTGCGCTCCACCTTGTACCGCAGTGGATTTTTAGGTGTTGTGATCTGTTAAGGAACATCTGTTCAATATGTCTAACCAAATTTGGGTCATTGTGACTTCGTTTCAAGCTTATTATTTACAGACTCAGACACTAACGTCAAAATGACAGGTGGCCCTTAACTTTTTGCCAGTAGTAAATATGTTTCTGAAGTTAATGATTTGTTTTTAGAGACAATTATAAATATCTGATCCAATGACAGTTCAGTCAGGTCAGCCAGTCTTGTGTCCCCATCCAACACCCCCCCCCCCCCCCCCCCCCCCCCCCCCCTTTTTTTCTAATTACTATTTCGTTGTTTGTTGTTGCTGGTTGTGTACTTTTTTTTATCCCCTCATTCGAACTTCTCTTTTATCCTTTATACTGCAATTCCTCTCCTACCCTTTAACACAAACACACGTGTGCGTGCACGCGCCGACACCCCCCCCCCCCCTCCCTCCCCCCCCCCCCCCCCCCCCCCCCCCTTTCCCAGTTCAGTGTCGCCCATTTTGAAAAGACAGTAAAGAAAAGAAAATCAACAGTTCAACAAACAAAAAAAAAAAAACAAAAAAAAAAGAAAAAAAGAAAAGAAACCACGACGCGTCCGTGTGAACTGTAGGAATATGTGACAAAAAAAAAAACAATAACAATCGAACATTCAGTTTAAGTTTCCCATGTCAATGCAAGTTGTATTCATTCCTGACCCTGACCCCAACCTGACCTTAACTCTATCCTAATCGAGTGTGATTCTAGCCCTAACCCTGAATCGCTAAGAAAATCATTAAAAAAAAAAATTTTCTCTCTCTCTCTCTCTCTCTCTTGATCTTGATCTTGATCTTCCTGCTGTATCTGAACCTGTGAAAGTGATCTCTGAGGATCACGACATTTACGCAGAGCGCAGCACCAATGCTGTTCGTGTGGGTGGATCCGTTCCGACAGGTGGCGGCGTTGACACCATAATCATAAACATTAAACATGCAAATCTTTGAGACTGTGTGTTGGTGTTGTGTTGTTGTGTTGTTGTTTTTTGTTTATTTGTTTTGATTTCTTTTAACGGGAATAAATAAGTGTATATGTATGCGTTCTCTGATTCTGCATCAATTGTTCGAATGGACCCATACTCTAAGTGTGTGTGCATGTGTGCGTGTGTGTGCGTGCGCGCGCGCGCGCGCGCGTGTGTGTGTGTGTGGTCTGCGTGCGTGCGTGCGTGCCTACTTGTGCGTGTGTGTTTGCGTGTGTGTTTGCATGCGTGCGTGCATGTGTGTGTGTGTGTGTGTGTGTGTGTGTGTGTGTGTGTGTGTGTGTAAGCGCGTTTCTCGACTAATGTCTCTGACATTCTGAAAGCGGCGTCCCAAAACTTTGGTATTTTCCAGTGATACAAGAATTAGAGAGAGAGCTTCCGAGACTCTGGCGATTATGCTGTGGGGTCGAAATAACTCAGTAGATCACCGGACTCGTAATCCTGGCGATCCTGGCGTTGCGAGTTTGAATCTCGGCCAGGCTGTTTCGGTACAGGTGGATTTCCTTCAGAGTTAACATCGGTTCCGACTCCATTTCCAATAAAAAAAAAAAAAAAAAAAAGTCGTTTGAGTGAGACTATAAACCGTGGTTCTGTGTTTGAAAGAACGCATTATATCTCGCACAGACGTAAAATCCATCACCAACTTTCGAAAACGTAGGCAGTTTGGCCATTGGTACGGATGACACGTACACACATAGTATGCATCCTTCGTGGGGAGAACATGACAGAATTACAACGAAATCGAGTGACTGATATTCAATTGAAATACATGGAAAGCAACTGAATGTGGCATCAGGTAGGAAACCGGTTGGGTAAACGAAAACGTGGATGTAAAGCACCTAGAACTTCATCTCTAATCAAGGACAGTGCTCTATAAATACTCTAATGATAACGATAAGACAGGTAATGTTCACGTTGTTCAGGCTTGTGAGAAGATCGGGTATGTTGTGCTTTCAGCCATGATTTCATTTTAATAATCATGCTATTTTCTGGCAAGTTCCAAGACAGCCCTGAACTAACAGCTTCGTAGATCGATTATTTTACTGGTAATAGGGCCTATAATGTCTAAGAGGGTTCCAACAGTTCAATGAACTGAGCTGCATCATCTTAATACTTCACAACTTCCATTAGCATCCTATCTTACTTGGAGATGATTCAAGAAAGAGGCTCCAGATTTTGCACACCTCATTTGAGCAATTTGGGAATTATGGTATTTTCGTCAAAATTCATGAGAACTGCTACTTCAGTAAATTTTTTTCTACCGAAACTGTGTCACATTTGAGTTCGATAAAGCTTCGGGGATTGTTCTATTGAATGTAGTGTTGCAATGTGTCGGTTCGGTAACGTGCGTGTACTGCAGTGTTAAAATGATTTGACATTAACAGAAATCGTCCTTTCAGGGCGTTCATCATTCTTTCTAGTGGTTGGTCTCCCTTGATCAGAAAGTAACCATTAAAAAAAAAAAAAAAAAATTTGACCAGTCTGCCATTTTTTTTTTCTCGAAAATTAGGCTTGTTTCTCAGTAATTAGAAATGTGAAAAAAGTGTTAATGTTAATGCAAAAAAAAATGGTCTTTGATGCTATGAAGCGAGGATGAAGGTATGTTTCATTTGTTACCAGCGTCGAAGTGTTAAAAGGACGCGCACATAAAGCAATAAAATGACGTATATATGTTTTAAATCTCGCGCCAGTCATCGAGGCCTAACTCGAGAAGAACGTCTGAAGTGATTCAATTGTGTTTGCTTTACATAGCAGCGGGTCATCCAAATCCTTTGTCGACTACTCAGACGGAACAATGCGTGAGCGAGGCATGATTGTTCAAAAACCTGATTGTTACCTTGAACTAAAGCGCGCAATGCTTAAAAAAAAAAAAAGTTTCAAACTGTGAGTGAATTAGGGCACGCTTAGAAATGTACAGAAAGCGTCTTCCCCATCCGCTGCAGGTTCTTGTAAATGAGGAACCCGTAAGAAAATTGCTTTCATTTCTAGATAGACAGACTCGTGGCTGTGCCACACAGTTGTCAACACATTTTGAGCTGTCCAGAAGAAGAAGTGAAGCCTTTTAGTGGAACTGGGATTTATCATGCAGTGTTGTCGTTGGTGGTGTCCCGCACTGTTCTTTGAAGACCATAGCATGCCAGAGGAGCGGCTTGCTGCACAACAGGCAACAGAAATGTCCCCAAATTCTAACTAAGATCATTTTGAGGTTGGCCTTTTGCAAGTATTTGCCTTGACGCGAACGTGGTGCGAGGCAGGCGGAATCCTGAAAGCTCGAGCTGCTGTTCATCATCCTAAGGGTTATGTAACGGAGATGTTTAGCTAAGTGACGCCATTGTGTGAAAGTCACGTACCGCCGCGCAGAGTCGATACGACACGACTGCTGTGCAGTGAAGTGGCCTAACGCTTAATCATGTTAAGGGCATGCCTGTCGACAGACAGAACTCACTGTACAGTCCAGTCACTAGAGACGGTTCATAACAATCTACTTGGGCAACAAACTGAGAGTAAACAGTTTTTCATCGGATAACATTTGTGTGTTCGGTATTTGTGCGTCCAAACTGCGTGTGAAAAACGTTTGCGAGAGATTTGAACAATAGTCTTTCGTGTCTGTTTAATCTAGTTTATGTTGTATACTGTTGCTCCGGTCGTAAATTAAATGGATGTTTTTGTGACGTCAAAGCCGCGAGCGCGCGTGCGTGCGTGAGTGTGTGTGTGTGTGTGTGTGTGTGCGTGCATGTGTGCGTGCGTGCATGTGTGTGCGTGTGTGTGTATGTGTGTGTGTGTGTGTGTGCTTTTCATGTCACGATTTTTCTTTGATTGCCTAGTAAAGTTCGTTTGATGTTCGCAGAGAAAAGGGCATTACGCTTTATTGGTGGAAAAGAAGCCGTACCGTAACAAAAGGAACGTCCAGTCCATGCGCCGTCGTAGTGAAATCGAATCTGACTACAATGAGTTTGACCCGGTTCAAGAGAAAGGGATATTACCTACCTACTCTAGACGGAGAGGATCTGTTTACCTATTTGACCGGGAAAGAAAGAGTAGAAATCTGAATAGAATGAGAAAAAAGAAAAGAGAGGAGAAAAAAGAAAGAAAAGTCAAGACAAATTCAGCTGCAGGTCCAACCGATAGAAGCTCAAAAGGACAGGCTTGCAGATGAGTCCGGTGTCGCGTGAAATCTGGGAACGTGATATCTGGGAAGGCTTCCCAGATATCACAGATGTTTTGGGGAACGCGTTCCCAGAATGTACTGTGATATCTGGGAAGGCCCATGATATGCGGGAACGTGGTCTTTCAGAGCTCAGAAGGACAGAAAGAAGACGAAAAAAGAATGGATTTTCGAGATAAGGTAGGAAACAATTTATTTAGGTGCTATTGAGATCTTTAGTGTTGTTGTCACTCTTTTTCCCATTAATTTCTTGGCATGATTTTCACAAAGTTCCCAGATTTACCAGCCGCCGTGGCGAAGTGGTTAGCGTCGCGGACTCCCGGCTGGGAGGTCGTGGGTTCGAATCCCATCAGAAGTCATGTGGGTTTTTCTGCCTCGACCGGTTCCTACCCTGAGTTGAGTTTGCTGCGGACTCAGTTGGAAAGACTGGGACCACACAGTCGAGTTTCATCTACGTAATAGATGCTGTTTCTGAGAGTGTTGCTCACATTTCTTGACCAACACTGCAGGTGCCTGTATCTCTCGGGCGTGGTTGACGCCGGGATATATTATGAAAGGAAGCGTGGAGTACAGCCCTGTCATGTAGTCTCAGACCGAAATGGAAATCCGTAGCATCATCTTAATCATCCTCATTGTCATCGATCAGCATAAAAAAAAATGTCTCAAATTCTGTGGCCCTTCATGCCCTGCTCTCATGGTGACCTCAATTTCGATGTCCTCTCCACGTCTGTGGCCTTGGTTTGGTTCCGTCGGGGTCACCGGCATCGGCGAGTCCATGGGGGCTGTCGTTGGACGGACGTGGTGGCGCCCTCCGGAGAGAGAGCTCACTCACGCCGGCTCCGCGACTAAGCAATTATTGTCGTCAGTAGGGGGCTTAGTACGTGGTGTCCTGCGTATGTTAGATCAGAACAGGCGCTACTGAACGCCACCGAAGTGACTCGGCAGCAGTGCAGTGTCTCCTCCGGTGGGTTGCCTCTTGACGACTTGACATTGACTGTTCCCTGTGGATTACCTGTGCCGGGGCTGCGGCGGGGCCGACAAGCCTGTGGTGGTGGACGGGGTGTCGGAATGACCGGCGTGGGTGCACTGCCTCTGAAAAAAAAAAAAAAAAAAACAAACAAACTAAAAAAAAAAAGTTCCTAGAATTTACGATTGGAAGTTCAGTAAATCTCGGAACGCATACCCAGATATCACGGTAAATCTGGGAACGCGTTTCCAGATATCACGGTTCCCAGATATTATACGACACCGGAACCAGATCTTCTCAACCCACACAAAGTTCCACCTGCTAAGTACAATCACCACTCCTGAAAGACAAAGATGTTGTCGAATTACACTTCGTTCAGTTTGAAAAAAGTGCTTTGCCACTGAGCTTAGTAGACAGTGTAGCTGTTAGAAAGACGTGTATCAGTTACAATACTGTTGCCCGTTAGGAAGAAACGGATGGTTTTAGTTTATCACAGAATAGCCTGTTAGGCAGGCACGTATCAGGTACAGTAGAACAGTCTATAGGGAAGACGCCAGTCGGTTTACAATCGAACAGTCTGTTAGGAAGACGTGTATCAGCTTGTAATACAGTAGCCTGTTAACAAGACACCGATCAGTTTAGAATAGAGTAACCTGTTAGGACACGGATCGGATGCTAGAGAGATGCGTATCAGTTAATAGAATATGCCTAAGAAGAGAGATGCAATAGAGTAGCATGATGACGCGTATCATTTCACATACATATGTCTATAAGAAGGGCGTGTCGTATTTACGATAGGGTGGCAGGGATTGAGAGTGGCCTGTTATGATGACGCGTATCAGTTCACATAGGATATGTCTGTTCGGAAGACGCGTGTCAGTTTACGATAGCAGGGTGGCCTGTTAGGGACACTTGATAGCACTGCTGTAACAACGGACATGGTGACAAAAGTGAACAACGATGGCAGTGACCAGCTGAACAACGATGTGACCAGCTGCAGAGACCAGCTGTACAACGATAGCGATAGACCAGCAGTGACCAGCTGTATAAACGATAGCAGTGACCAGCTGTACAACGATAGCAGTGACCAGCTGTACAACGATAGCAGTGACCAGCTGTACAACGATAGCAGTGACCAGCTGTAGCAGTGACCAGCTGTACAACGATAGCATGACCAGCTGTACAACGATAGCAGTGACCAGCTGTACAACGATAGCAGTGACCAGCTGTACAACGATAGCAGTGACCAGCTGTACAACGATAGCAGTGACCAGCTGTACAACGATAGACGATAGCAGTGACCAGCTGGACAACGATAGCAGTGACCAGCTGGACAACGATAGCAGTGACCAGCTGACAACGATAGCAGTGACCAGCTGTACAACGATAGCAGTGACCAGCTGTACAACGATAGCAGTGACCAGCTGGACAACGATAGCAGTGACCAGCTGTACAACGATACGATAGAAGTGACCAGCTGGACAACGATAGCAGTGACCAGCTGGACAACGATAGCAGTGACCAGCTGCTGATGACGATAGCAGTGACCAGCTGACAACGATAGCAGTGACCAGCTGGACAACGATGACGATAGAAGTGACCAGCTGGACAACGATAGCAGTGACCAGCTGTACAACGATAGCAGTGACCAGACAACCAGCTGACCAGCTGACAACGATACGATAGCAGTGACCAGCTGACAACGATAGCAGTGACCAGCTGGACAACGATAGCAGTGACCAGCTGGACAACGATAGCAGTGATAGCTGGACAACGATGACGATAGACCAGCTGAACAACGATAGCAGTGACCAGCTGACAGATAGCAGTGACCAGCTGAACAACGATAGCAGTGACCAGCTGGACAACGATAGCAGTGAGCTGAACAACGATAGCGACCAGCTGAACAACGATAGCAGTGACCAGCTGTACAACGATAGCAGTGACCAGCTGAACAACGATA
Source organism: Conus betulinus (assembly GCA_016801955.1). Classification (NCBI taxonomy): domain Eukaryota; kingdom Metazoa; phylum Mollusca; class Gastropoda; order Neogastropoda; family Conidae; genus Conus; species Conus betulinus. The sequence goes on along the minus strand of JADBJO010001056.1, from coordinate 318,373 downwards.
GCAGTGACCAGTGACAACGAGCAGTGACCAGCTGAACACGATAGCAGTGACCAGCTGAACAACGATAGCAGTGACCAGCTGTGACCAGCTGAACAACGATAGCAGTGACCAGCTGTACAACGATAGCAGTGACCAGCTGCAGTACAACTGATGACGATAGCAGTGACCAGCTGAACAAACGATAACGATAGCAGTGACCAGCTGAACAACGATATAGCAGTGACCAGCTGAACAATAGCAGTGACCAGCTGAACAACGATAGCAGTGACCAGCTGTAGAACGATAGCAGTGACCAGCTGTACAATGATAGCAGTGACCAGCTGACAACGATAGCAGTGACCAGCTGAAGCCATAGCAGTGACCACGAACGATAGCAGTGACCAGCTGAACAACGATAACGATAGAAGTGACCAGCTGAACAACGATAACGATAGCAGTGACCAGCTGAACAAACGATAGCAGTGACCAGCTGTACAACGATAGCAGTGACCAGCTGAACAACGATAGCAGTGACCAGCTAGAATGATAGCAGTGACCAGCTGTAGGATGATAGCAGTGACCAGCTGTAGAATGATGCAGTGACCAGCTGTAGAATGATAGCAGTGACAGCTGTAGAATGATAGCAGTGACCAGCTGAACAACGATAGCAGTGACCAGCTGTAACGATAGCAGTGACCAGCTGTAGAATGATGGCAGTGACCAGCTGTAGAATGATAGCAGTGACAAGCTGTAGAATGATAGCAGTGACCAGCTGTAGAATGATAGCAGTGACCAGCTGTAGAATGATAGCAGTGACCAGCTGTAGAATGATGGCAGTGACCAGCTGAACAACGATAGCAGTGACCAGCTGTAGAATGATAGCAGTGACCAGCTGTAGAATGATAGCAGTGACCAGCTGTAAGTAAGTGATACAGACCAGCCATGACCAACGGATGACCAGCCACCTACAGTTAACACATCTGCTAATACGCCAGTGAAACGTAGAAATAAAACACGTTTATTTTTCCACGTATGAAGACTGTTATGCTAGTAAATGCATCTACATTTCATAGAAAACATTACCTGCACATACCCAGTGTCGTCAGATAAACATTAATTTGTTCCTGAGAGGGCCCGCAGTACGTTTTATCTGACAGTCGTCATATTATATCTAGTGTTGTCAGAAAAACATTTGCTTCTGAGATGGCCCGCAGTATCTTGACCTGACAGTCGTCATATCCAGTGTCGTCAGATGAACATTTGTTCCTGAGAGGGCCGGCAGTACAAACGTACTGACAGTCGTGATGGTCGTGAGTTCCAACCATCTGTACACTGCATTTTTGGGAATAAAAAAAACTCTCTCTGTCCATTCAGCAATAAATGAGATAAAAACTGTCTTTGTCCATTCAGCGGTAAATGGGATAAAAAAAAAAAAATCTTTGCCCATTCAGCAGTAAATGGGATAAAAAGCTCTTTTACCCATTCAGCAGTAAATTGGGTAAAAACTCTCTTTGTCCACTCAGCAGTAAATGGGATAAAAAACTCTCTTTGTCCACTCAGCAGTAAATGGGATTTTTTTTAAAAAGCCTCTTTGTCCATTCAGCAGTCAGTGGGATAAAAACTCTCTTTGTCCATTCAGCAGTAATCGTGATTTTATATATAAAAAAAAAAACTCTCTTTGTCCATTCACCAGTCAGTGGGATAAAGACTCTCTCTGTCCATTCAGCAGTAAATGGGATAAAAACTCCGTACATTCAGCAGTAAATGGGATTTTTTTTTTAATTCTCTTTGTCCATTCAGCAGTCAGCGGGATACAAACTCTCTTTGTCCATTCAGTAGTCAATGGAATAAAAAAAAAAAAATACACCTCCCTTAATCCATTAGCAGTAAATGGGATAAAGACTCTCTCTGTCCAGTCAGCAGTCAATGAGTAGCTTTTTCATTTCAGGAAAAATTAATAGCGTTGGAGGGAGATAGATGGGCTCCGACGCCTTTTAACGTTTTAATTCGTTCCTAGTCTTATTGACGGCTTTTAACATTTTGATTCGTTCCTGGTCTTATTTGACGGCTTTTAACATTTTGAATTGTTTCTGGTCTTATTTGACGGCTTTTAACGTTTTGAATTGTTCCTGGTCTTATTTGACGGCTTTTAACGTTTTGATTTGTTCTGGTCTTATTGACGGCTTTTAACGTTTTGATTTGTTCCTGGTCTTATTTGACGGCTTTTAACGTTTTGAATTGTTCCTGGTCTTATTTGACGGCTTTTAACGTTTTGAATTGTTCCTGGTCTTATTTGACGGCTTTTAACGTTTTGAATTGTTCCTGGTCTTATTTGACGGCTTTTAACGTTTTGAATTGTTCCTGGTCTTATTTGACGGCTTTTAACGTTTTGAATTGTTCCTGGTCTTATTTGACGGCTTTTAACGTTTTGAATTGTTCCTGGTCTTATTTGACGGCTTTTAACGTTTTGAATTGTTCCTGGTCTTATTTGACGGCTTTTAACGTTTTGAATTGTTCCTGGTCTTATTTGACGGCTTTTAACGTTTTGATTTGTTCCTGGTCTTATTTGACGGCTTTTAACGTTTTGAATTGTTTCTGGTCTTATTTGACGGCTTTTAACGTTTTGAATTGTTTCTGGTCTTATTTGACGGCTTTTAACGTTTTGATTTGTTTCCTGGTCTTATTTGACGGCTTTTAACGTTTTGATTTGTTCCTGGTCTTATTTGACGGCTTTTAACGTTTTGAATTGTTCCTGGTCTTATTTGACGGCTTTTAACATTTTGAATTGTTCCTGGTCTTATTTGACGGCTTTTAACATTTTGATTTGTTCCTGGTCTTATTGACGGCTTTTAACATTTTAATTCGTTCCTGGTCTTATTTGACGGCTTTTAACGTTTTGATTTGTTCCTGGTCTTATTTGACGGCTTTTAACGTTTTGATTTGTTTCTGGTCTTATTTGACGGCTTTTAACGTTTTGATTTGTTTCTGGTCTTATTTGACGGCTTTTAACATTTTGATTTGCTCCTGGTCTTATTTGAAACAAAAGAAGCAAGAAACCGGTACACGGAAAATACAGAATTTTTCAGCACCATTGTTCGTGCAACCTCAATCACAATCATTGTTTCGTGCCTATACAGAGTACTGGATCGTTTATTATTTACGAGCAGTGCACACCAGTATACCCTTGTCCCCTGACTTTTTCAGGAGTCAGTTACACTTGTCAACTACCAGACTATAGAACTCAGTGAACAGGATCGTATGTTTCTATCTGAACCACTTCCATCTGCACACACGTCAGATGGTTCATCTGGTCTGAATCTCAATTGTTTACGAAAGAAACTCAAAATAAGACGAATTAGACGTACATAATAGGGGGGGGGGGGGGGGGGGGGCAAGGGACAAGACAAAAGAACGACAAAAAATCAGGGGCATGTGAGAGAATGCCGACTCCCGCCAAGGTCGAACCGGATCCGTTCTTTTACTCTGGAAGCGAGCCACAGATCCTTACCAAAATGTCATGACTTTAACCTCAGGCCATATTCAGTTCTCCATCAAAGTTTCGCTGAAATCGATTCCGCAGTTTGTCATCAATCTTACTGTCGGATCATGGATCCGCCCTTTCATCCATACCCATACCACGGATCCCAAACCAGATTTTACTAGTTCGTTTTTGTTTGGGTGTTGTTGTTTGTTGTTTGTTTGCCGTTGTTGTTTTGTATTCTTTATATCCCCACCTCCTTCAGATCAAATCGGTTCGGTATTATTTTCGAAATGTTGCTAGCAGGCAGACCCCCCAAAGAACGTGAGTAAACTTTATAAGCTGTTCAGATGACAACGGTCGTAAAAACAAAGAAGTTAGCTTTACTTCCATGGGTGAAAATCTATATTTTGGAGTTGCGAGCCTATAAGTGTGTCACCATGAGGACAAGAGCGTTTTTCACAAATTTTGTTTACAAAGGCCAAACTGGACGTCAAAAAAAAAACGGTATGATGGACCCCAGATTGTTGGTGCGAGCAAAGCTGTTTGTTGTTTGGTTTTGCTTTCAACTGTGGGGAAAGCTACGAAACGCCTCTGCAAGATAGCTTTGTACTGTGGCCACTGGTGTTAAGAACGGGGAGATTTCCGTATTCTGTAGACTATGACGCACACCACAAAGAAATAGCGAGCGATTCAAAGGTTAATGTGTGTTTTCCTGGGTCAGAGAGAGAGACAGAGACAGAGAGAGAGAGAGAGAGAGAGAGAGAGAGCGCGCTTGCACACACACCCCTCCCCCTCCCCCACCACACACGCACAAACACACTACGGGGTTCAAACAACATTTAGTGCACACAAAAGAAGAGGATTAAAAGAGCCGTTATCAAAATCATTTTTGTCGAATTATTGTCCAGCATCCACACTTCTTCTGAATCCAGTCTATAACGGAAAAAAAATAATGAAATAGAAAGAGGAAGAAAACAAAAAAGAAAGGCTTAAAAAAAAAACAACCAACAACTAAATAAATAAAAAAAAAAAAAAAACACGCGCACACGCGCCCCCCCCCCCCCCCCCCCCCCCCCCCCCCCCCCCCCCACCCCCCCCCCAGACCGCACAACCTCGAACCCTACCCCGTTCCCACCTTCTCTTCTCCCTCCTTCTCCTTCCCTCATCATCATCCACCACCACACCGCCATCATCACCGCAGCACGCGTAGACATGGCATCGCCGACGATCCACCAACACTGAGTCTGCGGCAGCCAAAGATGCACAGACAGACACCCAGACATGTGACGTCAGAGAGGGTGGTGCTGCCACCGACACCACCGTGGTCTGCCAGCCGTTTGGTCGCCTGGCGGTAGCTGTCTGGCTTGCTTCGTTAGCCATTTAGTCCGTTACCTTGCTTCGTTGGTTGGTTGGGTGATTGGCTGCAGAACAGTTAAACGCGAGACGGCGTGGAAGGACCGTTAGCTTCACTGTGGAACAGTGATTGGGTGTGGAGACTTTTTTTTTTTTCTTGTGGTCTTGTTTCTTCGGAAAGAGAAGTGGGTGACGATTATGACTTGCCCACCTGGCAGGTAAGTGAGGCTGTGATGAATAGATGTAAGAATACAGATCTCGTGACAGTTGTAGTCTCTGTGACCACTGATGTTATTGTGAGATTGTGATGAATAGATGTAAGAATACAGATCTCGTGACAGTTGTAGTCTCTGTGACCACTGACGTTATTGTGAGACTGTGATGAATAGATGTAAGAATACAGATCTCGTGACAGTTGTAGTCTCTGTGACCACTGACGTTATTGTGAGACTGTGATGAATAGATGTAAGAATACAGATCTCGTGACAGTTGTAGTCTCTGTGACCACTGATGTTATTGTGAGATTGTGATGAATAGATGCAAGAATACAGATCTCGTGACAGTTGTAGTCTCTGTGACCACTGATGTTATGTTATTGTGAGATTGTGATGAATAGATGCAAGAATACAGATCTCGTGACAGTTGTAGTCTCTGTGACCACTGATGTTATTGTGAGATTGTGATGTTGTAGTTTCTGTGTGACACTGATGCTATTGTGAGATTGTGATGGACAGATTTAAGAATACAGATCTGGTGACAGAAGTAGTCTCTGTGACCGCTGATGTTATTGTGAGAATGGATGAACAGATGTAAGAATACAAATCCGGTGACAATTGTAGTCTCTGCGACCACTGATGTTATTGTGAGATTGTGATGAACAGATGTAAGAATACAGATCTTGTGACAGTAGTAGTCTATGCGACCGCTGATGTTATTGTGAGACTGTGATGAACAGATGTAAGAATACAGATCTGCGACCTCTGATATTATTCAATCTCTGATCTCACAGAAGTGTTGCTATTCAAATCGGACTCGGTTAATGAGTGTTAGTTTGCTTGTTGTTTGTTTGTTTGTTTTTGTTTTTGAATGTTTTGTTGTTTCGTTTGTTTGTTTCTTTTCTAATGACTGAAACGAGAAAAATCGGTAAGGCCTATGTGGAGCATAGGTTAGTTGGTGATGGTTTGTTTTGTAATTATGTGCGTGCGTGCGTGCGTGCGTGCGTGTGTGTGTGTGTGTGTGTGTGTGTGTGTGTGTGTGTGTGTGTGTGTGTGTGTGTAAGTGAGGGTTTTGTTTGTGGTTGTTTGGGGGTGGGGGGGGGGGGGGGGGGGGGGGGGGGGACGTTGTCGTTGTTGCTTTGTGTTTTGTTTGTGTGCGTATATCTGTGTTTGCTGTGTTTCTTGTTTGTTTCCTTCGTTGCTTTTCATTGTTATTGTTTTTTTGGGGGATGATAGTGTAGTACGACAGCAAGAATGGCTCGTCAGGTAACAGTAGAGACTCCCGGTGGCTAGCTTAATAAGTGCTACCTTGATCTAAGATGAAGAGGTAAAAATGTTTAGAGAGATGATTTGATTTATTGCTATAAAGCGTTACGGCTTCATAAGCAAGACGGCGCGATGAACAATAAAAAAAAATAAACAAGGCAGCACGGAAAGTCCGACATGGAAACCATGGCAATAATGCTCTTTATCCCCTCTTGGCATCTGTCTCCTAGTCACCGGTCCGTCATACGAGTCTCGTGAGCACAGGCTGTCAGCCCAGGTAGAACTGGTTCAGGCACGTGCTTGGACCTCGGCGTGTTGAGTACTGACAACACGTTTCCCTTTACGGAGACTGGCAAGTTTAGCACGTTCTTCTGTCAGCATGTTTTTGTCGTCCTGCTTCACATACCAGAACCCACATTTGCTGTCACCAGAGACAGCCGGACAAGAAAATTCCAGGACTAGATCGTCTGATTCGCACATCAGTGTCGGTCGATCGCTGGACAGTCACTTTTTCGGAAGGATTTATTTCTGTCCTTGGCCCTCAATCGTCTTTGCACAGACCTATCTGTGAGGGTTGCGACATGGCTTTTAACGACACTGGCGCTGAAACTACCAACAGAACTGTCTATCATCGGCTCGATGTCCCCGTGTCACGTTGTGGAATGATAGAACTGTCACAGTCAGTCATGCCTGAAGTTTCGTTGGTCTCGTTCAATTTAAAAAAACATCAGATGGTGCTTCATCCTCGTCTTGCTTGCTGTCATTCTGTTTCGGCCGTGTTATCAAAACGTACTCCTGTGTACTTGACACAACGTATGCAGGACACCACCTACTAAACTACGTTAATGACGACAGTAATTGCTTAGTCGCGGAGCCAGCATTAGTGAGCGCCGCCCCTCCGAAGAGGCGCCACCACCATTTTTGTCCAGCGACAGTCCCCATGAACTTTCCGAAGCCGATGACCTCGACACGAACTCACCACGGGCTTGTAAGTGGAGAGGAAATTGAAACTGGGGTCACCACAAGAGCAGGGCATGAAAGGCCATAGAAGTTTAGACTTATTAATGCTGATCGATGAGGATACGAAGTGGTGCTAAGGAATTCCAGTTCGGTCTTAGACTACGCGGCAGGGCTCTGTCTCTGCACTTCTCTTCATAACATATCCCGGCGTCAACCAGGCTCGAGATATACAGACACCTGCAGTGTTCGTCTGAAAATTTGAGCAACAATCTCGGAGACGCATTCAGTAAGTGGGTGAAACTCGGCTGTGTGGTCCGAATTTTCCATTTCAGCTTAAAGCGAACTGAAGGCGGTTGGGGCTGAAAAATCATACAAATAAACGGTCCTCCTGATGGGAATGGATCCAGCTTCCACGATGCCAGGAATCCCTGATACTAACCCTTGCGCCACCGAGCCTGGTTTCTGACTCTAAAACTGAGTGTCAGGCGTTCAAATCCTTGCAGCACATGACAGATGAAGTGTGAGGCTTCTTTTTTTTTCTGTTCGCCGATCTCTCACTCAACAGTTATACGCGGACCCTGCTAGTGGGTTAACTCCCTTAGTTTGTGTATGTACGCTTAAAATTACCTACGTATATAAAATATTCTGTAACCTATTTCACAGTAAGTTTGGTTTTTGAAGCACACACACACATACACAAAAAAAGAAAATACTCCGTGAGTACAGGTTAGGGACAGGCGACGGTGGCCGCGAAACACAGCCCTTTGTGAAGTGGAATCCCAGGACGGACATTTTGACAGCGCCAGGAACACTGGTGTGTGTGTGTGTGTGTGTGTGTGTGTGTGTGTGTGTGTGTGTGTGTGTGTGTGTGTGTGTGTGTGTGTGTGTGTGTGTGTGTCTCGCGGGGGTAATATATGATACAATTTGATGTGATATGATATATAATGGCATCTGCCAGTGAGCAATTATGTCTCTTGACGTCTTAATGGAATGCCGTGTGCGTGCCTGCACCCAATGTGAATACAGCGCAGACTTCCAAGGGTGTTGCAGGATTGCTCCCAGCTGGTTTGTTCGGCAGTTAAGGGCAATATTTCTCTGGGTCCCACCCGTTCCTTCGGATGTATCGTTTTATTTCTTGATATGAAATGATATGATGAATGTAATCGATGATAGAACAATATCATATGACGTGATATGATATATGATGTGATATGATCTATTGTGGTACGGTGAAAGATTGTAATGTTACATGTTGATGCTTTATTTCCACTTTGTAACAAGTTATCTTTCTGTATTTTAAGTTATCTTCATTTGTAAATGAAAACTCTACATACAAATTGCGTTCGACCATTTATTCATTTATTTATTCGTTCATTTATTTAGTTAGTTAGCTAGCTAGTTTTAACTATTTGTTTATTCATTTTTACGATCTATTTATTTGCAACTTCAGGTGATTTTGTTATACCTTGCGTATCAGTGATCTCGCAGTCGTGGCTTTATTAGTAGGCAATTTTAGTTACTTTTTTTTTTTTTTTTGTGTTTGTGTAATTTACATGCAGATATCTTACTTCATGTCACTTGGAACTAGCAGGTCTGTGCATACCAGTTTCAATGCATACTATGTGAGTGTGACATGGAGTCTGATGGTGCGTACATGATCATTATGTATACGTATGATTGTGTGGAACTGGGTACCTTAAGTGGTCAAAATGTGGCATCTGTGACACTTTACCTATGAGTAGCAACGAACCATGCATCACCACAAAGAACATGTGAAGAGTTTTCTGTTTCGTGCCTTAAGTCTGTTGGTATCACATAATATCAGGCAAAGTCTTTTGTCATACAAATTGGAGCATTAGAGTTTGCTGCACCCACTGCTTCTGATGTCGTATAAAAACAGCTCTCAGTTTCTGGGACCAGAGTACAGGACCCTGAAGACAGCACCAACAGGCACTGAGAGCAGTTTCCTGCGGATCTGGTCGAGGAGGAACCAAATCAAATTTCGTATGGCTTAAAATTCCCGACTTCAACATGTGTTCAATGACCAAGTCCAAAATGGCACAGGCAAACATGGCACAGAAGAAACGGCACAGACAAAAAGGGCACCGAGAAACACGACACAGTTGACGGGTGGACACAAATGGCACGCATGGATTCTTATTTTTTAATGGCACAATGGGGAAAATACCACAATGGCACAAGTTGTCATGTCAGTTCAGTCCTGTTCCCTTTCGACTATTTTTTTTTTCAAGTTAAGAAATTTTGACATTAGGTCAATGTAATCTCTGTCTGTCTGTCTGTTTCTCTCTCTCTCTCTCTCTCTCTCTCTCTCTCTCTCTCTCTCTCTCTGTTGTCTGTCCTCTGTCTGTCTCTCTGTCTGTCTGTGTGTGTGTGTGTGTGTGTGTGTGTGTGTGTGTGTGTGTGTGTGTGTATTAGGGCAGCAGGAGAAGAGAGCAGGGGTGCGGTTGGGGGGGGGGGGGGGGGGTATGCGGCTCTAGTGACATGGTCAGTCACCAACCTGGACTGCCACACGCTTTGAGCTACTGAACAAGACGACACAACAGTGTCCCACAATGATCATGCAAAACGAAGACACCCCCCCCCCCCCCCCCCCCTAATGTAGACAATCCGCATGTCTGATTCTGCAGTCCCGCTCACTTCAGATGGTATGGAGGGAAACGAAGGACCTGTGGGCGTTGCCGCCTGGCTCTGCACAACGTGTTCGTCTGACTGCCACAGGTCAAAGAGGGTTCCAGTAACGGGGGTTGGGGGGGGGGGGGGGGGGGGGGGGGGGGGGTGACACACACACACGCGCGGGGCTTCTTGCTGACTGTCCAAAACCTGTATGGAATGGTATGGAATGGTATGGAATGATAAGGAATGGTATGGAATGATAAGGAATGGTATGGGATGGTATGGAATGATAAGGAATGGTATGGAATGATAAGGAATGGTATGGAATGGTATGGAATGATAAGGAATGGTATGGAATGATAAGGAATGATATGGAATGATATGGAATGGTATGGAATGATATGGAATGGTATGGAATGAAATGGAATGGTATGGAATGGTACAGAAACTCTTCACATGTTCTTTGTGGTGATACATACATACATACATACTGACTGACTGACTGACTGACTGACTGAAACCAATTTATTGTCAGATTAACTCAAAGTTGTACTGACAATACATACATACATACATTCATACATAGACAGATAGATAGATAGACGGACATATAGACAGATAGATAGACAGATATGGCAGAAAAGGAATAGGTACATGTATCAGTGAACAGTACAGTCTTGATGGATGATTTGAAGGTAAGAAGCGAAGAAGACCCGTGTGAAAGTAGTTGTTCCATGCAGAAAGCGCTTGAGGACGTATGGAATGATATGGAATGATGGAATGGATGGATGGTATGGAATGATATGGAATGGTATGGAATGATACGGATTGGTATGGAATGATAAGGAATGGTAGGGAATGATATGGAATGGTATGGAATGATAAGGAATGGTATGGAATGATAAGGAATGGTATGGGATGGTATGGAATGATAAGGAATGGTATGGAATGATAAGGAATGGTATGGAATGGTATGGAATGATAAGGAATGGTATGGAATGATAAGGAATGATATGGAATGATATGGAATGGTATGGAATGATATGGAATGGTATGGAATGGTATGGAATGAAATGGAATGGTATGGAATGGTATGGAATGATATGGAATAGTATGGAATGGTAGTGAATGATACGGAATGGTATGGGATGATATGGAATGGTATGGAATGGTACGGAATATATGGAATAATATGGAATGGTATGGAATTGTGTGGAATGATATGGAATGGTATGGAAATATATGGAATGTCATGGAAACGAGAGTTCTGAAGGACAGGACGATCGGCAAGGGAATGCAGCTGCCAGGCAGGAGTGTGTACAGCTGAAGAAGATAGAAAGACACAATGGACCTTGACCTTTCAGAAACCTTGAAACCGAGCGAAGACAGTTTATGCTCAATTCGTTTTTGAACAGGGAACCAGCACAGAGAATGAAAGGGAGGTGCAATATCAGTGGACCTGGAGAACATCCTGGAACCTGGGCTGGCAGCGCTGTTCTGTACTTTCTGTAACTGATGAAGAACACGTTTTGGACAGTCAGCAAGAAGCCAATCACAGTGATCTACCTTTAAATGCAGCCGCCTTCTGTCTGAAGACTTCTCCTCCCAGCTCTCGCGTGAGGTCCTTCCTGCAGCCATTGGAAGATCATTGTCATGGCATTAGTGCTGTCTTTCATTCAATGACCTCACAAGCTGCGATAACGTGTGTGGAGAGTTGTTGTGGCTGTTGTTGCCGTTTTGATATTGCTGTAACAGTCTGACGCCACAGTAACAGCTACCGTTGCTGTTGCTGTTGTCGTCGTTGTTGTTGTTCTTTGGGGACAAATAATTAATGTCTTTCAGTTTTCTGTAATATTCGAAATGGACACGTGTTACTTGCATTGCATCTTTACGTAATGCACGTAGTTTTCACTTCGCTGTCCGATTAATCTGATGTATCATGTTACATGTGTAGGCAGTTTTGAGGGGAAGCTGAAGTGTTGGACAGAATGCTGTGTCAGTGTCTGTTCTCTGTGGCTCCTGAAATCCCCCCCATGGAGATACTGTATGCTGCTTCAGTACAAACTGTGTCCCCGCCTTCTGTCACTTCTGTGTTGGTCATTTGCTATTCACTGTCACGCTCTCTGATTCACCTTTCCGTATTGTGTATCTCACTTCCTGCAATCCTTTGCTTTTTCTGCCTTCCTCTTTCTTTATGGTTCTCTAGCTTTACCGCTATTCTTGGCATTTACTGCTATTCTTTGCTTTTCCTGCCTCTCTCTCTCTCTCTCTCTCTCTCTCTCTCTCTCTCTCTTCTTTCTCCTTTTTTACGTTTATCTAGCTTTACTCCCAATTTCTACCTGTTCTGCCTATTTCTACCTGTTCTGCCTTTTCTATGTTTACTGAACTTTATTACCACACTCTGCTTCTTCTGCCTGTCTTTCTCCTTTCTATGTTCATCCAACTCTACTGCTGTCTTCTGCCTTGTTTGCTCAACTCTCTTTGTTCTGTTGGACTTTGCACATCCCCTCGGGCGGAATTACCACCATGCCAGTTTTCTGGTTGTGATCTGATGACCACATCGTGACACTAGCAGTGTGTGTGTGATTTGAAGAACTGCAATGATCTTCTAGAGAGGGGTCCGTGGTCAAGTGGGCAGAACGCTGGCCTGCGGAGCTGACGGTCGCTAGTTCGAACCTCCCGTAGGTCGGATTTTTTTTCTCTCTCTTGAAAAGCCTCTCTGTCCATCCAGCAGTAAATCGGTTCTTGATTGAGTTCAGGGAAGGTTACGGCGGCGGATGGAGAGGGTTGCACTCCGTCTTTCATCATGCCGTGCCCTAGACACGCTGAACCTTGAACCTTGAACTGCCTCTATGGCCAATAGTCTATGGGAACTTTAAACCCTTTTTTTTTTAATGATTGTCAGACGACGGTCCCTATGCACACACTCACATGCTCACAGAGACGATCATGATCCCGCACACGTTAACACATCTGACTCCTTTCTTTCAATATATCTGACTAGAATACGATTATAAACGTCTCCCTCGGTTAGAAAAAGTTGTGTGGTTTTTTTTTTTCCTGCTTTTTGATTTTATTCGCGACTCACTTCTTTTAGCGCAGGGGTGTTCTAATATTTCTAGTTTTTTATTTTTTTTTTTGTTTGTTTTTTGTTTTTGTTTTTTTTTTTCGTTTTGGGTTTTTTTTTGTTGTTATTTTTTTTGTTTTTTTTTTGTTGTTGTTGTTGTTGTTTTTTTGTTTTGTTTTTTACAATATGTTGTTCAACAAGACGCCACAACAATAACGTGATTTTCAATTATACAAAGTGTTAACACTGTCCTCACAGTAATATATCAAGTCACACTGACTTCAGTTCATTTGTCCATTTTGTAAACTTCTTTACAGATCATACAGACGACCAGTTTGCCTCGAATTAAACGAAAATCCAGTCTGGGTTCATAGACCCCAATTTCCTTTAAATTTTTCCAATGAGGAAAGAAAAAACT
>JADBJO010001056.1:275000-300000 GCA_016801955.1 Conus betulinus | reverse complement strand
TCTCTCTCTGTGTGTGTGTGTGTGTGTGTGTGTGTGTGTGTGTGTGTGTGTGTGTGTGTGTGTGTGTGTGTATCAGCCTCTCTCTGTCTGTCTCTGTCTCCGTGTCTCTTTCTCTCTGTCTTTGTCTCTCTCTGTCTCTGTCTCTCTCTCTTTCTCTCCTCTCTCTCTCTCTCTCTTCTGTATCTGTCTCCCTATCTCTCTCTCTCTATCTCTCTCTCTCTCTCTCTGTCTCTCTCTCTCTCTCTCTCTGTGAGGGGGAGGGGGCAGGGGGGGGGGGGGGGGGGGGGGTCTGCCTCTATGTAAGGTTTGAGTAGTTTGAACAGAAAGAAAAGTCTGCGTTCGGAGTGTTAATAAGGGAATCAATACTGGGCTTTCCCATCCACTGTTACACAAAGAACGCGCTGCTCGTGCATGCGTTCTGTGGTGTAGCCGCCAACAGTCAGACGGAGAGTGAAAGCATTTGTCTGGTGTTTCTGTCTGGACGTTTTCAGCTGACGACCTGATAGAAGATGTTCATGATGCTCGCTGGGATTTTCTGTAAATGGTGGATTTAACCCTTAATAATTATGTTAAGAAGGGGAAGACTGGGGTCAAGACAGATATATATATATATATATATATATATAAGAGAGAGAGAGAGAGAGAGAGAGAGAGAGAGAGAGAGAGAGAGAGAGCAGCAATCACTGTATTGAAAATTAATTCCCAACTCCTTTTTTTCCAACAAAATTAGCACATCATCATCATCATCATCATCATCATCATCATCATCATCATCATCATCATCATCTCATCATCATCATCATCATCATCATCATCGTCTTGAGACCAATGTCATTACAGTTGTACACATTGTTTAACACGTCTTTCTCCCAAACACAAAGTAATTACCAGCCTATGTGACATGGGGGCTTCAAAACGGTTTTTTTGCTCTGAAATAAGCTCGCTACACGTTGTTTTTCAATGTTTCTGTATGATATACTCAAACCAGAAATGGATTTTGGAGCCGTTTTGCTCCTGCTCAAATTTTTTCGACGTGTTGTAGATAGTTGAAACATGTTTCGTGAAACTGACATCAGGCGCCAATGAACAGCGATGCTGGTCGATACAAGACCCTGCTTAAAGCAAACGAGTGTGGGCGCCTACGCTCACAGCTGACCGAAAGCTAACAGCATTGCACACTCCCTGTAGCCTACTTATTCCTACTGCCGCTCGCATGGCACGTGTTGTCCATCACACGGCTAGTTTCAGCTCGCGCTTGCTTTCAGCAAAATCCCCATGCACGGAAAGACGCTGTCTACCGTACTTACTGATATGCAGCATCTTGTCATGTATCAGTCTAAATAACAGTTTGAGTGTACTTAACCCAACAGTCTCCTTTCCGGTCTTCTCCGTTGGCAACCAGTGAACAGCAACACAGAAAAACAACAACAAAGGTGCAGCCCCCATCTTGTGATAATAATGGACTTGACCAGTGATAGTGCGGACTGAGGCGCGGACCCATCTAAAAGCAGACAATACTTGGTATGCATTCATTCCTTGGTAAGGGAGAGTGCATTGCTGTGTTTCAGTACAATTTTTGTTTCTTTCTAAATATCCTTTCTTTGCAGTGGAGTGCGTACTCAGTGCGTTTATTAGGATACACATGTTTCCGCTTAATCGACAAAAAAAAAGCCGAAAATAAACGCAAAGTGCTCTATGGGGGACTTCTGTGAGGATACGGCTGTGTTGTGAGCATAGGGTTCCACAAACGAGCAACCGGGCTACAACAGATCAAGTTTTCTTTGCGTTGGTTGTTGGTTCAGATCTGTTCGTTTGACCTGAGTTGGTGTGAAGAGTGAAAGGCAACGAGACTGACCTTGTCCACTATACCTTTGTGATCCATGCAATACACTGTAACAGCTGGGTGCGCACTGGGAATCGTCGAACCTGGCCACAGACGCGTTTCATTGAGACTGGATGCCAAAACTTCCAACGAGTTTGGCGACTGGCAGCGTTTCATAGCGCACCCTAGTGACAAGCGAGGTCAGACATAGGCAGGAGTTCGCGCGCGCGTTTTTCACCTTACACCAAAGTTTGTTCCCAGATCTAGTCCGTCGAATGAGACTATAAACCGAGGCTCCGTGTGTGAACGCATGACATCTTGGGCACACGTAAAATTCCATCACCAACTTTCGGAAGAGAAGGCCAGTTTGGCCGTTGGTATGGATGACACGTTACACATAGCATGCACCATCCCGATTTGGAGTATGGCTTCCTTAATGGCGGGATAAAAAAAAAAAAAAAAAAAAAAAAAAAAAAAACCGTCAACACACAACACAGAAAACTCCACTCCCTTTGTTGGGTAGATGGGATAATCCTTGTCTGTCTATACAGCGAGTTTCCGCAGGAGTATCAGCCTGCGTACACAGAGGAGGAGGAGGTTCCCAGATCGAAGAGCTAAGTAGCTGTTTGTTTTTTTTTGCTTTCACCAGTTTCTTTTTTGTCCTGCCTGAAGAAGATCAACAGGTCGAAACGCATTATGTCTGTTTTTTTGTTTATTTCTTTCTTTGTTTGGCGGTCCCAGTGATTCTAGTTTTGCTCTCGAGAATTCGCTAGAGTATTTTTGGTCTCTGTACACCAAAAATGACCGACAGTTGTTAAAATCATCTGACTGGCGCCCCAAAAATAGTGACGTCCTGTGATTGGTGCAGGAAACGACCAGAACGTCCTGTGACTGGTGCAGGAAACGACCAGAACGTCCTGTGACTGGTGCAGGAAACGCCAGAACGCGACCAGAAACGACCAGAACGTCCTGTGATTGGTGCAGGATGCGACCAGACGTCCTGTGATTGGTGCAGGAAACGACCCAGAATGTCCTGTGATTGGTGCAGGAAACGACCAGAATGTCCTGTGACTGGTGCAGGAAACGACCAGAATGTCCTGTGACTGGTGCAGGAAACGACCAGAACGTCTTGTGATTGGTGCAGGAAACAAACAGAACGCCGCCATCCAACAGGTGGAAGAGCTTGAAGAACTGGCCATACAGCTAGTCTGCATTAGTCTAGCGCCTGGTGCTTTCCTCACGCTGGCCACTTGAGAATTTTCGTTCTCATAAAAAACTTCCGTTCTGCCATGGGTAGTGTACCATGTGACATCCTCTGCAACAAAACATCATCAACATTGGCATTGTGCTAAACTTAATTCGTCAAACTCCTTCGGAGTGCCAGTTTCAGCTGAAACGTCGTGTGAGACAGGATCAAATAGAGACCTTCTTTGGGTGAGGAGATAGTCTGAGAACAAAAAACTGAAGAGAAGGGTCAATCCTTTCCTGATAATGTGGAATGCGAGGCAAAACATTTTGTTGGAATAGTTTACTAAAATGATCAGATGGATACTGGCTTACATCGTGAACTGAAATACGTTCCCTAGGACATTGGACACACCAAACGGTCGGTCCATTATTTAATTTGGGGAGGTGATAAAATCAGATTTTATGTGGGTATAGTGTATTTGCGGTTCTTCGCCGTGTGTTGATCTTTGGTCGAAACTTGCTTTGCTCATCATTTTTCTAGACAGCTTACGCTCATATTTCTTCCGAGCTAACAACGTCTGAAAGGCCGCGGCGACGGTAAAGCTGAAACACAAACGCGATATAAAAAAAAAAAAAAAAAATCGCGCGTGCAGAAACATTCAGAAGAGATCACACCCACAAGCGCAAACACAAACGCAAATGCTGTCCCACAATCCGATTTTAGCTGCGCCAACGAGCAAATTTTTGCCAAGGAGCAAATTTTTGCGCCTGCGAAAGCTTAGGAGGAGGCGTCCTTGACATTTTACCGCTTGCCAGCTCCTCGTTGTCCATTACCACCACCTCCTGCCCCCTCTCTCCCTTCAATCCTGAAACGATCCTGAGTGGTCGAATGGCCCATAAGGAAAGTGACCCCTCCCGCCTCCCCCCCCCCCCCCCCCCCCCCCCCCCCCCCCCCCCCCACCCTGTGTGTGTGTGTGTGTGTGTGTGTGTGTGTGTGTGTTCAGGCTCCCGTGTGGATTTTGTTTACTGGTTTGGCACCCGCCATGTCTCTTCGACCCACTCCTTCCCTTTACTCCCGTCTCCTTCCCTCACATATTATGTCGCACAGGACTCGCGAAACAAGGTTGTTGTTGTTGTTGTTGTTGTTGTTGTTGTTGTCGTCGTCGTCGTCGTCGTCGTCGTCGTTTTTGTTGTTGACATTGGTTGGTTTGGTTGGTTGGTCTTGTGTCTGTGTGTGTGTGTGTGTGTGTGTGTGTGTGTGTGTGTGTGTGTGTGTGTTGTTGTTGTTGTGTTGTTGTTGTTGTTGTGCTGTTGCTGTTTTGTCGAAATAAGCCTGCAGTGCAGTATTTTCTGCATTCTCCGTTTGACAGACGTTTGTCAGAAATCTATTTTGATGTTATTTTGCCTGTGTTTTTCACTCCATCATCGCTCCAGTTTGGCGAAATACGTTCAGTAGGATTTTGGCACCATGAGCCAATGAACATAGTTGCTATTAGGCACGTGACCAGAGGGCGAGAACAGGAAAGGACAACTCCAAGTTTTTAGCATGACGAAAAAAAAGAAAAGCTTAGGGCTCTGTTGCACGACAATGTGGCCCAGTAAATACCCATTATCAAGAGCCCAAGCAAACCGGAGCAAGTAGCATTTCAATGGTACGTCTTCTAAGGCATGTCCAACAATAAAATTACCAGGGGCAAGATGTCGCATGTTCGAACCGTTGTACTGCAGCGCTAAGTGCTTGACCAGTTCACAGAATTATCAGGGAGATGTGCCTGCTTGGATTTTGGTGTTTGTTTCTTTCAGTCATCAATACTGCGCTTCAGAGATTGAGTGGTAATGTAATACAGCGATCCCAAACATCATTTGTCGGTTTTTAAGGAAAACGTCGATGCAAAACATATTTTTCTTTTAAATCGTATTAAGAATTTAATTTTGCTCGTACAGTCCTTGTCTGTTATTCGATCGCCAAGCGAGGCATAGTCACCTTTTAACTAACCACCGGCGCTGTTCGTGGGCTATGCTACAAAATGCAAGAAACTAACTTCGAAAGACGAGAGCACATCGTGAAGTGAGTTCACGCACGAAATAGCTTTTGAATCTATTGGTCATACAAGTCTGCTAGACGGGAGTTACAGGAGGCATTGTGCTGTACGCTTATTGTGACACAAAATATTGTATTGTGACTCCTTAATGACATAGCCCTCAATGTTAGATCATTGTGTGTGTGTTTGTTTTCTCTCCATGGTCTTTGACCTGTGGGACACGACAGAATAGGTTGACAGGTATTTTACCAAGACGATCTGCTGGATGTCAGTCACAGTTCTCTAGCTTGTGACAGCCAGCTGCTCCAACTTGTGGCCTTTTGCTGCGGACATTTTGTTGCCTGACATGTCTTAGGGTTATGTCATACGGGACTCGCGAAACGGCGTTGCGTGTCGAAACCAGCGCACAGCTCAGTGGTTCAGACGTTTTTCGTCCGGCTTAAATGCAATGTGATGCAGACGTCGCCTATTTCAAATCAAAATATGCTTGCAACACGGCCTTTCCTCAATTCCTGTCTGGCGTTCTTTTGTGTGAGAGAAACATATTCCGAGGTATTTTGCAGGTGAACTCGTCTTATGACACGCTCTCCGATCATAAGAGATATTTCTTACATTCCGTGTCATGTTCTAATGATCAGCATTTTTGGTAGACACGTGACCATGCCTTCTTGACGATCATGTGACAATTAAATAGCGCACAGAAAATGGACGTGCCCATTTAATTTTATTATACCGTTATAAAAGCTCTCCGATCGATTTGTTACATTGCGAGTGAACTTGTAGGACGCAATATTGAAAACTGAAAGACACAGGCGCCACAAACTATAAAGGTAGATCCGACTCATAATGTTGCGCGCCTGTCGAGTAGTTGGCTGTACAGTGCAATATTCTGAACCTGTGGCATTTTGCTGGGAGTATTTCTTCGTTGTACGTCTGGTAACAAAGTGCATGGAAATGCTTGCCGCTCTAAATAGGGCGGACTCATTGGAATGGGTTTTTCACCAGCAAACACTGGTATGTGACAACCCTAAACATAAAAAAAAAACCTTTTAAGTACTCATAGTTCTACAGCCTACATCACACGGTACTGCTAGTGAAATGTTAATTCCAAAAAGGTCCACACAGCTAAAGCAATGAGTTTTTCAATGCCGATGCCCACATATTTAAAAGCAATGAGTATTTCAAGACAACTTGTTTTTAAATGTGTCATATGATATATACCCATGACAAAATACCAGCTATTCAAGCCGTCGCACTACATTGCCGACACTCAACTTGTAAACAAAATTACTAACTGACAAGATCCGCCTGCTAAGGATTTTTATGCCTGCATTATTCAGTCTTTAATACTGCGCCCGTCAGATTAATGGCAGTGGGGGAAAAAAGATGTAAAGCTTTTTGCACGTAAAATTTGAAGCGGGTCTTACCCATTTCTCGTCTGCTATTTGATTTTCAAGCGAGGAATAATCGCTGGTCTACCAGCAACGTCGTTCATTCGCTTATGATGCACTTGCAATAAATACATTTCTCCAGACCATCTTTGGCCAGACTGGAGCACATTGTGAGATGAATTCACGACAAAATAACTTCAAAACATATTTCTTACAAAGGTGTATGAGACGCAAAAACACAGGAAGCACAATGTTGCACACTCTACTATCATTATAAGAGTACCTGTCTAATGCCTGTTCTCGGTTAGAGACCAAGCACAGCCTATGCTCGTTCACATATCGGGCTGCCTACCGGGTAAGAGCCGATTAAAGAGCTGCTTGCTGGTGTTATATTCAGTTGTTTCCCATGTCGATCAGCCGAATATTATTCAATCAGTTTTTCACTCGTTCAATGAATTTCTCGCACAGCTTGCATACTGTGTGTATACGTGTCATTCATATTGATCTTCAAAGTGGCTATCTCTTCCAAATATGGCAATGGAAGTTTCCGTGTGTGCAAGTATTATGCATACATTAACACATGGAACCTCATTTATAGTCGCATTCGAAATAGGTTCAGGAAAAGGAGTCAGAACCAACGATAGCTCCAAGGGATAAAATCCACATGTATCCAACGGTCTGGCAGATTCAAGCCTGCAACTCCAGGATCGGCAGGATCATAAGTCTGGCACTCCATCAGCTAGGTGCCCTGCCCTATCATTCCAGCACACCTCAATGCAAAACATTGTTTTGACACTCCCATGTCACATGGTTTCTCGTCTTTCAAATGGGTGTTTCATGCGGAAACATTGTCGTGTGACAATGTTTGAGTGGGGGGGGGGGGGGGGGGATAAGTGGCTGGTTGGGGAGGAGGAGGGGAGGTATCATGCAACATGGCAGTCTGTGGTGACAGCTCACTTCACTCTTTTCTAACACTGTGGCTGGTAATCGAGACGTTTCTCTCTAACACTGTGGCTGGTAATCGAGAAGTTCTCTAACACTGTGGCTGGTAATCGAGACGTTTCTCTAACACTGTGGCTGGTAATCGAGAAGTTTCTCTAACACTGTGGCTAGTCATCGAGAAGATTCTCTAACACTGTGGCTGGTAATCGAGAAGTTTCCAGTCCGCTGACACGCTGGAATCAAGCTGAGTTTTTGCGTGAGGTTTCGTTGTTGCACGAGTCCTTCCACAAACTGTAACCTGGTTTCTCGGCCTCCACGTTTATGCCGTTGGCCGTCCCTCCTAATTACAATAAACGTCACAGCTTTTGACGAGCCACCTAGCCTGATGGACAGACAGAGACAAACAGACAAGCAGACAGACAGACAGACAGATAGATAGATAGATTGAGAGAGACAGATTGAGAGATTGACAGAAATAGACATATTGAGAGAGAGAGAGAGAGAGAGAGAGAGAGAGAGAGAGAGAGAGAGATTGATGCTTGACGATGGGATGGACAGATGGACGAACAGACAGAGACAGACAGACACACAGACAGACAGATATATTGAGAGAGATAGATAGAGAGAGAGAGAGAGAGAGAGAGAGAGAGAGAGAGAGAGAGAGAGAGAGAGAGAGAGAGAGAGAGAGATGCCAGTATTCATAAATGGAAGAGACAGATTTGAAAGAAAAAAGAAAAACATGGACAAAGGTTAAAACAAACTAGTTTCTTATTACAGCTTCTTTCCGAAGACATTATCACTATAGCCCTGAGCCTTTTAAGGGCTGTCAGACTCCCTCCCACCCCACCCCCACCCCCCCTTACCCCCCCCCCCCCCCCCCCCCCCCCCCCCCCCCCCCCCCCCCATCCATAGAAAGAGAGAAAGAAAGAAGAAGACAACGTTGTCTTAAAGGGCGAGAACTCATAAGGGGAAATCTTTTCGAATCATGTTCAGCTGTTATTTTTTGCCTCGGTGCTCCAAAAACTAGCCATGTCTTCCAGTTGCCAGGCAGAACAGGGGGACATACAGTGCTAAGCGAGAAAGGCGAACGGTGCGAAGTGACACCTTCCCTCCAAGTCGACGGCTGGCGGCTGTGAATTCGCAGCGAGCAGCTGCAGACTGCTCGGAGGATTCACTGGAGAAAAAAAAAGAAAGAAAACAAATGTGAAAAAAAAAACATATGCAGAGAGTGGGCTGACCCTCCATAGCGCTGACACTCCTCTCAAGCCTCACGCTCCCTGTGATAAATGACAACCGAAACTACCCGCAGGGAAATCCACTTTCTGGACTTCCGCGCAGAAGAGCTTTCCCAGCCGCGGAGCTGGCAACTCGCCTATTGGAGGAGAGTGAAATGTCGTCGGCTTTTCTGACTAATTAGAGGACGTGACTATTTTTGGTGCGTGGGGACAAGCGTAATGGCTGAACACGGTTGAGACAGACTTCCTGTCTCTGCTGCAGGCACAAGGAGATGTTTCTCTTTTTTTTTTTCATGTGGAAGGAGAAGTTGACTCTAAATGGAAAGCAGCTGGTTACAGCTCTTACAATGTTTCCACTTGCCGTACTTCTTCATTTCTCTTTCGTCTGTGTATAAATACGATTGTTCATCTGTCTCTTTTCGCCATAGATATGATTGTTCGTCTCTGTTCTATCTGTAGACATGATTGTTTATCTGTCTCTATTATTCATAGATGTGATCGTTCCATTCTGCCTGTCTCTTCTGCCTATAAATATGATTGTTCATCTGCCTCTTTTAATTATAGATATGATTCATCTGCCTCTTCTGATTATAGATATGATTCGCCTGCCTCTTTTAATTATAGATATGATTCATCTGCCTCTTTTGATTTGAGATATGATTGTTCCATTCTGTCTTTTCTGTCTATAGGTATGAGTGTTCATCTGCTTCTTATTCATAGATGTGATTATTCATCTCTGTCATCTGTTTTACAGATACGATTGGTCATCTGCCTCTTTTATTTATAGAAATGATTGTTCATCTGTCTATTTATAGATATTATTGTTTTTCTCTGTCTCATCTGTTGCGGTTGTTCATTTTGCTCTTTTATTTATAGATACGATTGTTCATCTCAGTGTCTTCTGTCTCTACATATAATTGTCCATCTGTCTCCTTTATTTATAGATAGGATTGTTCACCTCTGTCTCTGCAGTTTATAGATATGATTGCATATATCAGGCGAACGCGTCCGCGGGGTTGCAAGATTCGTACAAGTCTGTTAGCTGAATTCCTTCCCGGGGAAGATAGCTCGGCATTCACCTGTTGAAAGAGGAGGGGAGGGTGAACACAGGAGGGAGGGAGAGAGGGTGGTGGTGGTGGTGAGATGGGCAGGGGAGGGTGGAGGGAAATGGGCGGATGGTTATAGCAGTAAAACAGAACATTACAAATGTGTGGAAAACAATTCACTTTGCTCTTTCTCAGCACCGTTGGGGTAACAGGGAGGGTGTGTGTGTGTGTGTGTGTGTGTGTGTGTGTGTGTGTGTGTGTGTGTGTGCGTGCGTGCGTGCGTGCGTGCGTGCATGCGTGTGTGTGTGTGTGTGTGTGTGTGTGTGTGTGTTGTGGTAAAAGGCAGGAGGAAAGAGTGGAGAGGATGGCATGGGCAGTGGGACTTGGTTGAGGGGAAAGAGGGGGTGGGGAATACAGATCTGCATAGTGTGTGATGTCAGTTTGCTCAGCTTTTCTTGAGTCTGTGACATTTTTTATCATCATTTTTTTCCCTTTTGCTTCTTGGAAGTGGGGGGGGGCGGGGGGGGGGGGGGGGGGGGGGGGGGGGGGGGGGTTACAGAATACTTAGAGTCTGAGATGACACTCATTGCTGCATCAAACACATGTAAAGACAAAGATGAGGAGAAATGGAGATGTGCACTGATCTGCACGAACACTTACGAGATGAAATACTCATGTCAAACAAGACATCATTCAGAGCAGTGACCCATTTGGTCGAGTCAAACAGAGAGAAAGCACAGAGCAGTGACCATTTGAACGAGTCAAACAGAGAGAAAGCACAGAGCAGTGACCATTTCGACGAGTCAAAGAGAGAGAAAGCACACAGAGCAGTGACCATTTCGGCGAGTCAAACAGAGAGAAAGCACAGAGCAGTGACCATTTCGGCGAGTCAAAGAGAGAGAAAGCACAGAGCAGTGACCATTTCGACGAGTCAAACAGAGAGAAAACACAGAGCAGTGACCATTTCGGCGAGTCAAACAGAGAGAAAGCACAGAGCAGTGACCATTTCGGCGAGTCAAACAGAGAGAAAGCACAGAGCAGTGACCATTTCGGCGAGTCAAAGAGAGAGAAAGCACAGAGCAGTGACCATTTCGGCGAGTCAAACAGAGAGAAAGCACAGAGCAGTGACCATTTCGGCGAGTCAAACAGAGAGAAAGCACAGGAAACATCGTGTGCACGCTTATTTCGGCACCAAAAGCTGCTTCCCTTCTCCCCGAGTGACCGAGCCCTGAGGGATAGGATCCGCTTCTCTCTTTCCGGTTTCACGTTCTCCGTCGTTCTCGTCTTTTTCTTTACTCCCCAACTTGTAGCAGTTTACGACTGTGTCATTTCGGCCTGTTCTCGTGTCCATTCTTCTCCAGCACGATCCTCGTATACCCACTGAAGTAGAGAGGACAGTAATGCTATTCCGCTTCGTTTTCCGCCCTGTTCGCCTTCGTACGAGTCCCTTCCCATCGCGCCAATAACTCGCCTCTTCCAGGTGATGGAATTGTTCCAAGGGCTGGACTACCCTCTCTCAGGCATTCCAGCTGTTTGCTGTCTGCTGTTCAGTGAGGTCGGCCGAATGCCTGCACACAGGCTTTGCCCACAGGCAAGCCACCCGGTGTGTTCTGCAAATTTGACAAATCGACACTATGAGCTGTGTGAAGGGTGGTGAACAGCCAACCCTGTGAATAAATCGACACTATGAGCTGTGAAGGGTGGTAAACAGCCAACCCTCCTGTGAACAAATTGCCGCTATGTGCTGTGAAGGGTGGTAAACAGCCAGCCGGCCTGTAAACGAATCGACACTATAAGCTGTGAAGGGTGGTGAACAGCCAGCCAGCCTGTAAACAGGAGGAGCCAGACACCGAGCCAATCACACCAAAAGGACGTGGTGAATGCCTGCAGTGTGTGTTCAACTTCCTGTTAGCGGAAGACGAAGATGGTAATCCTCTCTCTCTCTCTCTCTCTCTCTCTCTCTCTCTCTCTCTCTCTCTCTCTCTCTCTCTCTCTCTCGTTGCTCTCAAACATCTTTTGGTCGGTAAACATCCTGAAGGGCAACGATTCGAGGAGGGAAGGAGAGATGCGTGTGTGTCAAACGGGTCAACCACCACCACTCAAGGAGCGCATTATCAGGACTCTGACCGGAAGGTCCACAGCGGGACAGCGGAACCCACTTCACACCAACTCAGCTCATGACGTCACTTTCCATCCAGGCTGGGCAAGCCCTTAGCTTTGGCTGCTACAGTTACAATGTCGTTTTCCGGGCCATTCCGGGCCCTTTTGCTACTCTGCTCCTGAAGTGAGCCAGTCTGGGCCACTGCTGCACCGCGCTTTCAATCCCATGGGGAGCATTTTCTGCTGCTGTTCATAAGAAAATTACAGTCCCGTAGATGCAAAACGCCGATCATACCATGTCGTTTTGTACGGTGCCATGTCCTGCCATGCAGTGCCGTGTTCTGCCATACAATGTAGTGTTCTGCCATACAATGTGGTGTTCTGCCATACAATGTGGTGTTGTGCCATACAATGTGGTGTTCTGCCATACTACGTAGTGTTTCTGCCATACAATGAAGTGTTCTGCCATGCAATGTAGTGTTCTGCCATACAATGTAGTGTTCTGCCATACAATGTAGTGTTCTGCCCATACAATGTAGTGCCGTGTTCTGCCATACAATGTAGTGTTCTGCCATACAATGTAGTGTTCTGCCATACAATGTAGTGTTCTGCCATACAAATGTAGTGTTCTGCCATACAATGTAGTGCCGTGTTCTGCCATACAATGTAGTGTTCTGCCATACAGTGTAGTGTTTTGCCATACAATGTAGTGTTCTGCCATATGCCATGTAGTGTTCTGCCATACAATGTAGTGTTCTGCCATACAACGTAGTGTTCTGCCATACAATGTAGTGCCGTGTTCTGCCATACAATGTAGTGTTCTGCCATACAGTGTAGTGTTCTGCCATACAGTGTAGTACAGTGTAGTGTTCTGCCATACAGTGTAGTGTTCTGTCATACAATGTGGTGTTCTGCCATACAATCTAGTGCCATGTTCTGCCATACAATGTGTAGTGTTCTGCCATACAATGTAGTGTTCTGCCATACAATGTAGTGTTCTGCCATACAATGTAGTGCCGTGTTCTGCCATACAGTGTAGTGTTCTGCCATACAATGTGGTGTTCTACCATACAATGTAGTGTTCTGCCATACAACGTAGTGTTCTGCCATACAATGTAGTGCCGTGTTCTGCCATACAATGTAGTGTTTGGCCATACAATGTAGTGTTCTCCCATACAATGTAGTGTTCTGCCATACAATGTGGTGTTCTGCCATACAATGTAGTGCGGTGATCTGCCATACAGTGTAGTGTTCTGCCATACAAGTAGTAGTGTTCTGCCATACAATGTAGTGTTCTCTGCCATACAATGTAGTGCCGTGTTCTGCCATACAATGTAGTGTTCTGCCATACAATGTGGTGTTCTGCCATACAATGTAGTGCCGTGTTCTGCCATACAATGTGGTGTTCTGCCATACAATGTTGTGTTCTGCCATACAATGTAGTGCCGTGTTCTGCCATACAATGTAGTGCCGTGTTCTGCCATACAATGTAGTGTTCTGCCATACAATGTAGTGCTCTGCCACACAATAGTGTTCTGCCATACAATGTAGTGCCGTGTTCTGCCATACAATGTAGTGTTCTGCCATAAATGTAGTGTTCTGCCATAGAATGTAGTGTTCTGCCATACAATGTAGTGTTCTGCCATACAATGTGTTTCTGCCATAAAATGTAGTGTTTTCTGCCATACAATGTAGTGTTCTGCCATACAATGTGCTGTGTTCTGCCATACAATGTGGTGTTCTGCCATACAATGTAGTGTTCTGCCATACAATGTAGTGTTTTGCCATACAGTGTAGTGTTCTGCCATACAATGTAGTATTTGCTAAACAATGTAGTGTTCTGCAATACAATGTAGTGTTTTGCCATAAAATGCAGTGTTCTACCATACAGTGTAGTGTTCTGCCATACAATGTATTGCCGTAATCTGCTATACATTGTAGTGTTCTGCCATACAGTGTAGTGTTCTGCCATACAGTGTAGTGTTCTGCCATACAGTGCAGTGTTCTGCCATACAATGTAATGTTCTGCTATACAATGTGGTGTTCTGCCATACAGTGTAGTGTTCAGCCATACAATGTAGTGTTCTGCCATACAATGTAATGTTCTGCCATGCACTGTAGTGTTCTCCCATACAATGTGGTGTTCTGCTATACAATGTAGTGTTCTGCCATACAATGCAGTGTTCTGCCGTACAATGTAGTGCCGTTCTGCCATACAATGTGGTGTTCTGCCATACAATGTGGTGTTCTGCCATTGTACGTAGTGTTCTGCTGTACAATGTAGTGTTCTGCCATACAGTGTGGTGTTCTGCCATACAATGTAGTGTTCTGCCATACAATGTGGTGTTCTCCCATACAATGTAGTGTTCTCCCATACAATGTAGTGTTCTCCTGTACATTGTGGTGTTCTGCCATACAATGTAGTGTTCTGCCATACAATGTAGCGTTCTGCTATACAATGTGGTGTTCTGCTATACAATGTGGTGTTCTGCTATACAATGTAGTGTTCTGCTATACATACAATGTGGTGTTCTGCCCGTACAGTGTGGGTGTTCGGCCATACAATATGGTGTTCTCCCATGCCATATAGTGTTCTCCCATGCAATGTAGTGTTCTCCCATACAATGTGGTGTCCTGCCATGTAGTTTCATGCTGTGCCGTGGAATGCAGTGTCCTAACATGCAGTGCATTGCTTTGCCGTGCCATATGTCGTGCCATGCAGTGCAATGCCATATGTCGTGCCATGCAGCGCCGTGCCATATGTCGTGCCATGCAGCGCCATGCCATATGTCGTGCCATGCAGCGCCGTGCCATATGTCGTGCCATGCAGTGCCATGCCATATGCCGTGCCATGCAGCGCCGTGCCATATGTCGTGCCATGCAGTGCCGTGCCATATGTCGTGCCATTCAGCGCCGTGCCATATGTCGTGCCATGCAGTGCCATGCCATATGTCGTGCCATGCAGTGCCGTGCCATATGTCGTGCCATGCAGTGCCATGCCATATGTCGTGCCATGCAGTGCCGTGCAATATGTCCTGCCATGCAGTGCCATGCCATGTGACCTGCTATGCAGTGCCGTGCAATATATCCTGCCGTGCTGTGCCGTGCCATGTCATGCCATGCAGTGCCGTGCCATATTTCCTGCCGTGCTGTGCTGTGCCATATATCATGCCATGCAGTGCCGTGCCATACGTCATGCCGTGCAGTACCGTGCCATATATCCTGCCGTGCAGTGCCGTGCCATATTTTCTGCCGTGCAGTGCCGTGCCATATTTCCTGCCGTGCAGTGCCGTGCCATATTTCCTGCCGTGCAGTGCCGTGCCATATTTCCTGCCGTGCAGTGCAGTGCCATCCAGTGCCGTGCCCTGCAGTGCAATGCCTAAGCAGCCCCTTACTCTCTTTCATTGAAGCATCGTCAGCACTGGAGTTGTAGAGGCACGTGGAAATCTGCCAATACAGAAAGACGTGAAACATCGCCATCCACGATCTTATATGGTGTTAAAACCAGAGGATAGGGCTGACGCTGGACAAGGTGCCAAGGGGTGAAGTTTGTTGTAGTGGGGGATGGGGGGTCGAGGGGAGGGGTTTTGGAAGAAGGGTTGGGAAGCAAGGGAACGGGAAAAAGCGTGGGATGACGGGCATGGAGGGTAGGACAACGTGTGGAACAACAGAGAACGGGAAGAGGGCCGAGAGAGAGAGACAGAAATACAGAGAGAGGGGGTGGGGAACAGAATGGATAGGAGGCGGGGGGGGGGGGGGGGGGGGGGGGGGGGGAGGAAGGGAGATCTCTCTCTCTCTCTCTCGGGAAAGAAGAGGGCAGAGAGAGAGACAGAAATACAGAGAGAGGGGGGGTGGGGAACAGAATGGATAGGAGGCGGGGGGGAGGGGAGGAAGGGAGATCTCTCTCTCTCTCTCTCGGGAAGAGGGCAGAGAGAGAGACAGAAAATACAGAGAGAGGGGGTGGGGAACAGAATGGATAGGAGGCGGGGGGGAGGGGGGAAGGGGAGATCTCTCTCTCTCTCTCGGGAAGAGGGGAGAGAGAGAGAGACAGAAATACAGAGAGAGGGGGTGGGGGGACAGAATGGATAGGAGGCGGGGGGGGGGGGAGGGGAGGAAGGGAGATCTCTCTCTCTCTCTCTCTCTCTCTCTCTCTCTCTCTCTCTCTCACACACACACACACACACACACACACACACGCACCTGACATTTATGGGATCTCTCGACCTCATTAAAGTCGCCCGCTGAAGACAAGGAGCGCAGTGAATTGTAATCAGAGCCCTGTGTTGACTGCCAACACCTCGCCAACCACTTGCTCGTGCTGCTGGCTTTTCATTAGCAGTGAAACGGCCGGTTCATGAATTAATGACTGTTATTGTTTGTCTTAGTTTGTGTTGCTTAATCTCTTTTTTTTTTTGTTTGTTTGTTTGTTTGTCTTGAAAGGTGTGGGGGATAAGGAACGGAGGTTTGGGGATAGGTTGAAATAGAGTTCTAGGCAGGCAGACGACTGGAAGGGTAGGGAAGGGGCGCACGTGGGGGAGTAACGTCGATTATAATGCTTAGAGGGATGACAGATTAGTGTATAACACGCGAGCGAGCGCTCACGAATACATACAGGCACAGTACAGACAAGATACACACGCGCGTGTGCGCGCGTGCGCGCGCGCACGCACACACGCACACGCACACACACACACACACACACACACACACACACACACACAGAGGCACGTACGCACGCACACACGCGTGCGCGCGCGCGCGCGTTTCAAGTATTGCACAAACATTTGCGCGCATGCACGCACAGACACAGACAGAAAAAGAAAACACACACACACACACACACACACATACACGCACGCACGCACGCACGCACGTACGCACGCACGCACGCACACACACACACACACACACACACACACACACACACACACACACACACACACACACACACACACACGGATAAGTTCTAGCTTGAAAGCTTGACAATGAAAAGGTCTTCAACACATCCCCCCACCCCACTCCCGTCGTTCTCCCCCCCTCCCTCAGACCAATGTTTTGGCTCTGAAACTACACAGCGGCGGGCCTCACCCAGGTCCTAGCTCTTAGATGTCCTTGTGCTGTCATCAAATGTCTTGGCCAGGTCCTAGCTCTTAGATGTCCTGCTGTCATCAAATGTCTTGGCCAGGTCCTAGCTTTTAGATGTCCTGCTGTCATCAAATGTCTTGGCCAGGTCCTAGCTTTTAGATGTCCTGCTGTCATCAAATGTCTTGGCCAGGTCCTAGCTTTTAGATGTCCTGCTGTCATCAAATGTCTTGGCCAGGTCCTAGCTTTTAGGTGTCCTGCTGTCATCAAATGTCTTGGCCAGGTCCTAGCTTTTAGATGTCCTGCTGTCATCAAATGTCTTGGCCAGGTCCTAGCTTTTAGGTGTCCTGCTGTCATCAAATGTCTTGGCCAGGTCCTAGCTCTTAGATGTCCTGCTGTCATCAAATGTCTTGGCCAGGTCCTAGCTCTTAGACGTCCATCTGCTGTCATATTTCACCCACCTTGCCAGGAGCTGAAACACACTGCCTGGAGACCTGGGTATCTGACGAATGTTGCCTTGTTAGATGACTTTCTTGTCCATATTGCTGTCGTTCACTTTTGTTTTTTGTTTTTTTCCTGCGCCACATCCAACTGGAACTCTTTTCAGCTGCCTCTGTCATTATTTTCAGCTACCTCTGTCATTATTTTCAGCGACCTCTGTCATTATTTTCAGCGACCTCTGTCATTATTTTCAGCTACCTCTGTCATTATTTTCAGCGACCTCTTGTCATTATTTTCAGCGACCTCTGTCATTATTTTCAGCGACCTCTTGTCATTATTTTCAGCTACCTCTGTCATTATTTCCAGCGACCTCCGTCATTATTTTCAGCTACCTCTGTCATCATTTCTTCTCACCAGAATCTCGAGCTGTTTCATGAGACCATAATTGTGCTGAAGAGCTTGCAAACCGTCTTGCCGCAGTTTGCATGGCGAGGACTTGGACTTGGAAGCCGCATTCCATAAAACTGCTGGCTAGACTGGTATACTTTTTCAGTCTTGTGCATGAGGACTTACTCCGTTCTGCTGTCGAATGGCACAGTCAGTTCAATCAGAATCACCTGGATGACCTTAAGAGAGAGTTCAATACCCCCTCGTGCAGCTCTTCCTGGTTAATTTTGGATTTTTTGTTTCAGAAATGGAAGGTCTGCTGTGCACTCCATCCAGTAAACCCCGATTCCACGCTGTTGATGTCACAGCTGTTCTTGACCATGATTTTGGCCTCCAGCATCGTAGAATGCCGTAGCTGCTGGAGCTTCTGTTGGTGTTGTGTTTCCCCTGGCAGAGCTAACTGCATGTACGATCTCCCTGATTGTGTCTACCTGTGTATCATCCCTGGGTTACCGCCCGTTTTGTCTGAAGTTAGGACTTGGTCACTGTGTGTTTGTCCTGAGAAAGCGGACACACACCGGGTCACCTGATTTAGCCCCTTTCACCAGGTTTGAATTCGAGGGCAGGAGGTCATCCACAGAACTAAGCTGATCTTAAGAGGTGTCATGTGCCATGTGTCATTCCAGTTGAGATTTGGGCGGAGTACGCGCTTGTTGGTCTTGTAGGCTGTGGTGAACTTCCTTCTGGATTCTCTTGAAATCCTGCTTTTCCTTATATTACTACATCTCTCGTTGCTTTCCCTTTCTACTTTGATCGTCACTTCATTTCTGCTGACCCCAGCCCCTGTCTGTTGGTTTGTGTGCGTCCTGCCACTTTCCTGATCTTGAATATTCCTTTGTCTCCTTTGTTTTGCTACCTGTCTTTAGCTTGGGCTGAACTTTTCTCCCGAGTCCTCAAGCATGGTAAATAGCGTTCCTGCATATTCCTCGAGGACAGGTTTTAGGGACAGCTTCAGCTTTGCTTGCCGACAGTAGACAGCAACATTAGTGATTGATTGATTGATTGATTGATCGATTGATTGATTGATTGATCAGTTGATTGATTGGTTGATCAACTGATTGATTGATTGATTGATTGATCTTTAATACGCAAGAATGAAGATTTTAGGCCAAAGCCTAGTCTTACAATCTGTCTTTGTCACGCATACATTAAGTCAACACTAATCATTCATATTCATAGTGAGATCAGGTGAGACACCGAGCATCTTCCCTGTGTAGTTGTCGATTTGGGTCTCCATTGATTCCACTGTGCTCGTGCAGACACGGTATATCAGCACAGACCAGCAGAGCTTCGGGCATCAGCATATGGTATCTGCCAGGGAGGCCACATGGTCAATTATCTGCAGGCTTTCCTCTGCAATTCGCTTGGTTTCCTTTCCCCTATTTTGTCTGAACACACACACACACACACACACACACACACACACACACACACACACACACACACACACACATAAGACCGAGAAGACAGACAGTAAGACGGACAGAGACAGACAGACAGACAAAGACAAAGACGGAGAGACACAGAGAGAGAGAGAGAGAGAGACAGACAGAGAGTGATCAGGTAACGGGTATTTGTTGACTAAATCTCTCTCTCTCTCTCTCTCTCTCTCTCTCTCTCTCTCTCTCTCTCTCTCTCTCTCCACAACATCCTACCCCCCCCCCCCCCCCACTCTCACCCCCTTCGCGCTCCTTGCCCGATCCTCCATCCCACCCTACTCCACCCCACCCCACCCCACCCCACCCCTTCCCTAACCCCCCAGCGCCGTCCTCAATTCTTCTTTCTCCGGCAGGGGGGCGGCCCTGAGTTCCAACAGCAAAATATCTGCTGACATGCCTGGAGGTCCAAGCACCTGTTGCCATGGACAGGGCCACGACGACTGTAATTAGGCACGGGGAGGTAGAGGGGGGGGGGGGGGGGGGGGGGGGGGGAAGAGTGGGGAGGGAGAGAGGGGTCACTTTGCTGGAGGTTCGACTCACGCGAAAGGTCATCTTCATTTTCCGGAAGAGAAAATGGGAAGGGGAGAGGGGTAATGGAAATGGAAGGAGTGGGAGGAGGAGGAGGAGGAGGGAGTGCTCTCACATGAACGTGTTAAAGCCGGACTCCCTCTTCCGTTATATCCCCCCCCCCCCCCACACACACACACACAGACAAGAGAGAGAGAGGGGGGGGGGGGGAGGGAGGAGAGAGCCTCTTTCCGTTTCGGTCAAGGAGATGTCACTACGTGTTAGAAGGACCATACATTACACTACACTATACGTGCTCAATCACCAAACATTAGTAGTATGCGCGCGCGCGCGCGCGCACACACACACACACACACACACGCACGCACACACACACACGCACGCACGCACGCACGCACACACAACACACACACACACACACACACACACACACACACACACACACACACACACACACACACACACACACACACACACGCACGCACGCATGCAAACGTCGGTTTCCGGACAGACCGAAACAGTGGTTTCAGAATGGACTCCTACATAGATTTGAAAACTGGAAAGAATGCTGTGACAGTCGGCGAAGACACTTGAAGATGAGCCTTTTATCTGGAAGCTTACAATAAATAGCCTCTAAAGATACCATTTACAACTGACAGGCGTTGTGCATGCCATTACAGTCTCGAAGGAGATATCTGAATGGAGTGATAGTTCATGAGAATGTTCTCTGCCTATTTTCTCTGAAGAGACTTCCTGGTGGAATTGACTGTTGATGAGGATATTTTAATGATATCTGAACAGACGTATAGATAGAGCTGATGAGTAGGAAGAGCGTTATAGACCTCTCTGAAAACCTCCCTAAATGGAATCGTAATTTGCGAAGAATGTTCGATGAGTTCTAAGATTAAATTGATTGTTAAATTCAATAAAAACACAAAAAACACCGTCTTTTTTCAGCGCAAGCTTTCGAGTCACTGCTCTTCTTCAGGCCGCATGACAACAAGTGACTAAGTTGATTGTTGGTAAAAATGTTAAGACAGTTTCTTTAGAGAAATCCATGTATAATTAATTCATACTTGATGGAAAGTTTGCCAGGGCTACTCAACAAATCCGCGGTTCTTGGGGAGGATACAGACGTCACTGTAAACGTAAGACTATTCATAAAATGATAATGACGTCAAACTACTGACAACAACTTGCAGCCACTGCGCTCCGACAGAAAAAAAAAAAAATGCACGAAATCGGCTCAGCACAAAATGACTGACCAGAGATTACTCTATCAGGTCCACACACAGCAGCAAGCTTTTTGTGTAATGTTTTAATGGTGTAGGGCTAGGGTTACACTCGGTTGAGGTAGGGTTTAGGTCAACTTAAGGTTAGGGCACTGGAAATAGAAATTAAAACGAATTTTGTTGATTCCCGATCCTAAACTGTGCGTTTTTCACGCAAAGACGTGCTACAATTTTGTTTAAATAGGAAGGGTCCTCAGCAGTGCTTGAAATAGTTCATGTCTTGTTTTGGGAAATAGTCGCTTTCCGAAACAACAGGTTTTCTTAATGTCATAGGTGATGGACGATGAAGCGCATCTGTCTCCGAGGGTCTGGGCAAAAGGGCGCACTCACCCGCCACTCCACTTTGGGGAAGACATCTGTTATTCCAAAACAATCCACAGGTCCAACACAGAGAGCAGTCGATGTCAAACTGTCATGAGGAAACCCACCAGAGGTGACACTGCACTGCTGCTGAGTCAATTTTTTTTTTTTTGGGGGGGGGGGGGGGGGGGCGTTCAATGGTGCCTGTGTTCTGATCCAAATTACGCAGGGCACCACCTACCAAGCCCTTTGCCGATGACAATAATGGCAAAGTCGCGAAGCTAATGTAAGTGAGCTATCCCACCGGAGAGTCCCTATGAATTTTCTGATACCGGTAACCCCACCAGAACCTAAACAACGACGTTGACATGGACAGGTAATCGAAACCGAAGTCACCCTGGGACCAGGGCAATCTCAGAGACGCATCCATGAAGTGGATGAAGCTCGACTGTGTAATCTCAGTCTTCTCAACGGACCCCATAGCAAACTCTGCTCTCAGTAGGAACCAGTTGGGACAAACAAAAAGAATCCAGCAAATGAATGGGTCTGATGGGAATCGAACCCACGACCTCCCAGCCGGAGTGCGCTACGCTAATCACCTCGTCAAAGCAGCTGCCACATTTTTTTTTAACAGTATGTGAATATTTCGGTGATTTTTGTTTGTATCCACTCGAGGCGTCGATTTCTTTTTTCTGGAACAGCGGGACTGAATTCAGCAGTGGGCTATCATAGAGCAAACAGTGGGACTGAATTCAGCAGTGGGCTATCATAGAGCAAACAGTGGGACTGAATTCAGCAGCAGGGGTTATCATAGAGCAAACAGTGGGACTGAATTCAGCAGTGGGTTATCATAGAGCAAACAGCGGGACTGAATTCAGCAGTGGGTTATCATAGAGCAAACAGTAGGACTGAATTCACATGTTGGCACGGAATAAACGGTGGGTCTGAATTCACCTGTTGGTCATCATAGAACAAATAGTGGGACTGAATTCACCTATTGGTCATCAAAGAACGAACAGTAGGGCTGAATTCACCTGTTGGCGCGGAACAAACGGTGGGTCTGAATTCATCTGTTGATCATCATAGAACAAATAGTGGGACTAAATTCAGCAGTGGGTTATCATAGAGCAAACAGTGGGACTGAATTCACCCTGTTGGTCATCATAGAACAAACACTGGAACTAAATTCACCTGTTGATTATCATAGAACAAACAATGGGACTGAATTCACCTGTTAATTATCGTAGAACAAACGGCGGGACTGCATTATCTGTTGGTGTTTACACAGAAGGAATAGATGGACAGAATGCACCTTTGGTAAGCACTTAACAGCTGTTGGGACTGAATTTGCTGAATTGCTGGTTAGCTATGGGTACTTTGTTGAAAAAGATGTCTGAGTAGCAAGTCTGCTGCCTCTCATAGAATAAGTAATGCACGCATCATTTCAACCATTTTGTCCCTAATGGAGACTCCTCGAACAGAGTTTGACGGATGTACTTTCAAAAGGACTGACAGCAAAGGTCAACAACGACATGGAGATGCAACTTACCCAGAACGCAATGCTAAGTTAGCTCGATTGACTACAAGCACTGAGTGATGAAAGTCTGTGCATATATTCCTTTATTGTATCTAAATAACATTTTGAATTTCAGTCACTTGCTTTGACTCTTTCGATAATGAAAATTAAATTTTCAAAAATTGTTCGATTTCTTTTCTGCAGTGTCCTAAAATTTAAATGTAATCGTCTAATAGTCGGTTCTATATATATGTACGTCGGTTCTATAGCCCTGGAGTTTGTCAAAATCTGCGATGTTAAACACCATGTGTACGCTTCCCATGAAGAACTCTAACCTACTTTGTTGTCCGGGTTGGCATCTTCTCGACGTAAACCACCTCTTTTCTGCGTAAAACTCTCAAATTATGTCTTCAGTATCCAAAGTGTCCATCATATTGTATGTTTTTTCTCTTTTTTTTTTAATCTAGCTTTAGATTATGTGTGTATTGTTGTCATCATTATCATTGTCAGATTCAAAAATAAAATTCCAGTCTCACGCAAGTATTAACAATGGTTTTGTTATTTCCAATATGTGTTCCTCAATTTCTTGGTAGAGTTCGGGATTGTTGTGACTAGGACCGCAAATAGTTAGTAGCAAATAAGTTGGTTCATTCATTAAGTTCTCGGAAACGAATATATAGTTTCCATCGAAATCTTAACAAACTTTGGGTATTTTGAATTCAAGCTGTTCTTAAACAGGACCACAATCCCTCTTGAGGCTGTATTATAGACAGCAAAACAGCACTGGTCACCCCATTCTGCTCTGTATTACTTATCCCACCATCGTGGTCCAGTGGATTCCATCCCACTGTGGGGTCACTGGGAATGAGAAGGTTGATGCTCTATCCAAGGCACGCAGCCACATTGAGCAGTTCAGCCACCAAGTGACCTACAAAGAGGCCGAAATTGTCACCCACAACCGATATCAAAACCGGTGTAAGAGAATGCTGGGTGCAGACAGAGATACCGTCAAACAACCCTCTTCAGACTGAGAACTGACCACTTCCGACTGCTGAGCCACCTCAGCCGAGTTAAGATTGCCCACACAGATGAAAATCTGTGTGGCACTAGATCTCATACCCCAGAACACATCCTCCATCACTGTGTCCAGCCCATGATGTTCTAAGGCGTCAGACCTGGCCAGAGGGCGCAGAACTGCAGATGCAGCGTTGGAGCAGCAGTCAAAACCTCGAGAGAACTGGGTTTCACCGTGGCGACAGGATTACAGATCTGCCGCCACAAAAAAAAAAAAAAAAAAAAAAAAAAAAAAAAAAAAAAATCCCACAGAAGAAGAAATGAAGTACTTATCCGTGCCTGTATTTAAATGAGAGTCTTAAAAAAAAAAAAAAAAAAAAAAAAAAAAAGGGAGGTAGAAGAACCCCCTCCGGCTCCCTTTCTTTACATTTCGCAATCTAAGGTGATTTTTTTTTTTTTTGTTTTCTTTTCTTCATCAATTAGCCGTGTTTTATGGAGCCATGAACATCACTATCGCTTTTTGTGCGCGGGACAAATGCTGAACAAATTAATCTTGAGAAATATTTTTTTTCCCGCGCTTGAATTTATAACTTTTTTTCTTCTATTTTTATGCGAGCTGAATTTTCTTTTATTAATGTGGTAGATGCAGGTTTGCTTTCTGCTGACGCGAGCATTCCCTGTCTAACTGTCTCTCTCTCTCTCTTTTCTCCGTCTGCCTGCCTGTCTGTCTGTCTGTCTGTCTGTCTCTCTCTCTCTCTCTCTCTCTCTCTCTCTCTCTCTCCTCTCCCCCCCCCCCCCCCCCCCCCCTCTCTCTCTGTCTCTCCGCTAATGGAGAGGTAAATGGACGAAGGGAGAAGGGGGAGTGGAGAGGAGGGTGTCGGTGGGATGGGGAATCAGTGGGGAAGGGGAGGGGGGGGGAGCGAGAGATGAAGGGGGGGAAGAGTTGGGAGCCCAGGATGTGACATATGTTGTGTGATTGGCTGTCCGAGATATAGTTCTTCTCAACATTGTTTTTCGTTTTTCGTTCTCTCTTTTTTGTTTGTTTGTTCATTTTTTAAGTTTGAAGTTTGTCCTTGTATGTTTTTGTTAGTTTGTCCTTGTGTATGTTTGTTGATTTTGCTTTGTGTTTTTGCGTTTTGTTTCGTGCATTTTTATTTTTTTACATATAGATCATA
>JADBJO010001056.1:267500-270000 GCA_016801955.1 Conus betulinus | reverse complement strand
GTACCTGCACTCTCTCTCTCTCTCTCCTGTCCACTCAGCCTGTGTTGTCTGTCCCCGCTCTCTCTGTACCTGCACTCTCTCTCTCTCTCTCCCTGTCCACTCAGCCTTGTTGTCTGTCCTCTTCTCTCTGTACCTGCTCTCTCTCTCTCTCTCTTCCATGTCCACTCAGCCTTGTTGTCTGTCCACCTCTCTCTGTACCTGCACTCTCTCTCTCTCCCCCTGTCCACTCAGCCTTGTTGTCTGTCCGCCTCTTTCTCTGTCCTGTCTCTCTTCCCTATCTCCTTTTCCCTATCTAGTCAGTCCTGTTTTCTCTACCTCTTTCTCTGTCTGCCCCTGTCTCTCTTCCCTGTCCTCTCAGCCATACCGTCTGTCCACGTCTCCAGCTATGTCTGCCCTGTCTTTTCCCTGTCCTCTCAGCCATACCGTCTGTCCACGTCTCCAGCTATGTCTGCCCTGTCTCTCTTCCCTTGTCCTCTCAGCCATACCGTCTGTCCACGTCTCCAGCTATGTCTGCCCTGTCTTTTCCCTGTCCTCTCAGCCATACCGTCTGTCCACGTCTCCAGCTTTGTCCGCCCTGTCTTTTCCCTGTCCTCTCAGCCACGGTGTGTGTCTACCTCTTTTTTCTGTCTGCGTTATCTTCTCTTCCCGGTGCAGCCGGTCATACTGAATGTCCACCTCTTTCTCTGTGTCTGCCCTGTGTCCTCTTCTCCTGCAGTGGTCCGTGGAGGGCTGTTCTGGAAAGTCCTCTAGATCGTGCACGTGCCCATGCCACTCTGGTTTTTATTCCTCCTCGTTTTTCCTGTTGTCGTCAGCATATCCTCAGAGTGATGTGATAACACCTTCACAGTTTTCTATGGGCGTTATAATATCAAAACCATCGACAATCTGTTCTTAACGAGTAATTCCAAGACCGTAGGGCATCATTTGAAATTATATAAACCTTTATTAAAATCGAAGCTATAAGCTCATTTCCTTACTAGCAGGGTTACAGGTCTGAATCTTTATCCTTTGATCAAACCAGTATGCTAACGACAAGAACTCTCAATGTTGGGGGGGGGGGGGGGGGGGGGGGGGGGGGGGGAGGGGGAATGATGAAATGGGCGAAGGATGGCAGGAATGGTGTTTTCAGACTAAATCTGGGGCTAGTTCTGATATGGAAGTAAAGCTGCAGATGACTTTGCCATGGGCCTTAATAAATCTCTTCTTTCTTCGTTACTTTGGATTCGTCAGAGCATGTGAAAAGCTGTTAAGCCTGCATGTCATGATCTAATTTGATATGGTTATTATAAGCCTTTAGATTTCAAGACTTTAGGAGTTGATTCTTGGTCCACGTTGTTTGAAGCCTGGATGACCTCGACGGCGCATCAGAGCTGCATGCAAGTTTTGAAAAATCAAATTAAAATGTTAAGACTGAAAATATAAGCATAATCAAATTCTGAAACTAAAAACCGATCAAAACGTTTTTTCATTAATTCTATCTAATTTCCATGCGATTACGAAACAACACAAAATACACTTCACATGGCAACAAGGTCTCATATCAAGCGAATCGACCATTACACTGAATCGTTAAGAAAACCATTCAAAACCCCTTGAAAAAATTCCCGCTGTTTGCGAACTTTTAAGAGTGATCTCCTCTGATCGTGACATTTGATTTAAACCAAATCTGCGGGTTTTTTTTTTTTTTTTTGTTTGTTTTTTTTTTCCCTACTGCTTGTACGTACGTGCCGCAAATCTCACAAGGTTGTTGGTTAATACTCCTGATGCTGACGATGATGATTATTCCTCTTATGCTTGTCATCTTATTTAAGAAAAAGCAAAAAAAAAAAACTTGCGTTTTTTTTTTTTTTTTTTCATTTTATATGTACGCTGGGGCAAAACCAAAAATTTTTTTTTATTGGTGTTTAGGTAATGAAAGGAACGCGTTTCGGAGATTGGGGAAAGGGGAGGGGGGGGGGGGGGGGGGTGGTACTTCTGATTTTCGCTCGATTCCGGTCCTAGTGTGGACTCTGCGATAAGTTGGCTCTTTCATAAACAAAATGTTTGGACGTGATGACAGTGAGATCATTGGTGATGATGAAGACGATTTGTTAAGTAAACAACATTACTGGACGCACTGACGATGATATTATTGGTAGGCATCATGATGATGATGATGATGATGATGATGATGATGATGATGATGATGATGATAATTGGTTTAACATGATAATAGTTTAATGGGTTTTTTTTTTCATTAGTATGATTTATTTATTACGTACAACTACTGCTATTGCTGCTGCTGCTGCTACTACTACAACTACTACTACTACTACTGTATCATCATCATCATCATCATCATCATCATCATCATCATCATCATCATCATCATCATCATCATCATCATCATTACTGTTATTGTGCTGTTGCTGATGTTTTATTTCATATGATGATTACGATGAGAACAATAATGCTGATGATCACAATAACGACGACAACGATGATGATGATGATAATGATG
>JADBJO010001056.1:255000-265000 GCA_016801955.1 Conus betulinus | reverse complement strand
GTCTACCGACAGGCACTGTGATGATCCAGTCTTCCTAGGTGGGTCAACAAAACACTGAGTAATTCCAGCCTTCCTTCGTGCTCTTCCTACGTGGGTCTAGACTACACTGTATTGTTCCAGTTTTCGTATGTGGGTCTAGAGTATGCTGTATTGTTCCAGTTTTCCTATGTGGGTCTATACTACACTGTATTGTTCCAGTTTTCCTATGTTGATCTAGACTACACTGTATTGTTCCAGTTTTCTTATGCGGGTCTATAGAACACTGTATTGTTCCAGTTTTCTTATGAGGGTCTAGACTACACTGTATTGTTCCAGTTTTCCTCTATGGGTCTAGAGTACACTGTATTGTTCCAGTTCTCCTATGTGGGTCTAGACTTCACTATATTGTTCCAGTTTTCCTATGTGGGTCTAGAGTACACTGTATTGTTCCAGTTCTCCTCCCCAACACGCTGGGGGTTCCCGTATTCCTATATGAGTTTTCCGCACACAGTGTGGTTCCAGTCTTTCCAAAACACACTGTGTGGTTCCAGATTTCCTATGTGGACCTGGAGCACATCCATTAACTCTGGGCAGCTGCCCACTGAACAAGTGTCCATCAGTCAGTGTGTAATGTGGCGCAGTGCCGTGACATGGAGTGGAGTGGAGTGGAGTGGAGTGTGTGGTGTGGAGGAGTGGAGTGGAGTGGAGTGGAGTGGAGTGGGGTGTGGTGTGTGGTGTGTGTGGTGGTGTGTGGTGTGGTGTGGTGTGGTGTGGTGGAGTGTGGTGTGGTGTGGTGGTGTGGTGTGGAGGAGTGGAGTGGGGTGTGGTGTGGTGTGGTATGGTGGAGTGTGGTGTGTGGTGTGGCGTGGTGTGGTGCAGTGGAGTGGAGTGGGGTGTGTGTGGTGTGGTATGGTGGAGTGTGGTGTGGTGTGGCGTGGTGTGGTGCAGTGGAGTGGAGTGGAGTGTGGTGTGGTGTGGTGTGGTATGGTGGAGTGTGGGAGGGGGTGTGGTGTGGTGTGGTGTGTGTGGTATGGTGGAGTGTGGTGGTGTGTGTGTGGTGTGTGGTATGGTGGAGTGGAGTGGAGTGTGGTGTGGTGGAGTGTGTGTGTGGGTGTGGTGGAGTGGAGTGTGGTGTGTGTGTGGTGTGGAGGAGTGGAGTGGAGTCGGGTGTGGTGTGGTGGAGTGTGGTGTGTGTGTGGTGTGGTGTGGTGTGGGAGGAGTGGAG
This sequence comes from Conus betulinus, assembly GCA_016801955.1. Classification (NCBI taxonomy): domain Eukaryota; kingdom Metazoa; phylum Mollusca; class Gastropoda; order Neogastropoda; family Conidae; genus Conus; species Conus betulinus. The sequence continues at coordinate 263,796 of JADBJO010001056.1, read as the reverse complement.
TGGAATGTGGTGTGGTGTGGAGGAGTGGAGTGGGTTGATGTGGTATGGTGTGGTGTGGCGTGGTGTGGTGGAGTGGAGTGGAGTGGAGTGGGGTGTGGTGTGGTGTGATATGGAGTGTGGTGTGTGGTGTGTGGCGTGGTGTGGGTGGTGTGGTGTGAAGGAGTGGAGTGGGGTGTGGTGGTGGTGTGGTATGGTGGAGTGTTGTGTGGTTTGTGTGTGGTGTGGTGTGGAGGAGTGGAGTGGAGTGGTGTGGTGTGGATATGGAGTGTGGTGTGGTGTGGTGTGTGTGGTGGTGTGGTGTGGTGTGTGTGGTGTGGTGTAGGTGGTGTGGTGGAGTGGAGTGGAGTGGTGTGTGTTGTGTGTGATATGGAGTGTGGTGTGGTGTGTGGTGGTGTGTGGTGTGGTGTGGTGTGGTGTGTGTGGCGTGGGTGGAGTGGAGTGGAGAGTGGAGTGGGGTGTGTTGTGGTGTGATATGGAGTGTGGTGTGGTGTGTGTGTGGTGTCGTGTGGTGGTTGGTGTGGTGTGGTGGAGTACAGCGCAGCGCAGTGTTAGTGCAGTGTAGTGTGACGTAGTGTAGTGTAGTGTGGTGTGGTGTGGTACAGTGGAGTGGAGTGGAGTGGAGCGGAGTGGGGTGGGGTGGAGAGTGGCGTGGGATGGGTGGAGTGGAGTGGGGTGGGGGGAGTGGAGTGGAGTAGGGTGGAGTGGATCCATGAATTGGTGTAGGGTGGGGGGGGGGGGGGGGGGGGGTGGGGTGGGGGGTGTGGGATGGGGTGGAGTGGAGTGGAGTTGGGTATGCGTGGGGTGGAGTGGAGTGGGGTGGAGTGGAGTAGTAGAGTGGAGTGGAGTGGCGAGCAGTACAGCGCAGTGCAGTGTAGTGCAGTGTAGTGCAGTGTAGTTTTGACGTAGTGCAGTGTAGTGTAGTGTAGTGTAGTGTAGTGTAGTGTAGTGTAGTGGATTCATGAAGTGGAGTGGAGTAGAGTGGAGCGGAGTGGACCGGAGTGGACCGGAGTGGAGTAGATCCATGTAGTGAAGTGGAGTGGATCCATGGCGTGGAGTGGGGTGGATCCGTGGAGTGGAGTGGATCCATGGAGTGGTGTGGAGTGGAGTGGATCCGTGGAGTGGAGTGGATCCATGGAGTAGAGTGGAGTGGAGTGGATCCATTGAGTGGAGTGGAGTGGATCCATGGAGTGAAGTGGAGTGGAGTTGATCCGTGGAGTGGAGTGGAGTGGATCCATGGAGTGGAGTGGAGTGGAGTGGATCCATGGACTGGAGTGGATCCATGGAGTGGAGTGGATCCATGGAGTGTGTGTGTGGATTGGAGTGGATCCATGGAGTGGAGTGGAGTGGATCCATGGAGTAGAGTGGAGTGGAGTGGATCCATTGAGTGGAGTGGAGTGGATCCATGGAGTAGAGTGGAGTGGATCCATGGAGTGAAGTGGAGTGGAGAGTGGATCCGTGGAGTGGAGTGGAGTGGATCCATGGAGTGGAGTGGATCCATGGAGTGGAGTGGAGTGGATCCATGGAGTGGAGTGGATCCATGGAGTGGAGTGGATCCATGGAGTGGAGTGGATCCATGGAGTGGAGTGGAGTGGATCCATGGAGTGGAGTGGAGTGGATCCATGGAGTGGAATAGAGTGGAGTGGATCCATGGAGTGGAGTGGAGTGGAACCATGGAGTGGAGTGGAGTGGAGTGGATCCATGGAGTAGAGTGGAGTGGATCCATGAAGTGGAGTGGAGTGGAGTGGATCCATGGAGTAGAGTGGAGTGGATCCATGAAGTGGAATGGATTGGATCCATGGAGTGGAGTGGTGGAGTGGATCCATGGAGTGAAGTGGAGTGGATCCATGGAGTGAAGTGGAGTGGAGTTGATCTGTGGAGTGGAGTGGAGTGGATCCATGGAGTGAAGTGGATCCATGGAGTGGAGTGGAGTGGATTCATGGAGTGGAGTCGAGTGGAGTAGATCCGTGGAGTGGAGTGGAGTGGATCCATGGAGTGAAGTGGAGTGGAGTGGATATGGATGGAGTGGAGTGGAGTGGATCCATGGAGTGGAGTGGATCCGTGGAGTGGATCCATGGACTGGAGTGGATCCATGGTCTGGAGTGGAGTGGATCCATGGAGTGGAGTGGATCCATGGAGTGGATCCATGGAGTGGATCCATGGAGTGGAGTGGAGTGGATCAGTGGAGTGGAGTGGAGTTGATCCATGGAGTTGATCCATGGAGTGGAGTGGATCAATGGAGTGGATCCATGGAGTGGAGTGGATCCGTGGAGTGGAGTGGATCCATGGAGTGGAGTGGATCCATGGAGTGGAGTGGAGTGGTTCCATAGAGTGGCGTGGAATGGATCCATGGAGTGGATCCGTGGAGTGGAGTGGAGTGGGAGTGGAGTGGAGTGGATCCATGGAGTGGAGTGGATCCATTGAGTGGAGTGGAGTGGATCCATAGAGTGGAGTGGAATGGATCCATGGAGTGGAGTGGATCCGTGGAGTGGAGTGGAGTGGAGTGGATCCATGAGTGGAGTGGATGGAGTGGAGTGGATCCATGGAGTGGAGTGGAGGTAGAGTGGATCCATGGAGTGGAGTGGATCCATGAAGTGGAGTGGATCCATGGAGTGGAGTGGAGTGGAGTGGAGTAGATCTATGGAGTGGAGTGGAGTGGAGTGGAGTGGAGTGGAGTGGAGTGGATCCATGGAGTGGAGTGGGGTGGGGTGGGGTGGGGTGGGGTGGGGGGGTGGAGTGGAGTTGGGTATGGGTGGAGTGGAGTGGAGCGGAGTGGAGTGGCGAGCAGTACAGCGCAACGCAGTGTAGTGTAGTGTAGTGTAGTGTAGTGTAGTGTAGTGTAGTGTAGTGTAGTGTAGTGTAGTGTAGTGTAGTGTAGTGTAGTGTAGTGCGGCAACGTTTTGCAGTGTGGTGTGGTATAGTATGGTGTGATGCAGTGTACAACTTGAATATCACAGCCAATTTCTCCCTTCGCAGTTCGGGTTTTTTTCCCTGCAGAGAGAGCAGGATTTTGCCAGGGACAACTCCCCTACTTGCTCTAAGTGCATGCCCCGTAGTGGACCTCGGTTTTATTGTCCCATCTGACAGACTAACACCCAGACCTCCACATGATTTTAAGTGCAGGGGAGGAGGGGAAAGAGTCGATCTCACAGTGAGTCTCATACCACCAACCCGTTATTGCCAATTTTCTCAGGCGAATGGACAATGTTCGGAAATCGGCAAGGGATGTAATCTGTTGGAGTTGGCGTTAATGAAGTGACCCCGCTGTTTCCGTGGGACAGACGTCGCTGGTGGGCACCCTCAAAACAAACCTGGTGTACGAGTACCCAAAGCACACCCAAAGCAATTTTGCCTCAGTCAGTCAGCTTAGCAATTTCGACTACAGAGAGAAAAATGACTGACAGCGGTGTGAAACAGTGCGCCTGTAATACAAGCAGTTGATATTGCGATCGTTATCATGGCACGCGCTTCAAAATCAAAGATCGATTCTTTTGACTCTCTGGATCTTTAGCATGGACTGTGAACTGAGAAAAGACAAGTCTATTTGCATTGGAAAGACTTGCATTATCCTTCGCTATTTTGTTTTTTTACTGGAGCTGGTCTGTTTTGATCCATTGGTCAGCGCAACAGTCAAAGAGAAAAAAATGACATAACATGGGTGTGAGAGGAGCCTGAAATGCAGACATTGTGTCGTTATTATTATTATTATCATTATTATTATCATTATTATTATCATTATCATTCATCATCATCATCATCATCATCATCATTATTCATTATTATTATTATTATTATTATTATTATATATCAGCATTATTATATTATTATTATTATTTTCATCATCATCATTATTATGATTTATTATTATTATTATTATTATGATGAATCGGTTGATTCAAACCTATATGTTTTGGCTTTGATGTGACGTATGTTCACTAAATGACCCATGCACATATTGCGTAACGATCTTGACCCAGGAATTGGAAAGACAGATGTTATCTTCCCCTGATACTAATTTTCCAGAACAGGTCTACCATCCACCAGACCACCCTTCGCTGCCCATGATGATGGTTACAGAGGGATTTGAAACCAGCGGTCTCCCGGAATGCAAAAGAAGGCGTCTAGGCTTCAGTGTAACCTATGGCGGTTTTCATCGTCATTTACAGTTTTGTTGATGAACCTTAAATATGCCGCTTTTGGAGCAAGTGCTTTTCCATAGTATTTGGCAGTTAGCTTGATTTCGGAAATTCCCAAGCAAATGGTTCGTCTGCAGGAATCTTATGAATAAAACATGGCAAGATGACTACAATATGAAATCGAACGAATGAAATAAGCGTGATGGTTACAATATAGGGTCAAAGGAATGAAGTTAGCATGATGGTTACAATATAGAGTCAAAGGAATGAAGGTAGCATGATGGTTACAATATAGGGTCAAAGGAATGAAGGTAGCATGATGGTTACACAATATAGGGTCAAAGGAATGAAGGTAATGATGGTTACAACATAGGGTCAAAGGAATGAAGGTAGCATGATGGTTACAATATAGGGTCAAATGAATGAAGTTAGCATGATGGTTACAATATAGGGTCAAAGGATGATGAAGGTGGCATGATGGTTACAATATAGGGTCAAAGGAATGAAGGGTAGCATGATGGTTACAAAATAGGGTCAAAGGAATGAAGGTGGCATGATGGGTTACAATATAGGGTCAAAGGAATGAAGGTAGCATGATGGTTACAATATAGGGTCAAATGATGAATGAAGTTAGCATGATGGTTACATTAAAGAACGGAATGGGGGAGAAGCAGGCATTGTGACCACAATATAGAGAATGAAATGAATAAGATAGGCAAGATGGCTACAATATAGAATAGACTAAATAAATCAAGCATTATATCTATGTCCGAGACTGAATAAATCAAGCATCATATCTATCTCAGTGGCTGAATAAATCAAGCATTATATATATAAGAGATTGAATAAATCAAGCATTATATCTTTCAGAGACTCGAATGAATTCAGTAGACACAGTTGCTACAATATTGAATCCAGTGAAGAAATAAGAACGGTGGCTAAAATATAGATTGTATGGATCAAATAGACATGATGACTACAATCTTTAGTCGAATGAATCGAATAAGGATGACAGCTGAAACATAGATTGAATGATCCAAATAGTCATGTTGACTACAGTATTGAAACGAATACAGGAAATAAGGATGACGGCTGAAATATATATTGATTGAATCAGATAAACATGATGACTGCAATAATGAATCAAATAAATGAAACAAGGACGACAGAATTTAGAATCCTAGGACCAGTCATGATTATGGTTCAGAAGACTTTTTCACCTGCAGCTTCCCGAAAATAAAATGTGAAGACCTAAAATTAAAAAAAGAAAACCTATTTACATTAATGTAAAGGCTGACACCTGTTGATGATAAACATAAGGTTGCAGCTTTTGAGTCACGTCGTCTTCCATACTCTTAGAATGTCATCTTTTTTTCTCGTCTGTGCCCGCGGGAGCTCCACAGCAAATTGTATGTCTGAACGACGTCCATGAAAAATTCAGAGATGGTAGCTGCACGCATCCTGTGCCTTCTGATGAGGGTCCTTTTAGCGTGGAAACCGAAGTCAGTCTGGCATACCAATGGTCCGGTTTTTTCCCGGGCTGGAAGTCGCAAAGTCCATTAGCTGTTGCTGATGTGTGGCACATTGGATTACGCACTCTTTTTCATTCTATGTGTCTGTGTGCCTGCCTGCCTGCCTGCATGCATGCATGCATGTCTGCCCACCCCCATACAACACACACACACACACACTCTCTCTCTCTCTCTCTCTCTCTCTCTCTCTCTCTCTCTCTCTCTCTCTCTCTCTCTCTCTTCTCTTCTCTTCTCTTCTCTTCCCTTCTCTCTTATTATCGACCGTGGAGGAGACCAGACATGTTTGCTGGGACTACTGAGCTTTCTATCACTTTGACACTGTTCATCTTGTCCTTGAAAACTGGACTTTGACTTTGTTAAGGTTCCTCCCTTCTTCCTTCCTCAGCTAATACATATGTCTACAGAAATAACTCTGTGAAGGAACACTGCTGATTAAACGACACAGCATCACCATCTGAAACCACCTTGATGCCAACAACAGCAGAAACACACCGGAGGAGACTCGTACTATTTTCTCTGGGGCCGTGCTATTTCTCCCGGAAAATGTACACAGAACGCATTAGTTTCAGTTTCAGTTTATCAAGAGGCATCACCGCGTGCGGACTAGTCCATATCCACCACACTACGCATGATTTTAAGCTGATGGATAAATGAATTAACAACTAAGATGAGAGAATTGAAGAAGAGGGTCTCGTGGCTACGACTTAGCGGATGTCTGACCTACGCATTAGCCCAACGCGTTGGTCAGACCTTGAGCGCCTACCTACCATGTTTTTTTTTTTTTTTTAATGTGTGTGTAATGAATATACATGTGTGTATGATGTGTGGTCGTGGCACCATGTGTGTGCGTGGGCGCATGTGTGTGTGTGTGTGTGTGTGTGTGTGTGTGTGTGTGTGTGTGTGTGTGTGTGTGTGTGTGTGTGTGTGTGTGTGCCTGTATGTATGTGCGCGTGTGTGTGTGCATGTGCCGAAGTGCGTGTGCATGTGTGTGTGCGTGTGCAATTAGTGGGTTTGTGTGAACACACGTATCTGCATATATATATCTGTACATATCTGCGTGTGTGTGTGTGTGTGGGGGGGGGGGGGGGGGGGGGGGGGGGCATGTGCGTGTGTGTGTGCATTTATGCGTTCATGTGTATGCGTGTATGTGCACACGTGTGTGGATGTGGACGTGCACATGCATGCATCTATATATGTGTGTGAGTAGGAGCGAGCGAACGTACGCGCACACACGTTTGTATATGTGTGTGTGTGTGTGTGTGTGTGTGTGTGTGTGTGTGTGTGTGTGTGTGTGTGTGTGTGTGTGTGTGTGTGTGTGTGTGTGTGTGTGTGTTTGCATGTGCAGAACGCATTAGTAGACGATGTGTGCAGCCATGTTCACAGAAAATGTCAACAGAACGCATTAGAAGACGATGTATGAAACCCATGTTCACAGAAAATGTCAACAGAACGCATTAGAAGACGATGTATGCAACCATGTTCACAGAAAATGTCAACAGAACGCATTAGAAGACGATGTGTGCAGCCATGTTCACAGAAAATGTCAACAGAACGCATTAGAAGACGATGCATGCAACCATGTTCACAGAAAATGTCAACAGAACGCATTAGAAGACGATGTATGCAACCATGTTCACAGAAAATGTCAACAGAACGCATTAGAAAACGATGTGCGCAGCCATGTTCACAGAAATAGAAGCTATAAAGTTGTTGTACTGGTGTGATTGTGGCTGCACTGCACTGGCTGTTTCAGTGGCTTTTATTACAACGCGGAGATGTGGAGACGAACCCTGGACCCACAGACTACAACAAACAAACGTAGCTACATCAATTCTAATGATTGCCTCTCCTACTTCATACAGCCAGTGTACATTTCGTTGGACTACCATCACTGGAACGTCATGAACTTTCTGCGAACCTATGTCGACAACCTGTGCCCCCTAAAATGGACAAGTTCAGTAAACTGGAATATGCTTTTGACTGACTGGCATCAGACCTACCCATTCCTCAAAGCTACCCATTCCTCAAAGCTACCCATTCCTCAAAGCTGGATACAGCAGAACAACAAAGACTGAACAAGTTCAAATGCCACCAAAGCTAAATTGGAGAGCGACTGGACTTGTTCGATCCGAACTGGAAGTAAATCTTAAATAGATGTTAGCGAACCGCCCAGAGAAACGTGGACAAACGAGTCACAAGACAAAACACAACGCGTTTCGACCTCTTAGGTCTTCTTCAGGTGAGACACAAACGAATAAAATCACGAAAATTCACTTAGCTTTGATCGTTTCAGAGTTCAGCGCAAGGAAAAGGGCGTTGAATGGGCAAGTTCAGTGAACAGGAATATGCTTTTTGACTGACTGACATCAGACCTACTCATGTGGCCTTTTTCCTTGCGGAAGTGTTGACATTAGCAGATGACGGTCTGATCTACAAAACATCAAAGAATGCTCAAGAAAGAACGAAAGCATTTCCCAGCAACGTTGAACAACATTGCTCAGTGGTGTCAAGAAACTGGATCGTCCATCAACCCTACAAAAGCCCAGACATTAGTCTGCACTCTCAACAACAAGTCATGAGGACAAGTACCCTCAACAGTTTCTTTCAATGGAATACCAATTGAATCAACTAACACCTTCGCTATTTGGGTGTAGGCTGTGACAGAATGCTAACCTTTAGAAAGCGTGAGAGAGAGAGAGAGAGAGAGAGAGAGAGAGAGAGAGAGAGAGAGAGAGAGAGAGAGAGAGAGAGAGAGAGAGAGAGAGAGAGTTTTTAACGGGAGAGAAAAGGATATGCACAAGAACAGGTTTGTTGTTGTTGCTGTTTCGCATCTTGCCCTCAGTGGGAAGGGGATCATCTAAAGTGAAAGATCGCAAAAGTAAATGAGCAAACTAACAATGCAGCAAATACTAAATTACGACACATATGGACGTACACATAGTATCCTGATAAGCACTTAAGAAGTACAAACCTACATAAACTGGGTGAAAAGAAAACGAGATCAGATGATGGAAGGACGGGGATAAGGGTGAAGAGGGAGGACGAAAAGTAAGGAACGGAAGGGGTAAGAGGAAAGAGATCAATTCAACGTACAATACGGCAGTACAAATTAAATGTAGTATATAAGCCAT
>JADBJO010001056.1:220000-250000 GCA_016801955.1 Conus betulinus | reverse complement strand
CTTCGCCAGCCATTTCTACATTGAGGCTAGTATCTGCAACTTTCGGTTAGCCCCCCCCCCCCCCCCCCCCCCCCCCCCACCCACACACACACACACACACACACACCCTCCTTCCCCCCTCTCCCCATATAAGATTCACGTGTTGACCAAGTGAGTCTCGTGTAACACAGCAGTTTCGGTGGTCTTTCTGGGTGTCGTTCTGTTAGAATGTGTGTGTGTGTGTGTGTTCGTGCGTGCGTGTGTGTGTGCGTGATAATCTCTAACGCTGGTGTTTGTCGGCATGAACGTTGTTGAACTTGGCACAAAGATAAACATTCTTAAAACCTTTCCAGTCATGAAACCCGCCAGACTGACACCAGATCATGAAGGACGTGAATCCGATTCAAGCAATTATGTCAACATTACAAGGTAATCATTTCCTCAGAAATTAATCACATGCAGTTATTGCTTTATATATGCTGATGGAAAATTATGTTAAATGGTAGCATATGCGGAAACTGTAACAAATATCAGTTTATTCTAGGTTTAATTAAGATTAGGCCATTCCTTATCTCCTACCAACCAGAAGTGCAGATAGGAAAAAAAAAGGTATTTGTACTAAACATGGAACTAGAATCGAAGAGAGAGAGAGAGAGACAGACAGACAGACAGAGACAGAGAGAGAGAGAGTAAAACATCCTGCATGCATGTTACGTGAAAATACTACGTCACGTTCACCATGCCCGTGGTACCTCTCACTGATGATGCCCTTTTTGAATCTGAAAGCGACCAGCTAGGCCTAGTGAAAAAAACGAGGGAAAGAAAGAAAGGGAACGGAGACCCTTGTTATCGGCCAGAAATAGATCTCCGGGATGAACTTTTCACCTCGAGAGGTGCACATGTGGCCATTGTGTAATTGGCCAAGGGAACACCAGTAATCAATGTCAGCGCATTCCACAGCGCTGCTGTTGGAGCAGAATAAAGATAGTCGACGAGGTGTGAGGATGTGTGTGTGTGTGTGTGAGAGAGAGAGAGAGAGACAGAGAGAGAGAGCTTGAGTAGAGGGAGGGTTGGGACGGGTATGTGGACGAGTGGAATGAATTAGATGGGAGGTGGGGAATGATTGAAGGACAGATATATAAGGCGCGGAGAAAAATGGTGGCTTTGTCTCCGAAGTGAGCACAAGCTGTCGTTTGCTATAATACTAGTGCTGACTGTCACGTCCATTTCATGTGTCAGTTGTCATTGTTGGAACTTACCAACATGCTGCCTCTCCTTCCCCGTGCTTCCCACTCCTTTCATCCCGCTGTGACGTAATATTCACCACTCGTGAGACAAATAAATAGCCTGTGTTGTGTGTGTGTGTGTGTGTGTGTGTGTTCTTTTCAGATTTAGTTCAATGTCGTCAAGTCTTTCCTTGTGTGTGATTTTGTGTGTGTATGTGCGTGTGTGTGTGTGTGTGTGTGTGTGTGTGTGTGTGTGTGTGTGTGTGTGTGTGTTTTCAACCAAATTGAGTGTTGTTTTCTGTGTGTCTGTCTGTCCGTCTGTCTGTGTTTCCGTCCAAATGATTACTCAAGAATGATTGGTGGGCCCTTATTACACTGGACGGGTTTCCTTGTCGGTTTAGTATTAACAAGGTACCCATGTGGAGGTCTATAGGTCCAGTATTAACAAGGTATCCCATGTGGAGGTCTGTAGGTCCGGAATTAACCAGGGATCCCATGTGGAGGTCTGTAGGTCCAGTATTAACAAGGTATCCCATGTGGAGGTCTGTAGGTCCAGTATTAACAAGGTAACCCATGTGGAGGTCTGTAGGTCCAGTATTGACAAGGGATCCCATGTGGAGGTCTGTAGGTCCTGTTTTTACAATGGATCCCATGTGGAGGTCTGTAGGTCCAGTATTAATAAGGGATTCCATGTTGAGGTCTGTAGGTCTGGTATTGACAAGGGATCCCATGTGGATGTGTGTAGGTCCAGTATTGACAAGGGAACCCGTGTGGAGGTCTGTAGGTCCAGTATTGACAAGGGATCCCATGTGGAGGGCGATAGGTCCAGTATTGACAAGGGATCCCATGTGGAGGTTTGTAGGCCAGTATTGACAAGGGATCCCATGTGGAGGTCTGTAGGTCCAGTATTAACAAGGGATCCCATGTGCAGGTCTGTAGGTCCAGTATTGACAAGGGATCCAGTGTTGAGGTCTGTAAGTCCAGTATTGACAAGGGATCCAGTGTTGAGGTCTGTAGGTCCAGTATTGACAAGGGATCCAGTGTTGAGGTCTGTAGGTCCAGTATTAACAAGGGATCCCATGTGGAGGTCTGTAGGTCCAGTATTGACAAGGGATCCATGTGTAGGTCTGTAGGTCCAGTATTGACAAGGGATCCCATGTGGAGGTCTGTAGGTCCAGTATTAACAAGGGATCCCATGTGGAGGTCTGTAGGTCCAGTATTGACAAGAGATCCAGTGTTGAGGTCTGTAAGTCCAGTATTGACAAGGGATCCAGTGTTGAGGTCTGTAGGTCCAGTATTGACAAGGGATCCAGTGTTGAGGTCTGTAGGTCCAGTATTAACAAGGGATCCCATGTGGAGGTCTGTAGGTCCAGTATTGACAAGGATCCTATGTGTAGGTCTGTAGGTCCAGTATTAAAAAGGAATCCCATGTGGAGGTCTGTAGGTCCAGTATTAACAAGGGATCTCATGTTGAGGTCTGTAGGTCCAGTATTGACAAGGGGTTCTCTCTCTCTCTCTCTCTCTCTCTCTCTCTCTCTCTCTCTCTCTCTCTCTCTCTCCCTTTTATTTCAGGTGGAGCCTCCATCCTATTTTTTCCTACTCTCATTCACTCTTTGTTCCTCTCTGTAAGGACTCATCCAGACATCCAGACCATGCCTATCTGTGTGTCCCATTATCGATGGACATTCGCATGCCCTTTTTTCATGTTTTTATATTTGATACAAACTGTCTGGGTTTATTTGTGATTTAATGTGTGATGTGTTGACACTATCATCTCTGTGATATTCCATGCATTCAAGAAAAGCAAACCGATGGCAAGCAACTTGCAAAGACTACAGTTCTAAAATCGTGAAATACACTAGTATGTGCTAGTGAGTAAGAATTGAGTGTGTGCGTGTAAATACGCGCGCTTGCGCATGCACATGTGTATGTGTGTGTGTGTGTGTGTGTGTGTGTGTGTGTGTGTGTGTGTGTGTGTGTGTGTGTGAGATAGAAAGAAAATTAACCAGGATCCCATGTGGAGGTGTATAGGTCCGATATTACCAGTGATCCCGTGCGGAGGTGTGTAGATCTGATATTTCATGTAGAGGTCTGAAGATCCGGTATTAACCAGGGTTCCCATTTGGAGGTCTGTGTGTCAAGTATTAACAACGGATCCTTATATGGAGGTCTGTAGGTTCGGTATGAGCAAGGGATCCCATGTGGAAGTCTGTATGTCCAGTATTAACAAGGGATCCCTATATGGAGTCTGTAGGTCCGGTATTAACAAGAAATCTCATGTGGAAGTCTGTCGGTCCGTTGAGGGATCCCATATCGTGGTCTGTATGTCAAGTATTAACAAGGGATCCATTATGGAGGTATCTAGATCCAGTATTAACAAGAGATCCTATGTGGAGGTCTGTATGTTTGGTATTAACAAAGGATCCCATATGGAGATCTGTCGGTCCAGTACTAACAAGGGATCCCATATGGAGATCTAGGGTCCAGTATTAAAGGACCCCATGTAGAGGTGTCTAGGCCTGGTATTAACAAAGGATCCCTTATGCAGGTCTGTAGGTCCAGTTTTAACAAGGGATCCCATATGCAGGTCTGTAGGTCTAGTATTAACAAAGGATCCCATATGCAGGTCTGTAGGTCCAGCATTAACAAGGAATCCCATATGCAGGTCTGTGGTCCAGTATTACAGATCCGATGTAGAGATGTGTAAGTTCAGTATTAACAAGGATTACCATGTGGAGGTCTGTAGGTCCAGTATTAACAGGGATCCAGTATTAACAAGGGATCCCATTTAGTGGTCTGTAGGTTCGGTATCAAGGGATCCCTTATGAAGATCTGTAGGTCCAGTATTAACAATGATCCCATGTGGAGGTCTGTAGGTCTGGTATTAACAAGGGATCCCATATGGAGGTCTGTAGGTCTCTGCTAGCAAAAGATCTAATGTGGTCACAGATCCCATGAACTCTGTAGGTCCAGTATTAATAAGGGATCCCATGTGGAAGTCTGTAGGTCTGGTAGTAACAAAGGATCCCGTGTGGGGTCTGTAGGTCCTCTGCTAAAAGGGGATCCCATGTCATGTGGAGGTCTGTAGGTCCGTATTAACAAGATATCCCATGTGGAGGATCCCATGTTAGGTCCGGTCCATTATGAAAAGATCCCATGTTGAGATCTGTAGTCCAGTAGGGATTCCAGTTGAGGTGAACAATGAACAAGATCCCATGTTGAGATCTGTAGGTCCAGTATTATCAAGGGATCCCATGTTGAGGTCTGTAGGTCCAGTATGAACAAGAGATCCCATGTTGAGGTCTGTAGGTCCAGTATGAACAAGGGATCCCATGTTGAGATCTGTAGGTAGGTATTAACAAGAGATATTTGATCAGGTCCAGTATTATCAAGGGATCCCATGTGGAGGTCTGTAGGTCCAGTATGAACAAGGGATCCCATGTGGAGGTCTGTAGGTCCAGTATTAACAAGGGATCCTATGTGGAGGTCTGTAGGTCCTCTACTTACTAGGGATCTCACGTGGTCTGTAGGTCCTCTGCTGTCAAGAGATTCCATGAAGTCACTGATCCCATGAAGTCTTTAGGTCAAGTATTAAGGGTTCCAGTGTAGAGGTTTGTAGGTCCGATATTAACAAAAGGACCCCATGTGGAGGTCTGTAGGTCCAGTATTAACAAGGGATCCCATGTGAAGGTCGGTAGGTCCTCTACTAACAAGGGACGTCATATGGTCAGTAGGTCCTCTGCTATCAAGGGATCACATGTGGAGGTCTGTAGGTCCTTTTATTGACAAGGGATCCCATGAGGAGGTCTATAGGTCCGGTATTAACAAGGGATCCCATGTGGAGGTCCTCTGTTAACAAAGGATCCCATGAGGTCACAGATCCCATAAGGTCTGTAGGTCCAGTAGTATGGGATCCCATTTAGAGGTATGCAGGTCCGGTATTAACAAGGGATCCCATTTAGAGTTCTGTAGGTCCGGTATTAACAAGGGATCTCATGTGGAGGTCTGTAAATCCAGCATTAACAAGGGATCCCATGTGGAGGTCTGTAGGTCCGGTATTAACAAGGGATCCCATTTGGAGGTCTGTAGACTCTCTGCTAACAATAGATCCCATGAAGTCACAGATCCCATGAGGTCTGTAGGTCCAGCGGTATGCGAACCCATGCAGAGGTCTGTAGGTCCAGTATTAACAAGGGATCCCATTGGAGGTTTGTAGGTCCAGTATTAACAAGGGATCCAATGTTGAGGTCTGTAGGTCCGGTATAACATGGGATCCCATGTGGAGGTCTGTAGGTTCTCTGCTAACAAGGGATCCCATGAGGTCACAGATCCCGTAAGGTTTGTAGGTTCAGTAGTTTGGGATCCCATGTGGAGGTCTGTAGGTCCAGTATTTACAAGGGATCCCATGTGAAGATCTGTAGGTCCAGTATTAACAAGGGGGATACCATGTGGAGGTGTGCAGGTCCTGTTTTAACAAGGGTTCCCATGTGAAGGTCTGTAGGTCCAGTATTAACAAGGGATACCATGTGGAGGTGTGCAGGTCCTGTTTTAACAAGGATCCTATGTGGAAGTCTGTAGGTCCGGCATGAACAGGAAACTCTATGTGGAGAGTTTTTTCTTCGGGGTTTTTTTTTTGTTTTTTTTTTTTATTTAAAGCTGACGACGTGCCCAAGGACAAATCCCCCAGAAACAAAACGAAACAAAACATACCTCGCCGAAATATACAGGGAAGGAAATAATGCCGAAAGTGGGAAGTAATTCATGTCTAATGAGGGGAGAGTTGCTCCCTGTTCGTGGAATATTTTCCTTTTAAATGGTCGGGGGATTGGAGTGGGGGAGGAGGTCGGTGGCGGGGAGAGACTGGTGTGGGAAGAGGAGAGGGGCAGGATGAGCGAGTACGGTTTACACGATGAGTTCGATAATGCCGTGGTACATCCTTCTTTAGTTGAAGCCAGTGATTTCATAAACATCATACTTTCAATGTTCTTTCTTTTTCTCTCTCTCTCTCTTTCCCTTTTTTTTTTTTAACAGGGCATGAATCGTTCGGAAACATACAGATTCTAGCTCTCAGTCCCTTCTGATGAACAAAAAGAGAAATTTACCCAGCTGTTCGTTGACTGTATTGAGCGCGCGGGTATTGGTATAAAAGAAAGTTTCTTGTACATTACAACTTTTGTTTGTTTTGTTTTGGGGGGTAGAGAGAAAAAAAGCGGGGTAGAGGGACAGGAAAACTATGAAGTGCTGAGCATCCTCTCAGGAACGTTCTAAGATGGGTATAACTGCTTATTCAAACAATTGATCGAAGGGGGGGGGGGAGGGACACAGGGATGTTGGTTCTGAACTTTCTGAACTACATAGCTCCGAAGAGCCTCCCACCTTTCCACAATACTACTGTACTAGTATGTGGTTAGACAGGCACCAGTTCATCCCTCTGCCCCTCCCCCCCCCCCCCCTCTCCACTCCACCCTTCACCCTACCTCTCTCTCTCTCTCTCTCTCTCTCTCTCTCTCTCTCTCTCTCTCTCTCTCTCTCTCTCTCTCTCTGACTAAATGATTTACAGGGCCAGATCACTTGTGGTAGATGTCGACATAAAAAAAAAAAAAAAAAAACATCGATCTCAAGAACAGCAACCAAATAATGATAATAATAATAGTAATAATAATAATAGTGATGATCATGATGGTGATGATCATGATGATCATGATCATGATGATCATTATGATGATGATTATGAGAAGAAGAAGAAGAAGAAGAAGAAGAACAACAACAACAACAACACAACAACATAATCATCATCATCATCATCGCAATACCCATCTGGACCCAGCGTGTTAGCGGTCTCTGACACCGAGCGACAACGATGAAGACAAACGGGGAGTCTGCAGGGCCAGATGCTGCCGATGCGGTGGTGCAGGTCCGGTTACCATGGTCCGACTGACGGCTCTGTCAGATGTCACATTACAGATACGGTGTCCCTGTGGACATGCGCCGGCGCAAATACCGCATCGTAATTATGTCTTCATCGGTGACAGAGAGAACATGATATACGCCACATGGCGAGAGCGGGAATTAACATAGCGTACTATTTTTCTAATGGGAACAGCTGGCAATAATGTCCTATAATTATATTCATGTCAGTGTGCTGGAACTGGCATTGATATATGCTCTTATCGAAGAGAGCGGATATCAACGTCACATGGTATGTCCCTATGAGAAAGAGAGCTGGTATTAATGTCGTGTGTGTCCTATCGGTGAAAGAGCTGGCGTTGGTGTATGTGCTTATCAGGTGAACTGACGATACTGTCAGTCAAATGTCCCTATCACAGGGGGGTGGAAGTGACGTGATCAGTTCCTGTGACCGGTGGCAGGAATCACAGGAGACACTATCTTTGTCCTGTCCTCATGAAAAGAGCTGAAGAACGGGCTATGCTAAGGTTGTGTCCGCCTAGGTGTATGTTAGAGTGAACACTATATCATCGTCAGCACAGCAGGAGAGCTGGGATTTTCTACAAGTTGATTGATGCACGCCACACGTCCGAGTTATGCGCCACTCCTTCACACGGGCCGTCTCTCTCTCTCTCTCTCTCTCTCTCTCTCTCTCTCTCTCTCTCTCTCTCTCTCTCTCTCTCTCTCTCTCTCTCTTCCTTTTTTGGTCCTCCAGCCTCATTTTTTTCCACATTTATGTTCTACTAACGATGTATATTCATATGTGAAGTATGATACTACGGCGTTTGATACAGAGCGTCTGGGTGTATTAATGTGCTAATATTTGATATACTGACACTTTCCTTCGTTTATAAGAAAATAAAAAGAAAGAAAGAAGAGAAAGGAAAAACAGAAGAATTCGTGACTAGTGAACGCTACCGAAATGAAGATTTAAACCCACAGTCGTACAGTTGATGATGCTTAATAAGATGCAAGCCTAGATGTGTCCGAATTGAATATATTGAATGTGAGAGTTCCCCCTCCCCCTCTCTGCCCCCTCCCTTTTCTCCTTCATCAACTCTTATTCACTATGCAAATCTGTATATTCTACTACTGATGGACATTTTCATGTGAACTTCAATGTTTGCGTTTGAAACAGAGTGTCTGGATTCATAAATGTGTTACTCTTTGGTGTGTGGGTGTTTTCATTATGTTTATGGAAATAGAGAGAAAAAAAAAAGGAAAAGAGAAGGAAAGAAAGAGGAAGTTATAACATTTGAACTCTACAGAAATGAAGATCTAAACACACGATAGTGTAGCAAATGTGCCCCTTAAACAGCACGCATAAATGTGTCCAGATTGAACATACTTCAGGGTTTAAGTTTACCCTCATCCCAGACGTTCCCTCCCATAAGTCTGAACACTCCCTAAAAGCCCTCCTTAAAACGAAAAGTGAAAAGAAAAAGATACACACACGGATGACAGAAGGAATGAACGAACGATGGAGGGAGGAATGAAAAGGTATAGTTTAAGATGATTCAAGTTGTCCCACCAACCTGCACATTTCCCAGTGATGCTATCGTTACAGGTACAAAAAGATAGAAAAAAATACTTGAGGATAGCACGGAACAATACAAGAGCTTGCGTGCGTGCGTGCGTGCAACATGGACTGTTACTAATTTGCATTTTGCCGATGTCATCGACGGCCTCCCAGGAGCCACTGGCTGGTATAGTGCACCGCCACAGGATTTACTTCTACACCTGTGGCACAGCCAGATCAGTTCCAAGAAAACCAAACGTTTCTCCAGCAACTTGAATGGCATCAATATGTCCATCGGAGTAAACAATTAGAAGCTCAAAATCAAACCTAACTATGTGTTGTCGTAACACATGAGGGGTCCAGGATTGCACAACCACGGCGGCGCTTGTGAGACATCAGGTCCTTTGGAAGAACAAGAAAACTGCGATCGGTTCATAGATCAAACTGATGCGCCCACCTGGTCATGTGAATGATCTGTGTGCCCGTGAAACGTAGACCTTCACTGCTGACAATAACAGAAGAACACAGGCTAATGAGATGAGATGCTACTGAAAGCTCCCCTACCTGCCCCACAAAGACCACAACACCAACGATGAAGTGAGAAACGAGGGTAAGTGCAAGCCACCTGGGTCAATGAACACCTCACAGCCACAACGAATGAGCCTCAGCTGAACTGGTATGGGCACGTCTCACGACCACCAGGGCTTGCCCTGACAATCCTGCAATTCACAGAGCGAGGAGGGAGAAAACGAGGCAGACAGAGAGGTACAGGAAGACAACATCCTGTGGTGAACGGGCTTTGGACTGAGTAATGCCCTGAGAACGACGGGAGACAGGTGGAAATGAAGAAAGCTGGTTGTCAGATCATCTGTGGCGTCCCCACAGTCGGCCAGACGACGGAAATAATGGTGACGACGATAATGATGATGACGGCGACGACGATGTCGATGGTGATGACGATGGCGCCGGTGATGATGATGATGGACCAGAAAATGGACTGAACTATCGGAATCAGGCGCATAATGTCTACCACGTCCACTAGATATAGCGCCATACAGCCATACGAAGCTTCTCTCGTATTGATCGTCGTGCACAATGACTTAATCGACATTTGCGTTTAGATTTAGTAATGTGCTAAAAAGTGTGCACCAAGAAAGAAAGAAGGGAGGAAAAACAGAACCAATAGAACGCAGAAAGGAGCCAGTGAACAAGCCAGCACATTCCATAGATTAGTGCAAGCAGTGTGACTTAGTGTTCTGTCTAACCCGCTGCGCAGGACGGGGGGTAAACATCCAACTGTCGGAAAAGGTCAGGTCTGCCGCCCATCACCACTGTGCCACTTGCTGAGCTCAGAAGAAATAACAGAAGGCATGCCGGTCTAACTTGCTGTGGCAGCAGCGAGCGGCGGTTAACTTCGTTCAGAAGAGATGGAAGGAACGGGGTGAGGCGGGAGTGGGGAAGGGGGAGGGTTCAGCAAATTTCGAACGATTTAATGAGTCTTCTTCTTCTTCTTCTTCTTCTCTCTCTCTCTCTCTCTCTCTCTCTCTCTCTCTCTCTCTCTCTCTCTCTCTCTCTCTGAGGTCAACATTACTATACTGTAGGATTGTTGTTGAAAATGAACTGATGTGTCGACTCTGTAAAGGAGCAAGAGAAGATGAAATACATTTTTGTTTTGCTGTCCTGCTCTGAACGATCTAAGAACAAAATATATTCAACCCAAATATCACAGCAAACCGTGTAATTTCAGGCTAATTCTCTTGCTGTCAACAAGGAATGAGAATACACTTTGGAACTGAGCCATGTATATTTACGAAGCAAATAAGAGAATTCGGACAGTAATGGCTTAATTTACCCTGCTTTTTGTAACATATCTACATTTTTTCATGACTTCATTGTGTTACGTATTAGGAATGTTGTATGATGCATGTATGAATACCCCTTCAGTATGGGGCTGTGGCCTTAAAATGAATAAAACATTCGTATTTGCATTCGCATTCTGAGGTCAAGGTCGACAACGAAACATGGCGCGGCTGATTTTTTGGCTGCTCTTCATCTGAGTGCTGAAATATCAGTAGTTTGTGCTTTTTCTCTTGTACTTTTTTTTTTTTTTTTTTTTTTTTACTTGAACATTCAGTGTGAAAATGATCAACACAGGACAGTGGAGATTCACATTGGACCTTTTCGTTCTTCATGTGTGGGGAAATTCTTGTCACAGGTGAGAAGGAACGACAGTGTGTACGCACGTGCAAGGTGCTACGCCGCCGTGCGTGTCAGCGATGTGTTGTCTACCTGCACCTGCCCGCCCGGTTCTTACTTGGCTGGCTTGTTGTGCCGAACAGGCTATTGCTACTGCCCTGTGTTCACCCTTTCTTTTTTCGGACAACTCTGTTCAACATCTACAATCTGTGAGTGGAACATTGACTGGAAATGTTACCTGCAAAATTCTTTCTCTACCCCCCAAAGTGAAATGGCTCTGTCGACTGCCATTGACCCACAGTGGATGTCATTCTTTCCCACCCTGTGCTTTGCTGTGTTTGTATGCACATTGCAACGATTTAGACTGAGCGGCAATATGGAAGAAAAACCCCAGGCCTTCATCTGATCAAGTAGAGAACAACAGTGCTTCATCTGAAAATCAAGAAAATGCAATGACGAATCTAGATGTACGGGAGAACATTAAACAGTTGGAGATCATCATTTGAATCAGAAACTTGATAGCATTCTGGCTAGCTATAATGCAGTCTCAAGCTGAAGCCCTAGAACGGCAAGAAGATGTACTACAACGTTTAAGACATGATCAAGAAACCATGAAGAATTCTGTCGCTAATTTGTGTCGTGACGTGGGTGGCATCAAACAGGGTGTACAGAAAAGATTTGAGAAAATTACGTCAATATCTACACAACTGGATTACCTGTCAAAAACAGTACCTGATCTAAAGACAGGTTGACCGTCTTGGAGGGTTCTCACGCGGAAAACAACATTAAGTTTTTCGCCATTCCAGAGGCTGTGGCAGGAGGGGAAGAGGACTGTGCTGAAGCTGTGAAGAATGAGCTCGGTACCCACATCCCAATTAGAAGCTGGAGCGAAGACGTCATGGAACGGGCACACCGCCTTGGCAGGCCCAGTGCCCACACCCCTACCCCTTGCCCCATCATTGCCCAGTGCCCACACCTGTACCCCTTGCCCCATCATTGCCAAGTCCCAGAGATGGGGCGACGCCATGCGGCTGATGAAGGACCGGCCAGCACGGCAGGATGTGGAGCGTGACGGGATGAGGGTAGCGCAGGACCTGACCAGGAGGCAGGCAGCTGAGCTGAGGGAGCTGCGCGAGGAGAGGAAGATGGGTTACTTCGTCAACGGGAGACTGCACGTCAGGGACCAGCGAGGGGCTCCACCCACAGGCAGCCATCGTGCTTATCCATCCAACAGACATACTGGACCCTCCCTGGGGGATCAGCGTGCTGGACCCTCCCTGGGGGATCGGCGTGCTGGACCCTCCATGGGGGATCGGCGTGCTTGACCCTCCATGGGAGATCAGCGTGCTGGACCCTCCCTGGGAGATCAGCGTGCTTGACCCTCCATGGGAGATGAGTGTGCTGGACTCTCCCTGGGAGATCAGCGTGCTGGACCCTCCATGGGAGATCAGCGTGCTGGACCCTCCATGGGAGATCAGCGTGCTGGACCCTCCCTGGGAGATCGGCGTGTGCTGGACCCTCCATGGGAGATCAGCGTGCTGGACCCTCCCTGGGGGATTGGCATGCTGGACCCTCCCTGGGGGATCGGCGTGCTGGACCCTCCATGGGAGATCAGCGTGCTGGACCCTCCATGGGAGATCGGCGTGCTGGACCCTCCATGGGAGATCAGCGTGCTGGACCCTCCCTGGGGGATCGGCGTGCTGGACTTTCCCTGGGAGATCAGCGTGCTGGACCCTCCATGGGAGATCAGCGTGCTGGACCCTCCATGGGAGATCGGCGTGCTGGACCCTCCCTGGGGGATCTGCGTGCTAGACCCTCCATGGGAGATCGGCGTGCTGGACCCTCCATGGGAGATCGGCGTGCTGGACCCTCCATGGGGGATCTGCGTGCTAGACCCTCCATGGGAGATCGGCGTGCTAGACCCTCCATGGGAGATCTGCGTGCTGGACCCTCCCTGGGGGATCGGCATGCTGGACCCTCCCTGGGGGATCTGCGTGCTAGACCCTCCATGGGAGATCGGCGTGCTGGACCCTCCATGGGAGATCGGCGTGCTGGACCCTCCCTGGGAGATCAGCGTGCAGGACCCTCCCTGGGAGATCGGCGTGCTGGACCCTCTCTGGGAGATCGGCGTGCTGGATCCTTCCTGGGAGATCGGAAAGCTGGACCCTCCCTGAGAGACAGGCATGCCTCACCTCCTGGGACAGCTGATCACCTGTCGAAAACGAACAGTCCTGTCGCCGAAATGCGGGAAAACCCGAGTGTGTTGACAGACGACAACAGCACGCGAACACACTCTGACCCTATTCAGGACAGCCAACCAGAGACGATGAAACAGAGAGCAGCGAAAATTCCGTGCATGCACTGAACAGCTTGCGACCCAGAACCAGGTCAGCCACCCGCCAAGCTAATTTGAATGCCCTGGGCTGGGCAGGCAGGCGGAACGGCGCCTGTGGAGAGAGGGAATGTGGAGTGGGGGAACGTGTAATGAGGGAACGTGTTGAGGGAGGGAGTGATGTGAGGGAACGTGGTATGAGAGAACTTGGTGAGGAAGGGAGTGGTGAGGGGGAATATAGTGAGGGAGGAGCTGTGCGCGAATAGGCGGGGGGGAGGGGGGGGGGGGGTAGGCCGAGACCTGCAGTATGAATGCGGGACACATACGCAGGACATTCCTACGCATGCACGTGTTAACAAACCAGGCACTGGGGTAGTCTCCAACAATCACGATTGAGTGGCCTCAAGAAATGAGTTTTCTGTTACTTGGAATCTAAATGGTTTACTTTCAAAACTAACAGATCCCGATTTTGTTAATTATATCACTTCTTTTGACATTTGTTTTCTTTGCGAAACAACTACTATGCCCTCTTTTGATTTCAGTATTTATATTAGTGAGTTTGTTGTTTTACACTCACCAGCAGTGAAATGATCCAGAAGTGGCCATTGGTCTGGTGGGACTGTCATATCCTGATAGCAAAAACATGTCAGAATATGTTTCTGCATTGGACACAAAATGTGATAACATTTTGAGTTGCAAGATATCGAAAGAACTATTTGATTGTTCGGCAATTGTGGAATAGACGTTCTTTTCATTGGTATCTATAATCATCCAATTAAACGCCCATATCATGATGGTAAAGATTATGACTGTACTTTGCAAAAATCACTTTGTTACTGGTGAAGATCTGTTTTACCTGCTTGGGTGTGATCTGAACTCTTGAACTGGTGACAGGTTTTTAGTTTTTAGAACTGATGATGATTTTGCGGAAACATTAGACACTACATTTGAAAGCAAGTCTAAAGATAGTGTCGTGAATAATTTTGGTAAATTTATAATCCAGTTATGTTGTATGCTTCAGTTAACACCTTTAAATATTGTTGTTTTTTTTTAATGGAGATAGAAATGGAAACTTGACTTTTTATCAGATAGGGGAAACAGTATCATTGATTTCCTTTTGTCGTCTGATTTTGTACAGTATGTAAATGTATGTCAGTCTCAAATCGCACTGAGTTACAGCACTTGCCCATCCAATTGATTTTTGGAAACGTAAGCTTAATCAACCCCGATGGTAAATCAAACGAAAATGAAGAAAAACAAAGCGTACATAAACTAGAATCGGGTCCAGAAAAAACTCAGATGAATTTAGATTGTTTGACCTCAGATGTAGGAAAGAAGCAATGGATGACGCAATGAACGATATTGAGGTCAGCTCTGAGTCAGTATGCATCGCTGCTGTTAAAAGCGGATCAGTACATGCGCCGCACGGTTTTCTGTCGGGGGCCGTGCGCAGGGCACAAACAGGTGGTATGACCTGGATTGTAGGAAATTGAAACGACAGGTATGTCGTTTTTTGAAACAGTACACACAGACGGAGGGAAAACAGGATGAACACGTTTTTGTAACTGAACGATCTTTACATCAATCTAAACAAGATGAAAAAAGAGACTTCTGTTATCAGTCGATTCGTAATTCATTAATACAAATAAAGACGACAGCTCAAAATTTTGGTCGAGGATTAAACGAGCAAGACCACAAATCCAAAAACGCGCTCATATCGACATGCAGCGATGGAAAGATAATTTTTCTAAAGGTTTTAGGACAACGTACAGAAATGTTAGGTGAAGATTACATGTTCACAGGTGCCGAAGAGCAAAAAACCCAATTGGTATTGCTGAATCAGATGAAGAAATAACCAGCGTTGATGGTATTCTTGCAATTCATAAACTTAAAATTGGAAAAGTTGCAGGCCTAGATGAAATACCTGGTGAATTTGTCAAAGCAGCTGAAAATATGTTGCATGTTTCCTTATTACTTATTATTATTTCCGGGGGGCCGGAATAGCTCAGTTGGTAGAGCGCCGGACTCGTAATCCAAGGGTTGCGGGTTCGAATCTCCTCCGCCGGGTCTTTTCGGTACAGGGGGATTTTTCCCTCGGAGTTTACATTAGTTCTGACTCCATTCCCCATACAGTCCTTCGAATGAGACTATAAACCGAGGTTCCGTGTGTGAACGCACGCATAACATCTTGCACACACGTAAAATCCCATCACCAACTTTCGGAAGAGAAGACCAGTTTGGCCGTTGGTATGGATGACACATTACACATAGCATGCACCCTGCGTGAGAAATTGAAAGAATGAAGAAAGAAGTTAGGAAATCGAGTGAACGATATTGAACGATATTGACTGGATGACACGGGAAACGACTGAATGAAGCGCCAGCTGGCAACTCTTCAGTCAGCACTACCCAGGTAGGCAGCCCGTTGTGTAAACGAGTGTGGATTGTAAAGCGCTTAGAGCTTGGTCTCCAGCCGAGAATAGGCGCTATATAAGTATTCATTATAATTATTATTATTATTATTAAGCTGGTCAACAAGCTTTATGATAACGGGCTTTTCCCCGACGATTGGTCGCGCTCAGTTATAGTTCCTTTACTCGAAAAAGGAGACGCTAACAGCCCTAATAATTACCGTGGTATCTCATTATTAAGTATTCTACGTAAAGTTTTCACGACTATTTTAAAACAAGCGTATATACACATGGACAAAAACAACTTGTGAAGAGCAAGCCAGATTCCGAAAAGACTATGAAACAAAAGATTTTATATTTACTCTGTTATCCATAATTAAAAAGCGCGTTTGTCAGGAGAGAGAAAAAGTGTAAAATGTAGGCTTTCATTGATTATATGAAAGCCTTCGACGCTGTTGATAGAGATCGTCTTTGGCTAGTTCTTAAAAATAAAAGCGTCCACTAAAATGCTGCACATGTTCCAAGGCATATATGAATCTGTCCAGTCGTGCGTACGTTGGGGAAGTGAAGTGTTTGACTCTTTAACTGTCCAGCCGGCGTGTAACAGGGATGTATGTTATCTCCCCCCTGGTTTTTTTCTTTGTTGATAACCGAAGTTGCTGAACAAGTTACACAGCATGGCAAACACGGACTCCAGCTTTTGCCAGGCTACAAGAAATCTTTTTATTGTTCTTTGCTGATGATATATGCTTAATATCGACAACTCCTTCAGGGATACAAATCAATTAAATAATCTTGATAAAGCGTAAACTTCTCAAGGACTTAAAGTGAACTTAAAGAAAACAAAAGTTATGTTTTTTAGCAAAGGGGGACATTTATTAAAAGCAGAAAAATGATTCTATCAGGGAAAAGAGATTGAAGTTGTTATCAGTTATAAGTAGTTGGGATTTACTTTAACCACAAAGCTATCATACAACATTGTACTCGAAGAATATAAAGGCAGGGCTAAAGCGAAAATTGTAGAAATTATGAAACTATGTAGAGTTTGGGAACAATAGATAGAAGTCTGTTTTTTTTTTGTTGGTTGTTGGTTTTTTTGTTGTTGTTGTTGTTGTTGTTGTTGTTTTTGTTTTTTTTTTAACTTTTTGATGAGCAAGTGAAACCTATGCTTTTATATGCAGCAGAAGTCTGTGGAGAGTCTCATCTACATGTGATTGAATTACCTCACTTGTTTGCATGCAAACGCTTTCTAAATGTACGCCAAATACCCCAAATACAATGGTATATACGGTGAGCTTTTAAGGTACCAAATCAATACGCTACTGTTTCAAACGGCAAAAGCTGTCACTCGATAGACGACCAAAACAAGCATATGAAATTATAAAAAAAAAAAAAAATAAAAAAAAAAATCAAAATCATTTCATTGTACAAGAAATCGGAGTGTACAAACAACTTAGGTATCTTGGATAAAACATTGTTTGCATATTATAGCTTTTCTTTTGTTTGGTTAAAACGGTTTAGTGAATTACGAGAAACTGTTTTTACGTGAAACTTAAACAACGCATGACTGACTGTTACAGACAAAATTGGGATAGTAAAATACTTAAAAGTGACACAGATATTCAAAACGTCGTTCCTTTAAATCCTATGGCAGCCGGAAAAAATATTTTACTGATATTGCATTTTCTAAATTTTGCAAAATGTTCGTGAGATTTCGACTTGGTATTAGTGATTTGAATGTCCAAAGATACTAAACTCCAAACACTGTCCATTCTGTCACCAATTCAAGGACAAAAATACACTTTTTGATTGTTTGTCCATCCTATAAAGATTTAAGAGATATAAATACGTTTTGCCTCATGCTAGAAATGTTCATCAAGTATCATTACTTCTTTTACTGCAAAATGAAAAGAGAATTGTAACTCGCTCTGTGGCTATGTTCATTTTCAAAGCACTGAAACGAAGATAAGAACTGCTATCGATTAACACAAATGCCAGAGTAATTTCAGAAAGAACATACATTTTTGTTGAGCAAATATTTTCTCTAATAATTTTCAGTAGGCCTATGTGCGCCGAGCGCGTGTGTGTTTCTTCTTTTGTTTGTTTTTTTTCTTTCTTTCTTTACCTCATTGCAGATAGGTCGGTGGCCTTTGCTATCAAACTATTTCAGTTCTCTCTCTCTCTCTCTCTCTCTCTCTCTCTCTCTCTCTCTCTCTCTTTGCCATGAGTCTGTGAACTAACGCTATTATGAGGCAAGTGTGAAATGAAATCTCAGGGGACGATCTTGGTCAATAATTCAGAAACAATGAATACAAAAGCTATGTACATTCCATTGACCCGCAGATATTCATATTCATCTGACTATGACACAGCCGTGTTTTTATTCGTAGTCCATCACAAATGCAATGATACACCTGTCGGAACAGGAAGTATTGACACAAAGTGATGAAAGATCTGTTCATCCCCATTTATCAGGGAACCACGCTTCACTCGTTGATTAGAACATGGTGAAAACATAAAATGTCGTAGAAGATTGAAAAGCTGTGTGCCCTTTCAACTGCCATTTCAGAGTTTTGACAGAGCCCCATACTCCTACGGAACAGCAAAAGCATGTGTTATAAGCTGATTTATTTAGCTATAATGTCATGACGTGTTTCCTTGACATTTCGAAGCTTTGTCAACATTTCGTGCAACTATACTGACCTTGACAGCACTGAAAAGAGCTCTTGAACAGGAGAGAGACTGGTACGAATGAAAATCCTTCCAGATATTTCATAAACACAATTCCGTCTAAAAACAAATGAATGGAACACTAAACAGTTCTCTCTCTCTCTCTCTCTCTCTCTCTCTCTCTCTCTCTCTCTCGCTCGCTCGCTCGCTCGCTCGCGCTTCCAAACCGTCGAAAATGTTTGTATTTATTTGTATAAAGCATTTAAAATAAGATAAAGAGCTTTGTCTTAATCGGTAAAATTTCAAGTGTTATCAGAATAAGAATTGGTTTATGTGGAAGCATTTAGCGCATATCCTTTCACGTTGTGATGGCCTTCCTTTAATCTCTCTCTCTCTCTCTCTCTCTCTCTCTCTCTCTCTCTCTCTCTCTCTCTCTCTCTCTCAGGTGCGCGCACGCACACACACACACACACACACACACACACACACACACACACACACACACACACACACACACACAATCACCATCATTAGTTAAATATGAACGAGAGCAACGTTTAAATCATCATCTGATTGTCTTCCACTTTAACGCTTGTCCTCACGCGGAACGTCCCGGGCTCTACGCGTTAGCAATCGTGTTCCACTAAATGACTCGGTCACGACAGTTAAACAATGTGTATGGCCCTCCTTCCAGTCAGAATTTGTTTATTATTGTTGGTGCATGTGAAGAAAAAACTACTGGCTGGACATGTTGACGAAAGTTGTCCTTTCGTACCCCTAGCCTTCAGAGACAACACTGCGCCCACGTGTCTTGAAGAGGAAGAGGATTTTCCACGGCAAGAAGCTGAGTCAGGAGCAACGCTTCAGCTTCGTTACCTCGGGCTCTTGTTTCACCTGTTGCAGTAGCCACCTCCTTTCTTCCTTCAGACTTTCCATTGCCCAGGGTTTCAGTGTCTGACCAATTCGATGTGTTCTTATAATCATGATTGACTGAAACTGTTGCCTGTTCTGGATAGCCCTATCACCCTATCATTTCCTTGAGGACGTCTGTGTCTAAGGAAAGATTACGAATCGGAGTGAAATTGTAACTCGGAACAATAGTAGTGTCATGAGTCGGCCGAACGTTCTCGAGCATTTAGGCAAATTAAGGGTAGTTTTGCTGTTGTTGAGAGCAAGTTCCTTGGGTTCTTCAAGTGTGCGAATTCAGGCATCACCAGGGGCGGAATACCCGAGTAGTTTACTGAAGGAGGGAGAGTACTGGGAAGTGTTTCGCATGTCCGAGGGATAGCACAAGGACATGCCGACCTGCCGGTCCTGGGTAAGGAGAGTGTCCACTTGGGCACTGGCTATTAACTGGGCTGAAAGGAGGCAATCGTGTCAGGTGACCATCACGGATAGGCGACCGTCAGCCTGCAGGCAGAGTACAGTGACCACTCTATCGTTCTTGTTCTGAGGAATGAATGGAAGGCTTCGGCCTATTGAGTGGTTTGCACCTTGTTGTCTGTAGAGGTAGCAAATACTTGAAGCATCAGTCCTGGCTGGTAGAGAAGTCCAGGCTGTTAGTATAATGGGTAGCTTTGGGGAATGGAACATGAGTTGAATAGGAGGTTATGCATTAACCACTTGGTACCCAAGTCTTGTTGGTGCTAACAGCTGTGGTGTGTGTGTGTGTATGTGTAGGTGACTAGTGATTCCATTGGTGAACAAAAATAACTCGGGGATTTATTGGTACAAATCGTGTGATGTATGTGTGCCAGTGATTCCATTGGTTGAACCAGTTAAACTCGAGTTCTCTCTTGTTTGAGAATGGATATAAGGTGCCTGGAAAACCAGGAAGTGTGGGACTCACTTAAGGGAAAGTGAACTCGCCCGTCTTGCTGAGGGCTCAAGAAAATACAGCGAGAAGCAGAGGTTTGCTGTCGCCTCGTTGTCTCCTAGGTGGGGACGTAAGACAGTGGAGGTTGCTGTAGCCTCGGAGCCGACGACGAGAAGAATTGTCTCCCGTGTGGGGACGGTCGACAGCAAGACGTGTTAGCCTGTTGGAGCCTAGACAGGGAGCTGCCAGACAACGGTGGGGTGTTTGCAGCCAGAGAAGACCTGTGGGAGAGGCTGACAGGAGCCCTTTCCGTGGAGAGGGCGGAGTGCGGTGGAGTCCGGAAGACTCGGTCGTGTGTGAGGGTGCGACTAAAGCTACGTTGCCAGTGTTCCCCCAACTGGGATTTGGCCAATCGGGAGGACACAACAGTGTGGCAGCTTCAGCTCGTGGTCGCACAGTGTGATGAGAGAAACTGACGGTCAACCAAGGAATGCTGGCAAGTTATGGACGTTTCATTTGTTCTTAAGTTTATAAATGTGCAAATGTAATAGTGAAATATTGTCTTTCCTGGTTAAGTAAGAATCACTGAAGAACAGGGGATGCGATTTATGAGATTGTCTGTATGGTGTTTACATTGTTGTATGATACAGATAATTGTGTTGTGTAGTGACGGGTGGGGGCTCGGAGTCAAGTTTAAATAAAAGTTGATTATTTTCTGTGAAATGTTATTGGTTTCCGTCACCTTTGTGCGGGCCCGATGTGAGTGACAGAGTGCATGTGCCTATGCGAGAGCGCATTTTGGTTGTGAAAGCGTAAATACTTCTGTCTATAACCCCCTGCATCCCTGCATATGATAATCATATTTCAATAACGAGGGGGAGCGTCGGAGACCCCGTCACAAATTGGGGCTCGTCCGGATGAACATAAATGAGTCATAAGTGATTTTGATTTCTGGGTTTGTTCAAATTGCAAAAGGATTTGAAATTTGTCATAATTGTGGAAACCCTAGATTTTTTTTTTTCTTACCGGGAAAGACGTTAGTCATGTGTTGATTGTTTTGATCTTTTTTTCATGACTGTGCCTTTGTTTGAACTGGCTTGATTGGTTGCTGTTGAGATGATTGTGTGTAGCACAACTGTTTGATCGCTTTATTTAGAGAGTGATCGTGTGGATCGCTTTATTTACGAGTGATCGTGTGGATATCGCTTGTTACTGTGGTGTATTAGCTAGCTGATCGAGGGTTAGATAGCTTCAAAATGTCGAGTGAAGAGGGTGCTGAGACAATGGGTCCACTGAAAAAGATGGACCTCATAGAAGAAGGAAAAGCTTTAGGACTAAAGGGTCCGGAACTGAAGGCATATGTAGATGAGAACTGGCCCCGTGTAATCGAGGCTCAGAAAATACAAAGGGAACGGGAAAAAGAGGAGAGAGAAAGAGAGAGAAAGAGGAGAGAGAAAAAAGAGGAGAGAGAGAGAGAGAGGAGAGAGAGGGAGAGAGAGAGAGAGAGAGACGGGAAAAAAAGAGAGAGAGAGAGAACGGGAAAAAGAGAGAACGAGAGAAGAGAGAGAACGGAAAGAGAACGGGAAAGAGAAGGGAAAGAGAGGGAAAGAGAAAGGAAAGAGAAGAGGAGAGAGAAAGAGAACGAAAAAGAGAGGAGAGAGAACGGGAAAGAAAGAGAGAGAGAGAAAGAGAGACGAGAGAGAGAGAGAGAGAGAAAAGGAACGGGAAAGAGAGGAAAGAGAAAGAAGGGAGATAAGGCAGTTTGAGTTAGAAAAAAATTAAAATTGGAGAAAGAACGGGACGTGGACGCAAAACCCCAAGCAAACTTTGCACCACATGTCAGTCCCTTGATCAATATGCCAAAGTTTGATGATAATCCAGACCATTTAGAGGATTTCATTTCGCAATTTGAAAGGATTGCCAAAGATCAGGGCTTACCCGAAGAACAGTGGGCCACAAATTTGTCCGCGCTGCTGACACCCAAAGCTAGGGATGCTTTTTTCTGCTTACCACCGGAAAAACAGATGGATTATGAGTCGGTGCGCGATGCTTTGTTTCAGAGGTACCAGGTAACCGCCGATAGATATAGGAAATTGTTCAGAGAAACTGTTCGTAAATCAGGTGAGACACACGTACAGTTCCTTTATCGGCTTAGGGCTCTCTTTGATAAATGGATTAAGTTAGGAAACATCGAACAAACTTTTGAATCTTTGAGGGAGGAGATCGTTAAGGAGCAAATTCTCTCCACTTGTCAGAAGGATCTCACAGTATCTTGGCAGAAAGAGAATTAGGAAGTTTAGAGGAGTTAGTGAAAGTTGCAGACAGGTATGAATCTGCCCATGGTCAGCGTAATGGGGTGAAGGGATCAAACCAGTCGTCCCGTAATGTCCAGACACACAGGCAGGGAGTGATTCGCCGACTCCCTACACAAAGGAGGCGAGACCACAGTTAGTTAGAAGGGATTCGAAGTCCCGTGGCAACAGTGGGACTCAAGAGAATGTTAGAGTGAAACGCACGTGTTTTAAATGTGGGCGAGAGGGTCATATCGCCAAGGACTGTAGCGGACTGCGAATACAGTCAGTCGTTGCCGTTGATACAATTCAACAGGAAGGCAGAGTACCACCACCAACTACTAGGGCAGTAGTAAACGGGAAGCCTGTGACCTGCTTGTTAGATACAGGATTGACTCTGGCGGCAATGGTAGAACCCGGTTTAGTGAAAGACACAGACTACACAGGGGAAACCACCTGCGTGCGATATGCAGATGGAAGAATTAATCGGCTACCTTTGGCCCGTGTTAAGGTAGAGTCAGAGTTTGTCAGGAGTACTCTCACTGCAGCAGCGCAAAACAATCTTCCCTATCCAGCTTGGTTAGGGGGTAGATATATCCTCCCGAAGCCTAACCAGGCTGCCAGTCAAGTAGGGAAAGCAAGGATAGTGCAGGGTAGGGACTCCTACAGGAAAAGTGAACAGAAAGCAGGTGAAGTGCACAGGCGCCGCTGGCAGTAGAGCTAGCGTTGACCATGAAGGTGGCCATGGTGGTGGTGCAGTGGACCATGAAGTCGGTCGTAGTGTTAGTTTACTAGGGCGTCGTGGCGGTGCCGTAGGCCATGGAGGTGGCCGTAGTGGCGATGCCGTAGGCCATGGAGGTGGCCGTAGTGGCGATGTCGTAGGCCATGGAGGTGGCCGTAGTGGCGGTGCCGTTGGCCATGGAAGTGGTCGTAGTAGTAGTGGTTCAAAAAGGTTGTTGGCATTGCCGTGGTAGTCAGAAATGTAGGAGCCACGGTGGCAGACCTCAGGGTCGGGGCCAAGAGGGACCACAGAGTAACTGGAACCGGCAGCTGGGCTGGAACCAGGGTGGCTGTAATAACGCATGGCAAGAAGGTCGAGGTGACCAGCTATCGTTAGAGAATGCCAAAGATAGTCAGCTCATAGGAGCAGACAAGCCAGTGTTGGAAAAGGGAGAAGAAAATAAGGCTCATCAAGTAATGGGCATAGGCACTGAGTGGGGTTCGAACCAAGGAAGCTCCACAGATAAAAAGAAAATTGGGTTCAGCTAAGATGAGTGAGGGATCATCTCTTAACATTTTGAAAAGGGGAGATGATCGTCGTCGCGCGTGAATGGGTGCGAAAGCCCAGTTCACGTGATCTTGGCACAACAGACCCTGAGGCAATGAAAGTCCCCTTGACTGAATGCAAAGGGGATTTGCCGAACAGGCTAGAAGAGGATTGCGCAGATTTTCACGCGCTCCTTTAAGGACTAAAATGTGTGAAAGGTGCGCTGACTCTCTTGTAAAGCCTGGAATGCGCAAACTTTCTGCCCCAGGTACTATTGGCGAGCCGCAAACGGCAGTCAAGATTGAGAGGGGTAGAAGTAGGTCAAGAGGAGGAGTAATGCCTCCAGGGTGTTGCCATCGGAGTGTGAGCAACCGAAGTGGAACAATAGTAGGAGCAATGCCTTCAGGGTGTTGCCGCTTTAAGTGTGAGCGGTAGCAGTGGGACAATAGTATGACCACTGCCTACGGGCTGCTGTGTGGCGTGAGCGATCATCCGTTACGGACAGCTACGGGGTAAATAATGTAGCTGGCTAGTTGGGTGTACACAACTGTGGTGACTCTGAAATACTGTTTTTCTTTTCTTTTTTTGATTTTGATGGCCCATTGTGGGGCACGGTTGAGCCTATATTCATGTGTTATTTTTCATTTTTTGATACACGTTTTTCAGTTGATGTTGCTTTTGTTCATTGCCCTTTTATGGAGCGGGGATCAGTACGTACTCACGTGTTATGGTTTATGATTTTTCTGGTGATATCTGTTTGCTCATGTTGTTTTGTCACCGCTCGGTAAAGTGTGAAAAATGTCCTAAGTTTAAGTTCTGAAATCAGGATAAATGTTGATTTGCATATTGTGTGTGAGACCCCGTGTGAGCAGATGTGGCCACACACGCCTGAATTTGATTTTGATGTTACGTATGTTGGGGCACACGCTTGAATTTGAATCTTGTCTTTGTGGATTGTGGCCACACCCTGAATTTGAACCTTGGGTAAAATCATGATTGTGCTATTATTTGAAGTGAATGGAATGATTAATTAATATGTATAAACATGCTGATAGCTAACGCGCTATAGAGAGAGTTCTGGATTATATGTGAGCCAGTTTAGAGTTAAATGTTGTGCACAGTCGTTTATGACTGACCAAGAGTGATCTTTGGATTATCGGATTGATTTATTGGTTTTAATTGGGTACATTATCCATGTTAGAGATGTTGATGGAAGTGATATCTTGAATCATAGGGGTAGTACTGTCATATCAACCCATGCATTTGAGTTTGTTTTATCCAGTCTGAGAACATTCGTCCTGGAGGAAATGTTGATTGGAACAACATTCTTAGGTACGGGGGTGTCATGAGTCGGCCGAACGTTCTCGAGCATTTAGGCAAATTAAGGGTAGTTTTGCTGTTGTTGAGAGCAAGTTCCTTGGGTTCTTCAAGTGTGCGAATTCAGGCATCACCAGGGGGGAATACCCCGAGTAGTTTACTGAAGGAGGGAGAGTACTGGGAAGTGTTTCGCATGTCCGAGGATAGCAACAAGGACATGCCGACCTGCCGGTCCTGGGTAAGGAGAGTGTCCACTTGGGCACTGGCTATTAACTGGGCTGAAAGGAAGGCAATCGTGTCAGGTGACCGTCACGGGTAGGCGACCGTCAGCCTGCAGGCAGAGTACAGTGACCACTCTGTCGTTCTTGTTTGAGGAATGAATGGAAGGCTTCGGTCTATTGAGTGGTTTGCACCTTGTGTCTGTAGAGGTAGCAAATACTTGAAGCATCAGTCCTGGCTGGTAGAGAAGTCCAGGCTGTTAGTATAATGGGTAGCTTTGGGGAATGGAACATGAGTTGAATAGGAGGTTATGCATTAACCACTTGGTACCCAAGTCTTTGTTGGTGCTAACAGCTGTGGTGTGTGTGTATGTGTAGGGTGACTAGTGATTCCATTGGTGGAACAAAAATAACTCGGGGATTTATTGGTACAAATCGTGTGATGTATGTGTGCCAGTGATTCCATTGGTTGAACCAGTTAAACTCGAGTTCTCTCTTGTTTGAGAATGGATATAAGGTGCCTGGAAAACCAGGAAGTGTGGGACTCACTTAAGGGAAAGTGAACTCGCCCGTCTTGCTGAGGGCTCAGAAAATACAGCGAGAAGCAGAGGTTGCTGTCGCCTCGTTGTCTCCTAGGTGGGGACGTAAGACAGTGGAGGTTGCTGTAGCCTCGGAGCCGACGACGAGAAGAAGAATTGTCTCCCGTGTGGGGGACGGTCGACAGCAAGACGTGTTAGCCTGTTGGAGCCTAGACAGGGAGCTGCCAGACAACAGTGGGTGTTTGCAGCCAGAGAAGACCTGTGGGAGAGAGGCTGACAGGAGCCCTTTCCGTGGAGAGGGCGGAGTGCGGTGGAGTCCGGAAGACTCGTGTGAGGGTGCGACTAAAGCTACGTTGCCAGTGTTCCCCAACTGGGATTAGGCCAATCGGGAGGACACAACAGTGTGGCACTTCAGCTCGTGGTCGCACAGTGTGATGAGAGAAACTGACGGTCAACCAGGAATGCTGGCAAGTTATGGACGTTTCATTTGTTCTTAAGTTTATAAATGTGCAAATGTAATAGTGAAATATTGTCTTTCCTGGTTAAGTAAGAATCACTGAAGAACAGGGGATGCGATTTATGAGATTGTCTGTATGGTGTTTACATTGTTGTATATATACAGATAATTGTGTTGTGTAGTGACGGGTGGGGGCTCGGAGTCAAGTTAAATAAAAGTTGATTATTTTCTGTGAAATGTTATTGGTTTCCCGTCACCTTTGTGCGGGCCCGATGTGAGTGACAGAGTGCATGTGCCTATGCGAGAGCGCATTTTGGTTGCGAAAGCGTAAATACTTCTGTCTATAACCCCCTGCATATTGTTCTTGTTATATACGATGTTATAACCACAAAGACAAGAAATAAAGTTCGTTGCTCTTGCATATAAAAATTGTTCGAAAGTTTTTTTTGTTCACAATGGTGAAGATTTTTTTTTCCCCATGATCCTGAACAGTTTGTTTGCTTTTTCATAATCCTCCCTAGTCTCTCACCACTCCCCCCCCCCCCCCCCCCCCAACTCACACACACACACACTCCCCTTTGGCATTTGCCGTCCCTTTCCCTTCGTCAGTAGGGCTGGTCTAAAACCTGTGTATTCTATCATCGATCAAACGCTAACCTGTTCCAACATTTGTCTCGTTGTAAATAGGTCGTCGGTGGAGATGTTTTCTGTTGGGTGTTTGCAGAGAGAAAAGAGGTTGTGGACAGACGGAGCTGGGAGGAGGGGAGGTGGTTTACAGAGACGGGTGGAGAGTATGGGGAGAGGGAGCAGAGGAGAAAGACAGAATCGAAGACTGATACACGACCAGAGAGAGACAGACATACAGACAGACAGAGGGGGGGAGAGACAGAGGGAGAGATGAAGAGTCAGAAACAAAAAATATGGAGAAGGACAGGCAGAGAGAGAGATGGTTACAGAAATAGAACCAGAGAGTCGATATAGAGTGGGGAAAGATGGACAGAGAAAGATTTAGAGAGAGAGGGGGGGGGGGGGGGGGGATTCAAAACGGGCAAACCCAAGTTTTCGTCTGCAGATGTGGCCAGGTCAGTGTCTGGTATTGTTCACGGCATGAAGACTAAAAGGGGCGGTAGGACCATTACAATAGTTAAACAGCTCGTTACGTACGTGTGTGTGTTTCTCTCCCACCTAAAGACAGCTAAAAAGAACTCCACGTTTCACTTCACTGAATCATATCCACCATCAGCAAACCGGCACTTCCTCTTGACATAATTAGCATCTATCTCTGAATACACCATCTCTCCATTTAAGAATACCCCCCCTCCTCCCCCCCCCCCCTCTCTCTCTCTCTCTCTCTCTCTCTCTCTCAAACCGCCTCCCTGTGTTTCCACTGACGACAGTCCTCTAATCCCCCCTGTGACCTAAAGGGAAGAGGGGGGTCGATACAAGCAGAAGCTGGCGACAACAGAAGAAGGCAAACGTACTTACACCACCTTCTGGCTTTTTTTTTTCTTCCAACACTCCCCAGTTTAGTTCATAACACAGAAAACTTGTCTGGCACATTCCCTGACTGTGGTCCCGCTGAATGTGTGGCAAGAAATACCCAGGCTACTCGACCTGCCGACCTGCTACAGCACAACACGCTGTGCGTCACTGACCCAGAGACAGCGACGGTGCGCCAGACTGAAAACTTTAAAAACTGATAAACGAGGTTTGCTGTCCCGTTCATGTCATCGACGTGGATGCAGAAAAAGACCGGGGGTATTTTGACCAGGCCTCTGTCCAGTCTACAGCACAGACAGACAGACAGCACGGTGGGCAACGTCAGTGCAGCAGATTGGTAAAGAAAACGGCGACTGTGTGAACCACCCAAAGGGTATCTCTAGACAGCACGCTTTCAGACTGTAATACGACACTTGCAGAGAAACATTGAATTTTATTTTCGTTGCAAGAAACATCCAAAGACATTGACGAAATGTGGCGCAGCTTCAGACGGGATGACGACTAAACAGCTGGTGGAAAAGGGAATCCAGTATAACCTATTTTTGTCGCGAGAAACATCCAAAGACATTGACAAAATGTGGCACTGCTTCAGACGGGATGACAACTGAACAGCTGGTGTAAAAGGGAATCCAGAATAACCACCCTGGTTACAAAGCGTTCTCTTGTATGAAAAAAGAAGACCGTGATGAACAGCACAAACATGTCCGCCTGTCACCCTGACGACTACAGTGACGTACTGCCATCTAGCTTTCATGTCGCGTGCCAGTTACTTTTGTGTATTAAATGTTGTTCATGTATATTTTCAGTTTCGATATCCCCGTCCACCCCGTTACCCCCCACCTCCCGTCTAGATGTGTCAGTGGACCTAAAACCTGACGCGTTAAACTATTCGTATTCTCTCTCTCTCTCTCTCTCTCTCTCTCTCTCTCTCTCTCTCTCTCTGTCTGTCTGTCTGTCTCTCTCTCTCTTCTCTCTCCCTCTCTCTCCCCCCCCTCTCTCTCTCTCTCTCTCTCTCTGAGAGACATCTATGTATTTTATAAAGCATTAAAAGCAAGAGAAAGAGCTTTGATTTAATCGGTAGATGTTGAAGTATCATAGGAATAATGATTGTTGTTATATGGGACTATTTTGCCCACATCCCCTCACAAAGGCTGATGGTCTTTCGTTACATAAATCTCTCTCTCTCTCTCTCTCTCTCTCTCTCTCTCTCTCTCTCTCTCTCTCTCTCTCTCTCTCTCTCTCTCTCTCTCTCTCAGTGCGGACTGGAACCAACGCCACAGAAGTATTCCTACGGGTGGACGGTGTACCTGGCGATCCACTCCAACCTCAGTCAGACCACCCACGCCCTGTCGCTGTGGCTGGCGGTGGTGATGGCGGTTCTCCGCTACGTCTACCTGCAGACCAAGTCTTGCTGCAGTTCCAGACAGGCGGCCTTCCTGTGCGCTATCGTGGCCGTCAACTGGTGCTTGCTGATGGTGCCCAACTACATCCTGACTGGGGTCACACAGGTGAAACATCTTGTCCGTTTGTTTGCTTGTTTTGGTTGGTTGGCTGCCTGCCTTGTTTATCATCCTGCGCGCAGGGCCAAGAAATGTGACGCGCGCACGCGCGTGCGCGCATGTGTGTGTGTGTGTGTCTCCGTACGTGCGTGCGTGCGCATGTGTGCGTGCGCGTGTGCGCGTGCGTGCGTGTATGTGTGTGTGTTAGTGTGTGTGTGTGTGTGTGTGTGTGTGTGTGTGTGTGTGTGTGTGTGTGTGTGTGTGTGCACATCAGGTTCTATGCCAATGCAATGGAAGTAGTATGCTATAACACCATTACTTCAAAAAGGGGGCAAAGCTTGCACAGATGTTCTTACCTGTAGACCTATCACACTACATGCACATGTGTGTAAAGTAATGGGAAAACTAGAAACAGTAGACTGACAGGCTATTGTGAGAGGAATCATACTCTTCCGCGCGGTCATGCTGGGCTTAGAATTAGTCGATCATCACTACAGTTGGTATAGCTGACAGCTAACATCAAATCAGTTTGCGAAACGTAAAAACATTCTCGCTAGATTCTTTGATATCAAAAGGCATACGAAAGAATATGGCTGTCAAATCTATTAAAACTGAAGAAAATGGAACACTCTAGATACATTTATGACTATATCAGATCATTTCTTACAAATAGACGTATCACTGTAAGAACTGAAACGCGAATTCTTCTTTCAAGAACACAAACAAGGAACTTCGCAACAGTCAATCTCAGCATACTTATCATTAGATATGTTACTACATGATTTACCAGACTTGAATACAACTAAATCTAATGTCG